>JAKTPU010000002.1:0-586016 GCA_030556285.1 Lipomyces yamadae | reverse complement strand
TTTGTCCACCAGCCTGTATACCGCCGTCGGATGTAATACATGAAAAAATACGACATGTACACGCCGGGAATGTAGTAGGTCAAGTTGTATGTTGCACCCCAGAAAATGGTGCCATATCCCATAAGAGCCGGGTTAATGCCTTTCATCCGCTGAGGCCACTTCAGCTGGGCGAACCCAAACGGGACAGCGATAACAGCACCAATCCAGAAAGCATTCTTAAGGGCAGGATAAACGGTATTTAGAACCCGGGTTGGGTCGATGACACCAAACATGATAGCGTCGGAATAAACAGTTCGTGGAAAGGCGCACACAAACTTATTGACCTGTGTTGGGCTGCAAAAGTTTGGAACGGAGGAGAACAAAGCCTCGACAGCTCCAGCAGTACAGCAACATTCAATTAGAGTGGCAAGCAGCTGCGCCCGAAACGTAGCCCGTTGTGGCAACTTGCTGTAGTGAGCGAGTTTTTGGTCACCGATAAAGGTCTCCGACTGATCATCAATGTTGTAACCCCACATTCTAATGATAACGTTCGTAGCCGCATTTCCAGGATCCATAAATCCAGCCAGGATAACAGAGAAAGCTCCGAAACCCATTGAATAGCCCGTTCGCGACATAACTACCAGAGTAGGCATGAACATAGCAATATTGAATAAAAAGATCATAATCACTGTCCAGATAGGCACTGTAGTGGGCCACGCTAGGATTGCGGCTAATCCAGTGCCGGCACCGACCAAGAACACGGCGATGTACCACCAATCGGGAACCTCCGGATATCGTGACATCATCCGCGAGTGAGGGTCATCGAAATCGTCCAAGGAGTTACGGAAAGGATGTCGAATTGACACGGCCAGCTTCTTCAACGTCTCCCATAGCAACTTGTACTCGCTGATCACAATGTAAACGAATGTGCAAGTGTAGACTGCCCAAAGACCTCCTTTACCAACCAGATTACCCGCCGACATATATGGCGGGGAGTAGTTTTGATACAACTCCTCGACCACGTGATTGTTGACCACGATCTTTGAGACGTTATAGAGGTGGCCATTTCTGTCATACACCGAATTCACGTTCATTGGCAGATAGGCTGTAAACTTGTAATTCTTCCAATACAAAATCACCATAATGATTCCGGATAGAAGAACTCCAATAAACTTGTTCATAAATGCAACGAATGGGTAAACCAATGGAGCGGAATAGTTAATAACCGCCCAGTCAAATGTGGGAATGGGATTGACGCCGAAGCCAAGAAATGATCCCGTCACCATCGCCAAAGTTACGTTCTTAGGCGCGATCCAAGTCATCCAGTTAAAAGTACTGAGCGCCTTAAAGAGGAAGTTTGGGATCCAAAAGTAGCAAAAAGAAAGGCCAAATGTCAGAAAGAAGAACTTTTGGCGACTGATTGTCCAGCCGTTAACCGACGACTTGGTTTCTCTGACAACCAAGGCTCGGCTGAGTGCGAGGGTGGGCAGCACGTTCGGGAACACTGCCTGGACAGGGAAGATAACAAGCTTGCGCATTATTCCGGCAAGGCCGTAGCCGAAAAATAAGCTGGCAAAGTTCATAAGCCAGACAAATCCGAAATCCACCCATTCGTAGCCAAAGAATATCTTATGACGTAAAGTGACGGTCATTGACATCCAATTGGAAGCATGACCCCCGCAGTTAACCATGATGGTAGCTAGCATTTGTTCTTTGATCGACCAGGGACCAGGATTAATGCTGTAACGAGTGCCCATAAATGTAAATCCCCAGTCGGGAAGATACTCTGTAAACTTTCCACACGGGTAGAGGAACAGCTGGATAACTGTCGATCCCAAAGTCAAAGGTGGTTGTCGGAAGGCGAAAAACTCATTGATAAAACTTCCAACTGCAACCCAAATTGCGCCAAGTACATATGCCCGAATAGTCTCGACTGGCATGTCGGTATCAAAGGGATCCGTGACGGCACGTACTTCCGGATACGGCGAGTGATACTTGATGACAACGGCTTCAAGTTTGCAATCAAGCTCATATGTGTCGATATCTTGTCCGTACGCCTCTGGTCCTTCAACCATAAGCTGGATTTTGTCGTATACGTCATTGTGAAAGTTCACGTCGCCGTAATGATCTACGAGAGCCTTTGACAAAATTGCAATACTCTCTTCCAAGCTTGTCTCCAAGAGCTTCTTGTATAGAAACTCGGACGCTTTATCTGCCAATGGATCGTCGTCTCCAGTATTTCCGGTTTTATTCATGGCTTTGAATCGGTTGACGATCTTCGTGCGGGAAACATCATCGGTGTCATTAGACTCGTGCTGCTCGATGGCATGAGTAGAGACATCCACCGCTGCCTTCTTCTCGTTGACATAGTCATCCTTCTCCATGTCGCTGAGCCGGAACAAATTATTAGCAGATGGTCTCTGAGGCTAAAGGCAATCCGACATACCAAACTGTCTTAAAAGAGGTGGGCAAGCGAGTGTGCTGGAACTGGGCCCTGTTGTCAGTGGTGTTGAATTTGCTGACAGCAACATTATATATACAACCAGGGTCGACAGGCAGACCAGATGTCCATGCATGCTGGAAGCGGCCGAACTAGTCTTTGTTATGCACAAGACAAGTCTGAAGTCCGCTTTCACTGCATGTTTCAGCACGCTAGTCAGAAAATTGATTCGTGTGGCGAGGCAGTCTTGGCGTTTTCGTCATTCGGATTCGAATACCGATTGTGACTGCATAGCATCGATAGCATGGTGGTCGTATACGGCGATGGCCGCTGATATTAACGGCTTACGGCTATTCCCCGGTTGTCAATTATTTCACCAATCCGTGGCCATAGCGACCGTTAAGATTATTGTATTGCTATCGATTCACGGTGCGCAAGCGGAGGTCAAGGCGGAGGCCCCTGCCAAAGACTAAACTTAAACTTACGCGACAAAGGTTCCTTATCTTATCCGCTCCACGCTTTATTATTGAATCGAAATAATTTGCTCTAACCAACAACAGATGGTACAACCGCGATCAGCTACCATCGACTATTCAAAAATTGCCATCACGGTGCATTTGTGATGATTAGCGTCGGCTTAAAGTAATGTCCAGCAGTTCCACGTGGCCAGAAAGTGGGATATAGCGGGCCCTTGTTGCAAAACTTTATTTTGCGGAATTGGCGCGGCAGACGCATGTAGAGGACCTCATTGCAGAGGTCGGGATCAGTTGGAATTGGAAATCCCGGCAGTCTGGGCTTTATCTACCCGTTTAAAGATCAACCAGATGCCCGGGTTCCGACCGTAGCGGGTATGTTGGTCGGATGCCTAAATGTATCTGGCCCGGTCACTGAATTGGACAAATTATTGCGCCATCTGATCGAACGAGGTATTAGGAATAAATGCACGAACTCCGTGCAACTGCGCGGTGGACGTTACAATCTACGGCTATCGCAGCTTCGTCGGTAAATCTGGGTCGCGCACGTTCAAGTAACGCAAGATACCCGCATATATACGGTCTTCCGTAACCACCACCGGTGAAGCAACGCGAGATTGCCGCCGCACCAAGACGTAAATGGGAGGACGCAAATGGCATTATTTGTACAAGGCGCTAAGCTCGATGCCTTGGAGCTTCGAATGATACCCATATTTTATATGTCTAAGCTCCATAACTTATACACTAATTTGTCAAGTTTAATTTAATTATATGAGACATTATACTTGTTTTCAAAATGACTATTATCACTTTACTGACTATGTGTGCTCTGAACATCCTTATGCCCAACAAGTCAATTTATGTATGCAATCGTGAATGAGCTTGTGAATAGCACGAAATCCCCTTTCATGTTGGAGGTGTCGACGTACATCAATTGATTGGTTGCCATTTACAACACAATCCTCATCTTCAATTTATCTCCCTCCACGATCTCGTCCCGCTTCAAGACGAGCTCAGGCAGATCCCACGTGACGCTGACATACCGGCCCGAAAGCCACTCCTTTCGGTCCTGCGTCAACCACGCAACCGAGTCACCCGCCAATTGAGGTGTATCGATCAGAACAGGATGAAGAGCCTCGGGCAAGTTCAAAGCCAGCTCCGTCGGGACACCACCCGGGTGAATAGAGAACGCCACAATGCCTTGATCGGCATACTCCGTCGCTACAAACTCAGTGAACCGCAGCAGGGCGAACTTGGTCGTTTGGTAGGCTGACCCACCCGGCGTAACTAAATGTGCGCCAATTGAACTGAGATTTACAATAGTCTTCTCGCTGCCCCGCAGTAGAAGGGGCAGAAATGCGCGCGTCACCAGGTAAACGCCTTTAATATTGACTTCCCATGTCTTCCACCATTCTGCAGGGTCTGTCTCAGCCGTGGGCTTCCAATCTTCCAAGTACCCGGCATTGTTGACGAGGATGTCCACATGGTCAAATTTCTCTTCGACCACAGCCAGTGCCTTGGCGACGCTGGATTCTGAGCTTACATCCAGTTTTAACTTGAGGACCTCTGGCGCATTGGAGGACGGGGCAGCGGAGAGGATCTCCTGCTCCACTTCGTCGAGGCTGGAGCGAGCGCTGATGATGATGTTCGCAGCCCCGGCTTTAGCGAATGATACAGCAGTCGCCCGGCCGATGCCTTTTGATGCGCCCGTTATGAGTACTGTTCGTCCTTGTTGATTGGATTGTGCAATAGCCGGGTAGGAGTCGTGGTGAGAGGTGGAGATGAAGCTAGTGGCCGTGGGATCGGGATGAGAAGGCATGGTAAATGGTCAGTTGATATATTTTGTATTATATATACTCAGGAACGAGAAAGCACACATTGGGATGGCGGACAGTTTTGGTCCCATTTCCCGTGTGTCAGCAATCGGAATTGGGGGAAGGCTTACGATAAGATACAACCCCTGGGGTTACTAAAGCTACCCTTTCCTTTTTCGGCAATGCATGGTCACGTGATTATAAAATCAAGTGAACACTTACCTCAGCAAGCTCTTACCTCAGCAAGCTCAGGCCTTCCGACTAGTTAGGCGCGACTATGTCACGTGAAACTATCAGAGGGCCTGAGGAAATCCTCCAGCAACTCTGACCGTCAGTGCTTCCCTCCCGTACTGAACTTTACACCACACCGTATTTTTGAGTCTGAGTCCAGTAGGGTTTCGTACCAACCCGTTCAATGCCCCGGGTATCGCCAAGTTGACACGCATTTCTGAGCAACTTCTTGTCCATTTATAAAAACTGGACAGTTATTCTAATATGAGTTCTTTCCTTTTCAGTGCCCAGGTTGGCATCCTGGATAGAATAAGCTGTTTAGCTTGCTACAGCGGGTAAGGCCCAGGTCCCGCGAACCACTGACGCAGCCAAGGCGTGGAGGTTTTGCTCAGGCCCTCCGACAGTTTCACGTGACGTAGTCGCGCCTAACTAGTCGGAAGGCCTGAGCTTGCTGAGGTAAGTGAACACAAAAATCCTCGTTCAATAACTAGAGATTGTAACTAGAGATTATTGACATCAAATATACCATAAACGTCCCCCCTTCCACTGCTTGCACCTCTGTTCGATGAGACGCCCCTCGAATCCGATATAAGCCGCTGCCTCGGGCACGACCTCGCCCTCTGCCCTTCCGCTTTGTGAGCTTTCGCCGGTATGAAGTTCGGTCTTGATAACCACGAACCCAGATGGCATTCGAAGAGTGGACCGGTCGGTCATCTGTTGATGAGTGCCTGGAAGACCTCGAGGTCGTATCCGTTCGCAATTTGAACCCAAAGTCCGTAGTCAACGGGCTTTAGGTGTACGTGACCCTCAAGATACCACTGCGACCTGAAGCGCTCTGGCGCCAGAGAGTCGCCAGTGACTAGTAAAGGGTGAATTATATGGGCACATGGCATTCCCATCGTTCTAGCGAAGACACCAGTGCAGGGGCTGAGAGCAGTTACTGTCGTTAAGTTCAATTCGTTCAGGTGAGCCAGTACCTTCTCCAGTGCGTATGCCGATACAATTCCATTGCAAGCCGCGAACAATGGTCGATTATGACGATGCTGACGGGTGCTCTTCGGACGCTCGACCTCCACGCTATACTCATGGTACTGGTCTTGGAATATCAACGTGAAAGTGTCCACAACGAGAGAACTTGAACCGCCTCTGCTCGGGAAGTGACAATCGTGCCGAAGTGCATAACGTCATTCGTCCAATATCGAACAAGTGTCTCTTTCTTCGGTAATAGCTCGTCTGACATGTAAGCCATGAGCGGGCGGTTAGACTCATACTGAGTCCGGAGCTCAGCCCAGGCTTCGTTGACTGACTCCTCTGTCTTAGCATTGACAGATGGATACCAAAATTTCAAGCCATTGTTCACTGACGTACTCGGTAATTTCCGTGCGAGCTAGCGGTGGTCGGGCACTCAGAGCCTCAGCCCTAAATATCTGTTTGGCATGAAGCTGAATATTCTTTGTGATATGCCAAAGGCACAATACATGGCTAGCAAGTGGATAGAAGGAACCTATGGCATTCTGTAGGGCTTCGTCGCCGTCGGTTACGATTGCAACTGGTGAAATCAGACCTAGTCGATCATATACGGTTCGTAGCTGTTGGAAGACCCACAAATAGAATTTTCCCCTTCATCGCTAAGAAAGGAACTGCCAACGGTAAAAGTACCATATCGTTTGAATTACCACTCAATCCAACTATCTAGGTCCTGATTCAAGTCCATATCGTCATCAGGAGGCCCTGGATCACATATTATGCCTACGCCGCCACTGCTAGACCTAATTATGTGCTTTTCGCGGAGCCAGAGAAGGGCGGGTACTCGCGAGATTGGGATGACGGCGAGTAGACTTCCTTCCTCAAAGCCCTGAGCATCTTCCGGTGCTTGCAGGGTAGCCCATACTGTTGCGAAAACGAAGCCCTGCACTCTGTACGAGTCATGTCTACCATTCAGCTCAGCTGTTACCTGGAGGTGCTGCTGATAAAGCCATTCGAGACCTTTATACGCGACCCTTGGTGGAGAGCTCTCCAAATAGCATATTACAGCGATGTTGCGCTCGCGACCGTGAGGCCTCTTTGGCTCGTTAATCTTCCAGGACGGACATCTTATTATTGACCATATCCATGATCTCTTATGCAGGCTATTCAGGGCCTGTGGTCGCGAAGAGCTGCCAGCCAATTTGTAATTTCGCCGGTGACGCAGCAGGTCAATCCCGAAAGCAAGGATGATGAATAATATGACGAAGAACGTAAAGTTGAAAAGATTCTGAAAAGAAAACTAGGACAAGGCCGAATTCTTTATCTTGTCAAATGGAAGGGTTACGGACCCGCGCACGACACATTTCCCTTCCGACACATTTCCCTTCACCAGTCGGTCAAGGAACGAGGCATCGAAAAGTTCGACATTAGAAGATTGATTTGCCGGATTAGCTCCGCACCACGATTATCTGCAATAAGAGCTAGGTGGTGCATGTAAATGACGACACCTCGTAGTTCTTCTAGCTTTAGCTGACAGTAACCGTTTCTTCGATACCCACTCCACTCCCAGCATCCAAGGTCGGTAGTGATAGCGTGATATCCACTAACGACTTCCAGTGCCATCGTCGGCGTAATATGATCATACTTATCATCACCATGTCAACTGACGCCGTATCACCCAGATCTTGTGCTGTAGTTCCAGGGCAGCCGCGATCGCGTCCTAAGCAACTTTGAGCTCAGCTCGCTGCTGTTCCCCTTTTTCGATAGATATCATCACTTTTCAGCAACCGTCCCTATCTCTACTACGTTCTCGTTCGCATGGTAGGGTCAGAAACGTTTGCACGCCCGGGTTGTCAGGAGTCTTGTCGCGAACAGTGGAAAATCTGACAGTGGGCATGCCATGAATGCGAAACCGATAAGTCGCTTCAAATGTTTCGATCTTGAAGCGATGATCGACAAAATCGATCATGTCCAATAATCCACCATCCAAGGTCAGAGCCGCTGCGAGACTAGCTGGAAGCTGAACAGTAGTGTCGAAACGGGGGTTGTATCCCAGGTTAAAGTAAAAAGGTGTGACGCCGGTGGTCGAAGAAATGTGGTTGTTGTGTGAGAATTCAGCGATCGGCAACCACTTGTCCTCTGTGTGTTGGAACGTATTCTGATCGGAAGTCCAAAGTAATGGCTTCATATTTTTCTTATATTTTGCACGTTTGTTTCATGAAGTCTCTAATCGCCTCGTCCTTCAGAGCGTAGTCGTGTTGCTCCAACCACTTCTCATTATCTTCCATTGAATACAACTGCACGCAGTTCCTTTCTGGCCGTTATGTTTTTCATGCATCCTTCTACCAGAGCTACACATTTGTTAATATGTAGCGCACTGTGCCCAGAACCATTGCACAATTCCCTAATTATCTTGCTTTAAATTGCTTTCCACTGGACCCATCAGCGACAAGAACAATCTGTCAGCGGTTACAATGGGGTAACCTGATCGCATGGAGATTGTTGCACCCAGAATATTAGGCACGGCAGCAGATCAGACGCAAAGTCTTCGACGAAACTCCAAACACACTTGGTAACCGCATTTGGATCTTGAATGCTCTCCGCCTCCCTTACTAGGCGGTCCAATGTCAACCGACCTCGATGTCACTCCAGTTTGCGTCCGGTATCGACCACCAAATGATTGATCAGGGAGAGAGCAGGGTTTGGGTCGACATATAAACGATAGGTCCGCTTGCATGGTCGAAATATTGATACGACGTATACGACGCAAATACGACAGCCCCTGGATAGACCCTGTAACCACGTGCCAGCCACTTTCATAACATGCCTAAACGGGGAAGGTTTATTCCGGTTATGGTTAGCTTCATATCATTCAATTACGAACAAACCAGGCATTGGTGCGGACTCGTTGTTGTCCTCGTGCTGGCTTTTTGAATAATAAACCGTGCCATAATCCTATATATTCCCATAACAGCGAGCGACATGTTACTTTCAAGCTTCGACAAAGTCTCAGCTCGTCATATCTATAATGGAAAACGAGAAAGATGGCGGATCTGCGACAAAGGGACGAGATTCAGAAGCAGCCGACCCACAGCCAGATGTCGCAAATGAACCACCCAGCGAACGTCCGGCAACAGTGGACGAAGTATATTCGGTCTTCACAGTGCCTCAGAAGAGGCTCATTATCCTTACGGCGTCGCTAGCTTCTTTCTTCTCACCGCTTTCGGGGAGCATCTACTTTCCCGCTCTGAACACAATAGCGAGCGACCTAAATGTGTCCTCCACTAAGATCAATTTAACTGTCACTACGTACTTGGTAACCGCTAACGAAGTTGCACGGCATCTAAAACCTAGGGACTAACCAGATTTGTAGATCGTGCAGGGCATTGCGCCAATGATAACTGCCGGATTCTCCGACAGCGCCGGCAGAAGACTGGCCTATATCGTCTGCTTTACTATATATATCGCAGCGAACCTGGGATTAGCGTTGCAAAATAATTATGCTGCTCTAATTGTCCTTCGCTGCCTTCAGAGTGCTGGTAGTAGTGGCACAGTTGCATTGGCCAATGGCGTTGTCGGTGACCTGATAACTTCGGCAGAGCGAGGCGAGTACATTGCTTGGGCGTCGGTGGGATCAATACTGGGACCAACACTGTCGCCAATTATTGGAGGTCTTCTCACCCAGAATCTCGGTTGGCATTGGGTTTTCTGGTTTTTGCTCATTTTCGCGGGAGCATTCTTCATACCTCTATTGCTCTTCTTACCCGAGACTTGTCGCAAGGTCGTTGGGGATGGGTCTGTGCCTCCACCGATACTGTCGACGTCTATAACCGACATTATACGTCATAGAAACCGAGTGAAGGCCGGCTACACGGTTGATGCCGGCAAACAAGATGAATTACGCAAGAACTACAAAATTAGGGTTCCCAATCCTCTATCAACGTTGGTAGTTGTTACGGATAAGGAGACAGGTATCATACTTCTCGCGACGGGGTTGGCTATAGCATGCTTCTATGCCATCAGTACCGGTGCATCGTCACAATTCAGCCGGCTTTACGGTTTCAGTGATATTCAGATTGCCCTTATCTTTATTCCAATCGGAGTTGGGGGTTTGCTTTCAGCATTGACAACAGGCAAACTTGTCGACTGGAATTATCGACGACATGCTAAGATGAACGGCTTCGAAGTTGTCAGGAATAGAGGGCAAGACCTCACCGACTTTCCGATAGAACAAGCGCGTTTGCAGATAGCACTGCCGATGTTCTATCTTGGAGCTGCATCCGTAGTTTCATATGGATGGGTTATGGACCATAAAGTTAGCCTTGCAGGACCTGTCATTCTACTCTTTTTAATGGGCTATTCAATTACTGGTGCCTTTCAAGTTCTGAATATAATAATGGTGGATATTTATCCAGGAAAACCGGCAACGGCAACGGCTGCGAACAATCTTTTTAGGTGTGAGCTTGGTGCAGCAGCTTCGGCAGCCATAGTTCCAATGAGCAACGCGATGGGAAATGGGTGGGCCTATACATTGTTAGCATTGCTTTTTGTTGCAGCTAGTCCGGGCATGTGGTATATTATGAAGTACGGCCCGCGATGGCGAAAGGCCAAGAAGGAGCTGGAAAGGAAGGTGAAAGAAAAGGCAGCGGCAGCAGCTTCATGAGAAGGGCATGGAAGAGAGCAATCTGGACGGCGACAACGCACTAGAGTAATACAACGCGGGACAAGGACTAAATGTTAATAGACTAGATATCAAACTGGTACAATTGGACCTGTGCCAATTGACGAAGAGTTGTAGTGCCCTGTATATACATTCCTGAAACTCTAAATATAGATAGAAATCTGGTGACCACAGAATTACAGAACGATCATTCCAGTCTGGAATCTTTGCTATCCAAGATAACGGCAGCTACTGAACAATAATAACCTTGTGAACGCCTACTACGAAAGTCCACTGATAAAGTCTAAAACTATTGACGCCAATCGTTCCGGGGCTTCTAACGGAATCATGTGTCCTGCATCTTTAAACAACACCAACTTGCTGCCGTTAATTCGTTCATGCATCATGTACAGATCGTTTACGTTGATCATCTGGTCCCCTTCAGATCCCACAATCAACACCGGGACCCGAATCTTTGACAGTCGGTCCATTAAGTTTTCCCGGTCAAGTGTACTCGAAAACTGGGCCAGTAGCACGTTCTTCCCCAAGTCCTTATCCATGGCTGCAATCACGCCACCAACCTGTGGATCGTCCACCAAACCGGGTTTGACGAATCGGGCAATTCGAGATGGCGAAATGCCAGCATAGTTGTGGTTGGCCATCAGATCCAACATGTGCTTGCGTTTGACACGCTCTCTTGGTCCAAGTCCTCTCGCTGACGAACAAATGATGATTAGAGAGCGGATGTGGGATTGCCTGTTGCTGTCGAGATTGTTACAATATAACTCGAGCGCGAGATATCCTCCCATGGAAAAACCGAGGGCGTCCACAGGCAAGTTTTGGTCTCCACCCAGTTTGCTTATAATTGAGTGACTAATCAGTTCTCTCATTGCAAACCCGTCGGTTGCTTTCCAAAGAGGAACCTCATCTGTGAGAACATTACCCTGAGCAAATACGGGCAGCATAGCCTTCCATAACCGGTTGTCGCACATGGTACCAGGGATGAGTGCCAGCCTCGATGATGGGTTGGAAGCCCGGTCGCTGTGGCCGCTGGGAGCTGATGAGTATCCTCTCGACCATTCGAGTCGATAGCGTTGTCGTCTGCAAAGGCATTGAAGAATCTTTGCTCGAGAATGGTTCATTGCTCTAACGTTTCCGGAACAGTGGGGGGGCCAACGCGAACGTTGACTGGCTTCGGGTAAAGTTATTATCAGGGGCGAAAACTATCGTCGTCGTCACACACAAAAATGGGGGTCGTCGATAAAGTTAGGAACAACATTGGGTTTCAGGGTTTTATTAAGTACCCAAACAATCTGGCCAATAATATTCAAAATTACCAAGATTGGTCGCCAATTAAGCACTCGGTCATATACCTTTTGCAAATTATTCTATCTGTTCCATGTAGCCAAGTCAGACCCGCATGGAGTCATGGACACCTTTTGGCTACTTTTGTTAACGGCCCGGTTGGTGTGGGTATATTGTGCGGAGATGCGGCATCCGCCACAGCCTTGGAATATGGCATGTTCCCGATGAATAAGACTAACGTGGGGAAGACGCAAGGGCCGAAAGTGACTGTTATATTGATCAGCTAGAAGAAATGACGAGAATATGGTAAGATGTCAGAATTGAAACAGCAGCCTAATGTTCTTACCGTTTTACATTAGACATCTTTTCAGAATCATCGTTCTATACCCATTCATAGTAATCATCACGGTCGCGTGCTGTTTTGCCTCTTTTGGCACATCCCGGATAAAATACATATGATAATGATCCAATTATTGTCCCACGGATTGCCCGGTCGCCTTGATTGGCACCCTTTGAAAGTACCATCGAGCAATACGGGGCGAATATCCTCATATCCGATCGGTTAGATGTATAATCGAAAGGCTTTGGCCCTTTATTCCCCGCACTTCGGAGATATTCGGGAGCTACAGTTGAATTGCGGGGTTAGAAACGCGGCGCCTGAGCCGCAACACCTGACTTATCCATCCATACAAGGTTCCCGCTAAAACTCGGTTTCCCCCGCGGCAAGGCACTTATCTCACATACCAAAATGAAACTAATGCCGCTAGTGCCAACCCCCGCACGGAAGTTCTAAATTTATGTGGCTTAATTCCGCTGCGATCTTCCACATCGAATACGTTTAAGTAGTCTCACCCCAATGTAGCTCGCTCTTTTTCCAAGAGGCTTTGCTGTCCTTTTTTATTCCGTTCTTCATGGTCGTAGGCCTCTATCAAAGTACACAGTGGTTTCGCGCATAATGGAGGATATCAAGATTGACGAAAAGTTCAGAGAGAACGTGGACGAGAATGCGGATGAAGGAGCGTACGCGGCAGCGGCAGTAAGTTACACGGCTGAAGAAGAGCGCCGCTATCTTTGGAGGCTAGACATTCGTCTTGTGTCGTTGCTTTCTGCCATCTATCTCTGCTCGTTTCTGGACCGATCCAATATTGGCAATGCAAACACCGCTGGCATGTCTGCCTCGCTCAAACTCGATAGCAACCAGTTTACCTGGCTCCTGACCATCTTCTATATACCATATATTTTGTTTGAGTTTTGTGCCTTTTTTTGGAAGATATTTCCAGCGAATTACTACGTCTTTGCGGTCGTATTCTTCTGGGGCATGATATCGGCCCTGCAGGCAGCAACGCAGAATTGGGCTGGAATGATGGTGTTGCGGTTCTTCCTCGGTATCGCGGAGGCGGCATATGGACCAGGAGTCCCCTTTTTTCTGTCGTTTTTCTATCATCGCCATGAGATGGCATTCCGATCTGGCCTATTCTTCTCTTCCGCCCCGCTGGCGTCGGCTTTCGCTGGCGCCCTTGCCTACGGCATCACTTCAGGTCATTCCAAACTCAACAACTGGAGATTGCTATTTTTGGTCGAGGGAATTCCCAGCATGATGATGGCCGTCGTCGCGTTGTTTTTTCTACCCCGGTCTGCACCAGAGGCAAAATTTTTTAATGCGCGGGAGAAGGAAATTGCCGTGGCCAGGTTGGCGCGTCAGTCTGGTGAGACTTCGCACAAACTCGGACTCAATATAAAACAGATTCGCGAGGCCTTGCTTGAACCTCGGTCGTGGATCATCGCGATCATGTATTTCTGCGTGAACGTTTCTTTCTCGACATTATCTGTGTTCATGCCCGAGATTATCAAAGAGATGGGCTATACTGCTGTGCATGCACAAGGTTTGAGTGCGCCACCATATATTGTTGCCTGGTTGAGCGTGATTGCGGCGACATTTGTAGCGGCAAAATTCCATATGCGGTCTGCATTGATCATTCCATTTTCTATCTTGGGTGCAGTCGGGTACCTCATTCTGGCGATCGTCACGGTCACGGGAGTTCGGTACTTCGCGATTTATCTCTGTGCGGTTGGGATGTTTACTACAGTTGGTGTGATCATGCCGTGGTCAGTGGACAATCAAGGCACAGACTCGAAGAAAGGTACTGGAATGTTCTTGCTTCAGCTGGTTGGACAGTGTGGACCTTTGCTGGGAACGCATCTGTATCCTCCAACAGATGCGCCATACTATCGAACGGGCATGTGGGTCTCATGCGGTTGCTTATTTGCAGTAACTGCCCTAGCTGTTATCTTGAGGTTCTATTTGCAACTCTTGAATCATAGGCTGGACAAGCGATGGGGTCCGGTCGAGGACCAGAATGTGGAAGAGTTGCAGGAAGTCGGCGTTGACAGGGAGTTCAATCCTACCTACAGATACATTTTGTAATCGGTCGTTGTCTAGTTCACGTAAAATGGTTGACTAACATATGTGTTTTATTAAATTCATTACTTCTGTCAGAGACCCATAGCAAAATCTTGTCAATCGCCTCCTGCCTCGTCACTCGCTGCGCGCTGAGAGTTTCGTGCGGTAAGGTGTAAAGCACGAGCATCGCCACATAAAACCGAGGCGAGGTCCTTTAACTCTGGATTCCTATTAGGTGTAATAGTTCGTCAAGCTTTGCGTCAAGCTTTCAATGATGATCCAGTTAGTAGCTGACAAGCTCTTTTTATGGTTGACTTAACAAAAGTAACAAAAGTCCTTAAAACTTATGTCGGGGTTTTGATCAAACTTTACTCGACCGGAGCTTGAACCCTATCGGCCCCAACATCGCGATAAAGCCCGGTATACTTTTATAAATTAAATCCCCATGACCAGCACCACCAGCGAGGTCCTCAATAGAATGTCCTCACCAATTTACAAGATCGCTATATTAGACGATTATCAAAACGTCGCGGAGTCTTACTTTTTGACCTTAAAGGACATTTATCCCGGAAGGTTCGAGGTCACCTCGTTTCCGGAAACATTACCTGCCTTCAATGCATCGTCTACATCTCAGGCTGATCAACAGAAGCTCGTTGAGCGGCTTAAGCCCTTCCACATCATTTCAACTATGCGCGAAAGAACACCATTCCCAGCCTCGCTGCTAAGGGAACTACCCAACCTGAGACTATTACTCACAACCGGCATTCGGAACTTAGGAATTGATATGAAAGCTGCAAGTGAGCTGGGAATAGTAGTTGCTGGAGCTCCGGGAAACGGGGGTAAGTAAATCGTGACCCCTTGTCATCCGCAATCTCAGTACGGATGTTTGACGACGTAATGGTGGACTGACTTGTAGATTAGTCAGTACTCAAGCGAAATCCGCATCTCGAATAGATTCGACTACGCAGCATGTCTGGGCTCTTATCCTCGGTATAACCCGGAAGATCCCTCAAAGTGATGCCGCTGTCAAGTCTGGTAAATGGCAAATTGGTCTCGCGACAGGCATAGCACAAAAGACGATTGGATTGGTTGGGCTTGGACGGCTCGGAGGGTTGACTGGTTTCATTGCGAAGATGGCCTTTGACATGAATGTAATTTGCTGGTCACGGAATTTGACCCAAAGCGCGGCAGATGAAAGAGCGCGCGCATTAGGACTCGAAGCTGAGGACTCGAATGGTGATAAAACTTTCAAAGTGGTTGGCAAAGAAGAGCTTTTTAAGTCTGCTGACATTGTGAGCATCCATTATATCCTTTCGGAAAGTACCCACGGCATCATTGGTCAACCCGAACTTTCTCTCATGAAGAACTCCGCGTTCTTAATTAATACATCTCGTGGTCCCATTGTGGACGAGCCTGCGTTACTTAAAGTGTTGAAAGCTGGTAAGATAAAGGGCGCCGCTATTGATGTGTTTGACGTGGAGCCGCTGCCAATATGCAGTGAATGGCGAACAACCAAATGGGGTGAAAATGGCACTTCCGACGTACTGCTCACACCACATATGGGCTATGTCGAAGAAGAGACGATTTCCAATTGGTATGAAGAGAACGTTGAAAATGTGCAACGATGGGTAAAGGGACAACCGCTTCTTTTCCAACTCAATTAAAAATGCGTAGCGGAAGCTTGGAACTCGTGAAGTGGTTGTGCAGGTTCTAGACGATGATGACATTCAAAAAGATGGCGTCCACGATATAGTCTATGCACAGATGAAAGCGGCAACTGAGACATTTGTCTTGCCTCTTTAAGATTATGTAGCTTTAAATGTTAAATAGGCTTATTAGACCAGACTCCATTCACGCGCATACAAGCCGATCTTGATGTTTTCTGAACCTAAAGCTGTCGATGTCTCGAGGATCACTTGAGCGACACCCGTATCTGTGAACACTACGGACATTGGACATGGTACAGAGGTCTGAGATTTACCTTGTATACGGATACGGATAATGATCGATGTTGACAAATATTGAACAGCTAATTGGTTAAGACGGCTGATTCTAACCGCTTGGAGTCCGCAGTTACGTGGTGCAGATGCAGTCAAATCGATCGCCGATTGGATGGTAATCTAGCGACTTTTTCGGATAACAAGTATTCCCGTATTCATAAAATGAAAGTCGAGGTGCTCTAATCGTAAATCGCGCTAAGCTAACACGGTAATTCAGCCGCCGTGTAAAATGCAGGCTGCTGTAAATAAATTTGTATCATAAGATGAAATGAAAAGTGGACACCGGTAGGGCATGTTGATAAAGTTTAGCATTCTTTTTTTGGTGCAAAATCGAGCGACCGCGCTAACCTTCGCCATATCGCCAATAGTTAATAGTCTGTCTCTATCCTTTGATCTCCACGAGTCTGTCGACGCGAAAAGCCAAGTCAAGCCGCCTAGAAGCTGACCCCTGCCAAGCATATGTCAATCCCAATGTATTGGCTGACAGAAGCGAATTTCCACAGGAATTGTCAGGCAATAGCAAAGCAGACCCTGAAATTGCAATGGCATGCATGTTTGCCCCCCAAAAAAGCCGTTCTCAATGCATCAAACTCGCAAAATAGCAAACCAAGGAAGAGCACAGTCGAGACGGAAACTTCCGCCGGGCAAGCCAAATAACTTGGGGCCCACATCGGACTTTAAGCAGAATCAAGAGAAACCTCGGCTTGCGAAGGACTTTAGACCAAAAACGGATCAGCCGTGCAAGTATAATCTTGGAGTCAGTGAAGGATCCAAGTTGAACTAATGCACGTAGTATGATATCTGAAAGATTAGGTGCAGTAGCTAAGTTAAATCGTAGCAAAACTGTGATTGTTACGTGGTAGTCACAGGCGTTGTGACTGGTCGCTTTAGTTATTGCAGTCGAGCATCCAAATTTTAATCCAAGCTTCCCAACCCTGAACTTTGATTCTAACTAAATCCCTCCGCACTTCTCCACATTCGGCAATGGCCCTGTGCTAGGCCGATTAAGGTCGCACACGTGTAGTGTTCATTGGCCTCGGCCTCGAAACCAAATCAATTCTGGTTGCAGCTAACTAATGCGACATCCGCTAATTACTTAGCAGTGACATGATATACCAATCAAGGACGATATTATTGATGCAGAAAAGCCTGTCAGCAGCATGATAGGCAATATTCGGTAGTGCATTAGCCATGACATCTTTCATTAAAAATCTCGCACCGATCCGGAAGCTCAAGCAGCTGACTGAACGAGAACTTCTCATTGGCGACCGACTCGGTCTATTATGGAAACACTGAAGGATTTTCACATTCCGTCGGCTAGTCGAGGACGTAGTGCAAAGTACTTAAAGATTGGCAATTCTCCTTGCTTTATACGAAAACTCAATAGTTGTCAAGCAAGTTAAGTTATCTAAGCTTGGATCCAATATGATTTTCGGAGTGAAACATTTCGCCATTGTCGCCGCATACCTTGGTGGTGTTTTCGCCAGACGTCACCACGGAACGGGAAAGTCTTTGGTTGCCCCTGTTGGAGCTGAGGTGCTTACCGTTGGTGTTATTGGAGGTGCTTTCTCTTTTGGTTAATTGGATTGTAAGCTATTGTTCAGACTAACTGTTTGCAGACTATGGCTGGACTGGTTGGACGCCATCACCGAACCACTTTTGTCTCGAAGTCCTTCCTCAATTGCAGGCAGCGAATATCAGTATCCCTACTGAGGTTATGAATGACTGTGATCCTGGTGACAGAACCTACATCACCAATGCCACCAGTCTCCAAAGTATGGCCTTATGATGGTGTTCGCTGTTTATTTAGCTTGCTAAGTATTTGTTAACAGCCGATACCGCATCATACGTCGGACAAGTATGTAGCATGAAGAACTGTAGCGCTTTCGTAAGTAAATCCATGTCGAAATTTAGGTAATGCAGTCACTGATTCCGCGCAGTTATCTGTCGGAGACAACTTCTACGACAGTGGTGTTGACTTGACCACTGGCGGCATTTTGCGATTCCAGGCTGCCTGGGTTGACATGTACAGCCAGGGTGTGTTTGACTACGCTCCATGGTACCAGTGCCTCGGCAACCATGACGTCGTCAAGGGCCAGAGCGGCGTTGACTTTGAGACTAAGGTTGCTCCTATCTATGACGACCGTTGGTACTTTGTGATTAGCCCATTCATACTTTAGTCTCGGGAACTTTACGCTAACATTGCGCCAGGGAACCAAGGGACTTCCGTACTATTCGTACGATCTCGTTGGCAAAGATTGGACCGCCACGTTCGTTGTTCTCGACTCTGACTGCTTTATCAATAAGTATCAAGAGGTCTTGGCTCTTTTGTTGCATCATTAATTAAGCAGTTACTAATTGTCATTTAGAACACTTCGGTTTACTATACCGAATACATCAAGAAATGCCATAAGCAGAAGCATGTCCAGGTTGAATTTTTGAAGGAGGAGTTTGCCAAATCAAAGGCTGACTGGAAGTTCATCCAATTACATCACCCTTATATGTCGTCGGCTGGCAATTTCACTGAGTTGCTCCCGATCATCGAGGTCGTCGAGAAGCACAAGGGTGTAGTCCTTAACGGTCATGATCACTGTCTCGCCCACTACAAGTACAATAGCACCAACTACATTCTCTCTGGTGCTGCTGGTTATCCCCAGGCTGGTGATTGCAACAACGGTGTCAAGCTCGGACCATTTGCTGAGTTCCTTGCTGCTAACGCAGAAACTGGTAGGTTCCCTATTGATTTAGGCACCAATCTGATTCTGCAATTATTGGATGCTAATAATTATGTTTGAATAGCCGCCAGCGGATTCGTCACCATGGACATCAGCAAGGCGTCTGTTAATGTCGAATACTACGTCCGGGACATGCAGTTCATCGACGGTGACCTCTACCCGGTCGTTCACGACTTGAAGCCATTGTACCAGTTTGAAATTACTGAGAAGGCTAAGTAATTCGATTGCAAGAAAAAACAAAAAGGTCGATTTGAGTCTGGTTCAAATTCTCTCATGTCAGAAAATTAAGAATAAGTAATTAATATCGTTTGCCTCATCCATATGATGCTATTATAGTAAAAAGGTTTCGTTATTGTGATATCAACAAAAAAAAGGGTCCAGAATGAGCCGCATTGCTCACTTTGAGGGTAGGGGTTCGAACACAATAAATGGAGTGACGTCATTTACAAAAGTGTAAAGCGCACGTGCAGCGTATAATAAACCCTTACCCGATAATTCGCCGTTCCCCAAGGCCGCGCGTATCACTGGCATGCATTTTGTAAGTGCCCGGTTCCCCTCCTTCACCTATCTGGACAATAAAAGTGCCGGAGTTTACTATTTCACAAGTCAACATTTGGCAATCTGTCACTGCTAATTTTATACGATGGTGTCTCCCCGCAGATTAATCGAACGGCAAAAGAGAGGATGCTTTCTGTATCCGGAAGAGCTGGTCCAGATTGCCGAGTACAGGCGACGCGAACGCCTGCGACTGAGAGGCATTCGCAAGCGTCGCCTATCGCGATCTGTCAGTCTGGAACATGGTGTCGGTGAACAGCCACCGGATGTTTTCAACAAGCCCAGTATTGACGTGGAGTCCCCTTTGACCGACTCGAACAACACTGACAATGTCGAAAACTCCAAAGACCTAAATCCACCACGTTGGCCTAGTACCGAATTCGATGGTAATCAAGACTATACATCAGATTCGTCTCTACCGCCGCAGCAATGGCGAGCCGTGTCAAAGTCGGCTTACTCTCGGATCGACGGCCACGGCATGCTGGGCTCCTCCGATGCCAGTGCTAGCCATTCACTTGATGACAAATACAGACAAGAAACGTGTCCTGAAAATGTGAAGCAGGATAGTTTCCTGGCTTTTGAAGTGCACACGTCCGTATTTCACGCTCTCGGAAGATCGTCGTCTTTGGTGGTCGCAGATAATGTTACAGATTCTAATCAGATAACGAGCGCTCTCGGTCCATTGGGCCCCTATGACTACCTAGACTCTGCGTCGTTGTATTGCCCAAGTCGCGATAGCGCTGTGGATGCTGATCGCCACGCCATGAGCGAACCATGTTCTTACACATCCTCCTCCAGTGAATTCTCATCCATCGGTGCCTATGAACGACCGTCTGGGAAGGCATCTTCAGAGATAGGATTGGTTGACTCGACATTCGAGCCTGACCAGTCTGTCGAGTTTGATGCGATTTCCCAAATTTCCTCCGGCCTTACGCCGCGACGTCGCGGCAGCTTCAGCCTTAGCGATGCCATGGAGTTATTTCAGTTTGACTAATGTATCATAATCGAGATGTTTGCACGATTTTGATTTTCTGAATGGCGTGATCATGGCGTTAATTACGGACGGTCCGGAGTTTGATTGGATTCACATCTTGGGGGAATTATTTAGCCTTTACTTAAGGGTACACAATTTTGACTTGGAATCGGAAACGGTAGATACAAGAAGCCTTAAGTTAAATTATTATAATCGTAAATATGGTTAAGGCGGAGTTACGAATAAATCTTAATAATATGCGCAGACGAGGCTGGGATTAATGAGTTAAACTTAGTTTTCGCAACCAGCGCACTATATTGAGCAGGCTCAGTTGCAAAACGGGGAAAACAAATAATCTTCGATTTATTCTCAGCACTGGTTTTACTCCCTTCAGCTCCTCTTTGTTGACAGAAAAATTTTCATCTGGTTTTACTCCCCGGGTATCTTGTTGGTCTTCTGCATTGGTCTAAGCATTGGCGTTCATCCACTTCCATCCTCATACATCGGCTCCTGCTTGATTGGCAACTCTGGCTCATCATAGATCTTACGTGCCATTTTGTCAACAGCGCGAAACCAATGCAGGTACTCCTGAGTGCCAAGGTCCGGGATTGTGTATCCTGCCATCATATACTGGTTTTTGATATCTTCTCTAATTTGCAAGAGTGCAGAACATTCAAATTCGTCGTCCTCCAGTCTGTCAGTACAATCATGAATGTCTTCTTGTTCTCCCCTGATCAGTCCATTAAGTGAGCTAAGTCTCTCAAAACACTCATTTGTTTCGCTCGAAGAGGCTGCTGGATCCAGATCCAGATCCGGATCTGGACCTGAACTATTGTGTTGGTCCACGTTGCATTCGTTGAGCTGCTGCGTCGCATTACCTGCACACATCTGAATATGATCATTGCCTATATCTGTCATGGGCATGCCCTGTGTAGATTGCGCTAAGCTCTCAGGCCCACCTATACACTTACCAACACACTGACGCAGCCGATTTTGATGATACTCGTCACACGCTACTTTATGCATATGTTGCCAGAACCCCCCAAACTCACGCAAATGCCTATATGGTATGTTGTTGCCCTCCCTGACATAGTTATCAAGGTTCGCCTTCAAAATATGATTAATCGCCAACAGGTCGTCGACCGATTCCGTCACTCGCAACTCCTGCGCGCTGCCGCCGTTGCTGAGCTCGGTTTGGTACTGGCGTCTCGCGTCTTGATCGATTTGCTTGTACCACGACGCATATTCGGGACTCCCTTTCATGGGGATATCGTTTCCCTCTTTAACATATTTCCTCTTTAAATTACGTCGGATCATTTCGATTCGCATTTTTTCCCGCTTCTTGTGAGCCCACTCCTCAAAGGCGAACGACGTCGTAGTTGCTTTGCGCCTTCTCCTCGCCGAACCACCCCGACGTGCTTTGGGCGCATGCACATTCGGTCCCGAATCCTTTTCTTTTGGCCCAGTTTCGTCTGTCGCCTGGCTTTTATGTACCGGAGCCGCCACTACGGCCAGGCCACCGTTAGAGTCACCAATTTGACGTAACCCGAGAAAAATCTCAACTTCAGTGGCTTCATGCTCTTCAAATAAGTGCGAATAAAGCCGCTCGCGGCACGCTTCAGTTATATTAACCCGACATGTGGGCACCGGGCATTCGCTGAATAGCCACTTGTCGGGCACGCGAACTTTTTGCAACACCACTTCAGGGTCATCCGGCGCTTCGTCAAACAGCGGGTCAAAGTCGTCATCAAAAAATTGAAACCACGTATCAACAGCAATATTATGAGTCTCGTCTTGTTCAGCAAAAGTCATATGGACGAGGACCATACGGTGATTGGATTCCGGCGACGGACCGGCCGCAAGGAAACTGCAGCCGTCCGCAAGGCAGCCGACTGGAACCGGAGGCAATTCGTAGTCGTACGTTCTAGATGCCTTTGGAAATTCCATTCGATATGTTCGATTCGTAATATTCGTACCGTTTTCGTCGACAATATAAATGCGCTAGCTCGATACCCCATTGCAGTAAGAGAATGGCTCCGTAGTCAAACGTCCGAGGCGGTAAAATGTCGTTGCCACGTGTGGAACATCTCCCAGCCATAGTGAGCCGCACGGCGTCGTCTACCGTTCAAATCTTTTTGACTCACAGGGTGTTCCCCACGAAAAGTCTTTTCGCACTCTACCACACCTACAATTAATACAATATGACACTGTCACAGCAGTATTTGTCTACTCGGTCGTCGAACACGCCATACCTCAGCTTTGAAGCAACTGTTCTACGCGGGCTGGCGCCCGGTGGCGGTTTGTTCATTCCGGCAGAGATCGCCAGCGTGCCGGAAGATTATCTTACAAAATGGAAAGATTTGTCATTCCAGGACCTTGCCTTTGAGATTTTCTCGTTGTATATATCTCCATCAGAAATTAGCGCTTCCGAATTGAAACAGCTTATTGCCCGCAGCTATTCTACGTTCCGAGACGACTCGGTCACGCCAGTGACAGTTTTGGACAAGGAGCGAAAGTTCTACCTGCTAGAATTGTTTCACGGACCTACGTATGCGTTCAAGGACGTCGCTCTGCAATTTGTCGGCAACTTGTTTGAATTCTTTTTACAGCGCAAGAATGCCGGTAAAGGCGAAAACGACACTAGGGATAGACTGACGGTCGTTGGCGCCACCAGTGGAGACACGGGTAGTGCAGCAATCTACGGTCTACGGAACAAAAAGGACGTCTCCATTTTTATCTTGCATCCGCTAGATAAAGTGTCACCCATTCAGGAACTCCAGATGACTACAGTCACCGACGCGAATGTTCACAATTTCGCAGTCAAAGGGAACTTTGACAACTGCCAAGAAATCGTCAAGGCCCTTTTCGACGATGTCGAGTTCAACCAGAAGCATCACCTTGGTGCGGTCAATTCTATCAATTGGGCACGTATTTTAGCCCAGATCACGTACTATTTTTACTCTTATTTTACCCTTCTGAAGAAGGTTGGTTCAGAGAACATCTCGGTGCGCTATGTCGTTCCCACTGGAAACTTTGGTGACGTTCTGGCCGGTTTTTACGCCAAACGAATGGGGCTACCTATTGACAAGCTCATTGTCTCTACAAATGCCAATGATATTCTCGATCGATTCTGGAAATCAGGTGTCTACGAGATGAAGCGACCCAGCAGTGATGTCGAGGCTGTCGTAGAGACATTGAGTCCTGCGATGGACATTTTGATCAGCAGCAATTTCGAGAGACTGTTGTGGTATCTGGCCAGGGAGCAATTGTCATCGTCTAATGAAGAAGCTGGTCAGTACATCCAGAAGTGGATGATCGAGTTGAAGACTACTGGAAAGGTTGCCGTTCCACAAAGTGTACTTGACGCTGGATTGAAAGAGTTTGCCAGTGACAGTGTTTCTGATGTGCAGGTAAGCTGAGTACTTTTTTTTTGGCATGTCGTACCAAGCAGTAGCTAATATTGCTTAGACCGTCGAATCCATAAAAACTATCTACGAGCTTACATCGGGATACGTTATCGATCCGCATACCGCTGTCGCCGTCACCGCTAGCTTGCGACGCCTAGATGGCCACCATACTTACGTCGCTCTCTCCACGGCGCACCCTGCCAAATTTGGCGATGCTGTTGACAAAGCTTTGAAAGGCAAAGACGAGTACTCGTCTGACGACGTTCTCCCAGAGGCATTCAAGGCACTGAAGAGCATGCCAAAGAAGGTAACTGTAATAGAAAAGCCGGATAAGGAGTTGGTCAAAGCCGCTATCGAGCACGAGTTGAAGGATGAGGGAATTGTATTTTAAAGTGAGACTTGTGGTTTTCCAATCGGGCGACTTGATGTAAAGTATTAGAGAAAAAAGTAATTGGATCAGATTATTTCGGGCATAACTACAATCAATTCTCAAAACCCTAACATGGCGCTCCTCGAATTGAACACGCGTAGTCCCAACGAGCTTAATCCATGCGATGAGCTAAAACGGCAACCCATCACTTCACGCACACTTGCACCTGCGAGCTCTAATCAATTACGAGAGCATGAAACGTCTGAGATGAACGTCCAAGACGATGAAGATTTTGGATGCTCATCGTCAGACGAAGCAGCCCTACTCGAACTAGAGAGAGAGGCTTATGATCCGGATCCGACCACATTATCTTCTGTGCCACTGCGGAACACTTTGTCGTTGACTGGAAGATCACTACAAGACGAATCATCTTCCAATATGTCGCGGCTGAAGCAGGTTAACCTGTTTGGCAAAGCAGTAGGTGCTGCTGCTACGAAACCTGGTCCTACCGTCCGAAATTCGTTTACTCGTCTACCAAGGGAGTTTGTGCCAATGTGGGCTCCCCGACCGCAGATATCCCACCATTCGTTAAATCACTCTGCATTAAATACATGGATATATCCGACAAATGTGGGTATCAGAGACTATCAGCGCAACATCGCCGAACGTGCCCTGCTGAATAACGTGTTGTGCGCGCTACCGACTGGCTTGGGTAAGACACTTATTGCTGCGGTGGTAATGCTAAATTGGTATCGATGGACAAAGGACTCGAAAATTGTATTTATGGCACCTACGAGACCGCTTGTTGCTCAGCAAGCTGAGGCTTGTTACAAGCTTGTCGGCATACCTCGAGCGGATACGGCGATGTTGATCGGCAGTGTCGCCAGTCCAGCCGTGAGGGAGGAGATTTGGCAAGAAAAAAGGGTATTTTTTGTCACGCCTCAAACTCTTGATAACGACCTGAAACGTGGAGTTGTCGATCCAAAGAAAATTGTATGCTTAGTGGTGGATGAGGCTCATCGAGCTACTGGTGATTACTCCTATGTGAAGGTCGTTCAATATGTCCAGCGGTTCAATAAGGAGCTTCGAATATTAGCGCTCTCTGCTACCCCTGGATCGTCAGTAGAGGCGGTGCAGAACGTCATTACGAATCTCAATATATCGCACGCTGAGATCCGAACAGAAAAAAGCGATGATGTCGTTCAGTACGTTCAAGGCGTAGGCGTCGAACACATTACAGCTGACTTACCAACCGAAGGTCAGGAAATTTTGGGTATGTTTGCCGCATCACTGCAGCCGTCACTAGACCAGCTTGTCGGTACAGGTGCATATTTCATAAGAGACGCGACCCAGATAAATCATTACGGGCTTTTTAAAGCCCGGGGTGACTTCCGACAAGTGAACACACGTCCTGGCCAAAATCGCGGGGGCCTGATGTTTAAAGTCGATGCATTATTTGGATTACTAATTCCTCTGGCTCACGCTATGGGACTATTGAAATATCATGGAATCAAGCCATTCTACAGTTACCTCCAGCAATGGGAAACCGGAATCAAGAGACCAGGAAAATATGCTGGGGACCTCCTGAAGAGTGACCTTTATAAGCGTCTCAAGCATCATACCGAGCAAGTCATCAGTGCGAGCACTTTTGTTAGTCACGAGAAAATCAATCTTCTTGTAGCGACGCTTGTCGACTATTTCGCCGATGAGCAGGTCGCTGCGGAAAAGTCCAAGGTTATCATCTTCTGCCAGTATCGTACTTCTTCAGCGGAGATTCTCAGAGTTCTTGAAACTGTGGAAGACGTTAAAGCTCATGTGTTTTTTGGGCAAAGCATGTCCAAAGACATCGACGGTGGCGAGGGCATGTCGCAACAAGAGCAGCAGCGGGTATGTACGTTCTCCGTTCAAGATTTATTGATCCTGACAATATCAGATCTTGGAAGACTTCAAAGCGGGCAACTACAACACATTAGTAGCAACTTCGATCGGTGAAGAAGGCCTGGACATTGGCCAGGTGGACATGATTATATGCTATGATGCGTCGAGCTCGCCTGTTCGCGTTCTCCAACGAATGGGACGGACCGGCCGGTTCCGTAAAGGGCGAATAGTCGCGTTATTGACCGAGAAGGAGCGAAGCAAATGGCAAGAGGCTCTTGCCAAGTACGAAGAGATCCAGGCGGCAATATGCAACGTTTCCTCTTTCGATTTCCAACCTTGCCAAAGGATACTTCCAGAATCTGTTACGCCACAAATTGAATTAAAGCATATTGACATTCCAATTGAAAATAAATCGCCTCCGGAACCAGTTACGAATTCTTCAGTCAGGAATCCTAAGCAAAAGCGGTCGGCAAAGAAATTCAACATGCCAGACGGAGTAAGCACTTCGTTCAGGACAGCCGCAAGTTTGGTATCTGGGGAGCCCATGTCCCCAACTGACCGTTCCCGAAAGTCCAAGTATGATCAGGAAAATTTAGATCCGAATTCGCTAGAGTCATCACGAGGCCACAAACGACGCAAGTCTGCTTCGACACCTCCCACATTGGCCAGATCGAAAGAGGAGATGACAAACACTGACTGTGGTCTCCTGACTGCCAAAGAGGAACTTGAGCTCAAACAGCGATACGCTACGGTCTATGAGGAATCTGTCACTCATATTGGCAACACAGAATACGATCCAGTTCTAGAGATGGTAGAACGCGACGGCAGCTCCACAGAAGTGAAAATCGGACATTCTCAGCGAACGAAACTGCTGCAGAAGTTTGTGACAAATGTCAAAGACAATACGATACACATAGACCCTCCACTTTCTGAAGATGCGGTTCCTGGCCCGTGGGACAGTAGGAAAATAATTTCCGGCAAACTTTTTACTAAGGAGTCACAGAAGGGAAGGTTAAAAAAGTCGTCAATGATTGATATTGACCTGAATATTCCCAGTTTTGACCTAAGTCAGCCAACGGACAATTTTAGCTCCGATGATGATATGTTGGATGTCCACCAATTATTAGAACGACATAGACAATCAGCAGTGGATTGATTATTGTTTCAATATACAAGGTAGTTTAGCCTCTAGGACAGGAGTACTATTGGACGTTTTGTTTTCATATTTGCCAAAATCATACTTTCTAATGTCAACAACATTGTAAATGTACACTAGTTATATCGAACGACCGAATAAAGCACTAACAATCTCTATTTTAATAGCAAGAGTACATCGCATAACCACGCCGATCCCACGACGTTATATATTGCCATCGTAATCAGAAACAATTTGTACAGTCTTATCTCACTTTCTTGAAACTCTGCCGCCTTTCTTCGGTTTCTTCGCAACTGGCAACTCCTCCTCATCCTCGTCGCGATCGCGATCCTTACCACGCTTGCTTGGTCCTTCAAATTCTCGAACCACTGACGTAATCAAGGTAGAGCACCGACGTGACAATTCGAGTGGAGTACGAGATAGGAAGAACCAATCGAATCTAAACATGGGAGACGTCCGGATGGCATCACGAATCAAGTCATAAAGATTTTCGCGATCAAGGCCGAGCTTGTCTAACTGAACAAGTAAAAATCGGTCTTCCTCCTCAGTGTAGACCTTCTTCGAGTTATTAATCGGATACTGAATTCGCAACTGCTGTAGCGGCGCTCGGACCTTTTCAATCTTCTGGCGAAGTAGTTTCTGTTGGTGGTTGAGCTTCCTGGTGCGTTCTTCTCCTGCCTCGATCTGCGCAATGTATTTGTCATAGCCGTCGATTTCTGTAAAACGTTCCCAGAAGACCTTACTATAGAGCTCTATCTCCTCAAATGTCTTGCCTTCGAATTCCGACGCGATGCCCTCTAAATCTTCACGTCCATATTTCGCGTTTAATTGAATAAAGTGAGTGAAATCCCTTCGTGACCAGTTGCTGAAACCTTCATTCGCCAATTGACGTTTTTCCTCTTCCTCCGCTTCATTCAACGGCTCAGCCTTGTCAATCTCCTGTTGTTCAAGTTCTCGCTCTGCCTCTCGCTCATCCAAATCCTCCTCCTCGCCCTCCGGTAGAGGAACCTTATACCCTTGTTGTTTCCGGAAGTAAGCGGTTTCTTTCTCATGTAACTCAATCAGCCTAGGAGGATAAAATTGGTGATCCTGAGTATGAACTTGCTTAGGCGCTCGTGGAGCTTTGGGAGGACCAGCAGTTCGACCGCCAGTCTGCAACACACCTTTGTAGTACTTATCGATACTGTAAGTCTGTTCCTTTCGTTCTCGCTTACTTGGATTGATCCAATTGAGCTGAATTCCTTGCTTTCGCTTGGCAAAATCTTCACCATTCCATTCGTACGCAGAGTCTGAAGTGAACTTCTGAAGATCATCAAGACCAAGCTTCGAATACCTCGCATTCAGCTCAGCTGTCCGTTCCTCAGACTTCTTCAGGATATCGTCAATATCATCCATGGAGGTTAAGGTACCACCACCACTTTTCTGGAAGACAGCCTCAGCACCATGCTGAATCATAGTGAGCAATTCATCCTTTGATGCAGCATTTTTTGCTTGACTCTGGGCACGACCTTGTTGTATAACAAGCTGATCCAAACGCAGCTTTTGAGCGGCTCGTTCCAACACCTTCTCCTCGATAGCGTTTTCGGTGACAAATCGGAATACAACGACCTGCTTAGTCTGGCCAATACGATGAGCACGATCCATCGCTTGCAGATCAGCTTGAGGATTCCAGTCGGAATCATAAAGAACAACTGTATCAGCAGTCGTCAAATTAATGCCAAGTCCTCCGGCGCGGGTTGTAAGCAGGAAGATGAACTTCTCGGAACCGGGTTTGTTATACTCGTCTATAGCGGCAATACGATCCTCATGAGCTGTCGAACCGTCGATTCTGCAGTACTCGTATTCCCGGAACAAGCAATAATCCTCTAGGATGTCCAATAATCTGCTCATTTGAGAGAAGATCAACACTCGAGATCCCTGAGCTTTCAATCTCTTAAGTAATTTGTCAAGCATAATCATCTTGCCGGTGTTCTGAACCAGGTGCTCATCCGTGGTGTAAGGAGGACCTGGCTCTGCACCTTCGAAAAGGTACGGATGATTGCAACACTTGCGCAGTTGCATAACGATGTTGAGCAGTCGCGTCTTGGACTCACGCTTTCCACCGGCACCATTTACAGCATCTATATCCTTCTCCAAAATCTTCTGGTACCACTTAACTTGCATCTCTGACATGCCGACGTAAACATTGATTTCTAGAATTATTAGTTCAATGCTCTGCCTAGAGTTAAGATAAAAACCAACCTTTTTTGGGAAGTAGGGACCTCTCCACATCAGACTTCACCCTTCGCAGCAAGAATGGCCGCAAAACTTTATGCAATTGTTGGATAACGGTATCTTGATCCGAATTTTGAGTCTCGAACCATTGATCGAACACGTTGGAGTCCGAAAACACGTCGGGTAGCAAAAAATTGAGTAATGCCCACAGTTCGTGAAGATTGTTCTGCAAAGGAGTACCAGTGATGAGCAATCTATTCCGGGAATTGAAAACACGAATGATCTGCGACAACATGGAATCCTCGTTCTTGATGCGATGAGCCTCATCGACAATTATATACTCCCAAGCAAATTTGTTAAGATGGGACTTTTCTCGCAAGATCATCTCGTATGATGTGATGCAGACATCGAAATCGCTGGTCAATAGACGGTCGTTAATGAGTTGCGCTCGTTCTTCTTTGTGACCTTGAAGCACAAGGACATGAACATCGGGAGTCCACTTGGCGAACTCACGGGACCAGTTATCGAGAGTCGATTTTGGAACGGCAATCAAATGAGGGCCCTTGACACCGCGACCATATCGAAGATATCCCAAGAAAGAGATAGTTTGTAGAGTCTTGCCAAGTCCCATCTCATCAGCGAGGATGCCTGAGATACCATTTTCATGCAGGGAAATGAGCCAATTGAGACCTTGGACCTGATAATCACGCATAGTTCCATGAATGAACGTCGGAGATTCCGTAAAGACTGTAGTCTCTGATTCTTCTTCTTCTTCATCCATCATCAGCTCCGCATCTTCTTCCTGCTCCGTTTTCCGATGGCGATGATCAGACGAATTATTCTTTCGTGGACGTCCCCGAGGAGTTTTCGAATCTACTTCGTCAAGGACCTGTTTAATTTCATGATCTTTTTCTGCTCGGATGTCAATGAAATGTCTGAATAGATCTAGATCATTTATATTAGACACATTCTTCCTGAGCGCTCTGCATGTCGACAAGACAAAAGCTCACCAGTCAAACCGATCAAGTATCGAAATCGCCGCGCCGAATCCATGAGCTATAATCAATGAGTTAATATGGTCCATACCCTTTAAACATTTTTGAGACCCGGTACCTTTTGTTTATCAAGCTGTTTCTTCTTGGCCTGAAGCACCTGCTTCCGCTTCACCTTCTCAGAGGCGATAGTATCCGGCTCCTGAGGCCAATTAGTGCCATGTTGAAACAGAATCCCGTAACGCTAGACATACCTCCGAGTAATAGTCGGCATCCTCCGTTTCGGATGGCGCAACAGTCGTCGGCAGCGGACTGGTATCCGACGCGTCTGTATCAGGAAGTGCAGGCGGCGACATGATAACCACTTGTCAAGTTGATCGTCCAGATAAGAAAGAGGTCTACACGGAGATATACTGTATGTACGTCACTCGATGTGAAGAACCTGTATAATTGAGGAATATAAGTAGTTAAAAGGATATAAATCAAGAGGCCGTTAAACGCGTGGTGGAATCACTGGTAGTTGTCGCCACAGTGCTGGTAGGGATTATAGCTCCGTATCTGGCATTTTCTTCGACGAATGAACTCGTAATTGCAAATATGTTGGATGATTATGCTAATGAGGCCATAGGTCGCGCCACAACGCACTGCCACGACCCCATATTGGGTCAACATCGTTTTGACTTCGTGCAAGCTATTTTCGTTGAAAAAGTTGACACCCGTTATTATTGTGCCAACAGAAAATCTAGGGGCACAGACAGCAACTTGTATTTCGTTAACGAAATAGTTAGCATAGGGTGGCTGATATGGATATGTCTTCTCTTTCCTCTCGCTTGGCCCCTTCACCTGGGAAAGCGGCCAGTCCCGAAGACGACGAATCTCAGGTTTTGTCAACTTTCAAGGCTGCAGCGGTTGCGGTTACGAAACTATACCGTTCCGCGAACCTCGACATATCTCGTGCAAAGGAGCGTGGTTATTTAGAAGCTATTGATGACGTTTTGGCTGTCATAGCGTCGGGCCAGGATGTTTACGAGTGGGCCGTCCAGCGGAAATTTGGAACAGGTGCCGAGACGAACAGTATGACGGACGAGCAAATGGGCGACAGGCAAGCCGAGTCAAAGCAGAATGAGGCACCTGAGAGTTCACAAAACCATGACCGGCTGTACAGTCGTACCGAACAGCAAGATCAGTCTCCTACGCAACGGTCGAACGGAATGGACTTCACAATGGACGGCGCCGAATTTACATTCCGAGCCGGCTTACAACTTGACAGGTCACAACCTCTTCTGTCCGACGCAGCTATAGCGAAGAATTCAAGGGATATCTTAATGATAACGCCTGATGATGTGCTATTCCACGCCGTCTCTGCTCAATTAGAAGAAGAACAGCGAATTGAGCAAAATCGTCTTCGATCCCAAGTACCACAGCAGCAGCAACATAACCCATACCAAGGGTTTGAACAGACACAGTCACACCATCAGATTCACTCTGGATTTGATACTGCAAACATAAATGGCATGAAAAGGCGAACGCTTGCTCATAGCGATGAGTCACCAGAGAATAAGATTAATTTTAAGCGGCATAGGTATTAGATTGCAAAAGAGGATTGTTAAACTAGGATATGTATATATTGTATCATTTTTACAACGCATTTCCGGTGGATTGTTAAATGTTAATTCATTTCTTATGCACGGTTGCATCTATTCTCATGTGCGCTATAGTGCTATGTAACCGGGCGATCCAACTGGATCGTCTTCTTAACATATGCACATAAATTGCCAAATTTATATTTTACTGCTTCAATCCAAGCGCGGTCCTTACACCTCATAAATCTGCGATCTTTGCTCCCACTTATGCAATTAAAGACTCAGTTCGCTCGATATCAGGCATTCACATTAGCAAAGCGAGGCATTTGGGTGGTCGCCAATAGAATTTTGACGGTAAAGCGACCATTGAGAACAATTAAGTCTGGAGCTGTGCCAGCGCCGATCGAGAGCATAAAGTACATATATTATATAACGACTTTTGGTATCCATTCTTAGCGATCATCTCTGACAAAAGCCAATGCTACCTTGCCACCTAAATACAAGCAAAAACCTAGCATGCCAAGAAACAATGTCGTTCAACAATCGCTCAAAACAATGACCAGTAAACTGGCTGCCTTCGCGTCACAAGAGCTCGATCTCGTGGAGCGGCATGTACACTCGCCGGATCATCGCGGCATCATGCCAAATGATGACCGCACCGTAGAGAGGCTATCATCAAAAGTCCATGCATGATGTAGAATATTGGTAATATATAGCGTCTGGCTTAAAACTATAATCCCACCATTAATTGATCTCTTTTTGTAAGTCGATTGGACGAGAATTAGCACCGCCAAGCGTAGATGCGTTCGAGCTATGAGACGAGCTCTTTCGAGTTAAAATGGCAACAACCAAAATGATAACCAAGATGACTAAGAACAGAGAGACAGAGAGAATCCAGAAGATTCTAGCGCGCAGGCCTAAGATCGTCTTTGGGAGAGGCAGCTCCGACTCTTTTCCCCGCTCGTGGTCGGTATTGAAGTCATATGCGAATGTAGCCGTAGTCGGATGGTCCAAGTTCGCGGAAGTAGTAAGATGAGACGGGGCCGGCACCTTCAGATCCGCGAGAGTCGTGGCCGAAGATAGAGACGAATCTGAGCGCTTGAGGTCAAGCTGGAAATAAATTAATATGTGCACCAACATTACAACAGAATCAGATGCGTACCTCCGATGAAGGTATAACAGTGGACATGATGGGACTGAAAGTAGTACTGGGACGAATTGTCGAGAAACGTGACTAGTGGCCAATATATGACTTATTATTGATGGTTGGTAAGGACGTCAACTGACGAGGATTACAGCAAGAGAGACAGGAGACAGGACCAGACTATATATGCATTCAGCAATCACAGCGTTTAGAGAGGCTTCAGCGACAGAAATTCAGACGCGCATGCACATATGCGAGACAAAGTATCGACTAAGATCGTACTGTGCATTCGGCTGAGTTAGTCAACGATGTCGAATATGTTCAAATGCGTCATCTTTCCCTCAGAGACGACCTGGCTTGTTAGGCAATTAAGAGTCAACTACTGTGGTTGTATGTAGGACTCACTTCGAGTTGTTCGTGAGTAATTCTATGTGATGGTGGACACGCATTGCACTAGTCCAGATACGTCTCCTCACGCATGCACATACGCGTAATCCGCAACGTCACACTCAGTTATTAACAATCAAACAGTATTTCTTTGATTATAGCATGCCAAACATGTAGCTTCCGTGCGAAAAATGGATGCGCATTACGCAATAGTGCCCCCATACTTTCTGCCATAGATATAGTATGTTTCCGAACGGATGTTCCGACTGAATCACCATACCTGGTATTGCCTCACGTCCAATTGAAGAAGGATAGATCTCTGCTGCAGTCATAGCGCCAAGAGGGTTCTCTGAAATTAGACAAGCCTCGTCTTGGCACTCGATTAGTTTTGTGGTAAGCATTTTGGCCCCAAAAACACAGTCTTTTCAGGCAGGATTAGGTATTCAAGCCCCCCAATCCAAACCCTGTCACTCTTCTTTGCTTCTCACGTTTCTTCCATTCTTCCCACGGGATATGGTTGCCGAACATCTGTATGTTTATCGTCCTCGTTACCTTCTTCACAATGAGAGATATTATCGAGATATTGTCAGGTCAGCATTGGTGATAAATATTAGACCGGCCGCTACAAAAAATGCGCTATAAGCTAGGGTAGGGAGGATTTTCTACTATTTGGCTTTCAGCCGACCAGAGAGTACGCTGATAGTCCGAATTGTCTTTCATATTCGTTAGTAACATTTAAATACATAAACCAATGACCTGCGTATTATGACGACAGATAGTTTCCGGAATCTCGAGAACTTACGCAATTTACTACAATTACAAAAAGGTTCCCAGGAAAGGCCATCCTCAAATTCCGAGAGAGATATAATTTCTTGGGAGAAATCGCAAGCTCTCTCCTATTTAGGGGGACGGTAGCTGCTTCTGTATTGATTTATAGCTCAGATAGAGAACTTGATGGAGAAAACCACGCCCGGGATAGGGAGTTCAGTTTCAACCGAATCAGGTGCCGATCGCAGCCCCAAGAGCAGGTGCGACAACGAACGTTAAAATGCTGGAGCGTTGCTTGTAATGCAATCGCAGACGTGCGCAAGAACCATTCATTTTCTAGGGAGCAGACATCTAGCTTCTGGATGATTCATTCGCACTTAAGCTCTATGTGCGTTTTTCTAATTCAATCTATGGCATGGAGGCCCCATTTTCATTATCAAGTTTGCATCGCACGTCATCAGACACGACCAGTTCACTTTTGCATCTGCCTAACGAAATCTTTTATATCATTCTGAAGAAGCTTGACTATACGTCGCTTATTGCTCTGCGGTGGACTTGTAGATATTTTTATCAATTTGCTAAGCACAACTGGCATGGACAGATAAAAGGGCCCGGTCGGCGTGTCCGCATGTACGATCTTCTTGACATAGAGAAATGGTCGTGCTACTCCGCAGGACTAGGAATGGACCAGATGCCAGTGGCTACAGTCGATTTCTTCGCCTGCCACATTTGCCTCAAGATACGATCAGTCGAGAACTTTTCGAATACAATGACGACAGGTCGTTGGGGCAAACATTCGCCAATTTCAAAAAATCAACAACAACTACGTCGCTTCTGCATTTCTTGTGGTATCAAGACTCGTCGATATCACCATGGTATGAGGTTCATACTTGGCGGGGTTACAAGGAGTAATGCAATCATATGTCTTAAGTGTGAGCTCTACAAAGTAGCTGACGCTGACGAATTCAAGCGAAGGACCTGTCATAGCTGCTTAGGTGCAACTCAATGATTTGATAGGAGTTTTCTGGTGGACAATCTCTGTCACTTGCTTTTATAGGCCACTACGCATTCGCCTGCATTTCCTCGTGTAATATTAGATCTGTTGTCTCGAGGAGCACCTCGGTCAGTGTGTCGCTTTGTCGGACAGACGGGCCTGGATGGGGATACTGTTTATTATCATGCAACGGGTTTGGTTTCGTCGTGCCAGAAGTTCTCATTTCGGCGTCGCGTCACGAGCTGCCTCTTCGAAGCATCATTTTAGGCAGTCTTCTTTCGACTCTGCGGGATTCTCGCGATGTAAAGTCAGTTTCTGTTAGCTAAATCCTTTGTCAATAGAGATGTGTTCCCGATATTGCTTCAAGGTTAAGGCCATAGTAATTCACTGATATCTTACAACTAAATATACAAAAAAATGCGGACCAGCAATATTGTACAATCAATTCAAATGCAAAGTAGCTCAAAAGTCCGAGTCGTAGTCATCTTGTAAAAGTAAGATCTCATCTTCTAGATACTGCGGCGTATCAGGTCTCGCCAAATTTGTCCTATCAATTCCATATTCCGTCGTAATATTGGCATTGTCATTTCCAGACTCTACCTTAATTTCGCTCTGGTCTTCTGCGACATCAATTTCATGGCCATTCTTAGAAACCATACTTATTCCATCGTCTGTAATCCATTTCAAAATTTTCGCCTGCCGTTCTCTTTCCTCGGGAGCTACTTCGACACCTAATCCACCAACCTGGAACTGCTTGTTGATATGCGTTGACTCTGAGAGGTCGATCAACATATCCAACAATCTGGCATTCTCGGCATTAAGTCTTCTGATGGTCCTTTTCGCGGCAAAATCTTTGCCCTCGAGCTCCTCGTTTTCTCGCATGACTGTATCAAACCGTAGCCTTAGCTTTCTATATTTCTTCCTGAATGATTTGTATGGTTGCCTCGCCACACCAGTTCCTGAGATGACTACCGGTAATCCCTGGGGAACGGGTGATGCAACTTCCCTGACCGTTTCGGCGGCAAACGGAGATTGTCGCGTAGATGTTGGTGATATAATCTGCATTTCAGACATGGCAGGCCGATCGGTGGCTGCCGGTGGGCCAAGTGGTGGTGCCGGTGGTGGTGGTGGTGATCGATCTTGAGTCGGAGGCGATGTCGACGAAGTCGAAGATGTTAATGCTGACGGAAAAAACGACGACCGCATTTGATGTGGCTCCGACATGTTTCACATAGACTCAGTAACCGCATCGATTTGGGTGTCTGCCTGATTGATGAAGACGGCACAGCTTAGATTAATGCTGCGGAGATGGTCAGGGGTTTGCAATTCGCGCTTCGAATGGCGTTAATTGGCGTTAAATGCGCAAACAAGTGTGCGCTTTCGGAAGGACGGATATATATATATTATTTAGGCGTTTCTTCTTCAAATCTCACTTAACTACATTGATTAGATAAATATATTGAAATCGACAACAAAAGAATGCCAAGTCCGAACGAGCTATTCACGTTACCCGATGACACGCCGCGGTCGAGCGAAACTAATGTTAATATTGCCGGAATTCTCGTTCATCTATACGGTGTCAAAGAACTGACGTTAGCCCAAGCTCAAGATACTACAGTATTGTTTACTGTTCATGGACGAACCAGATCATATAAAGACTCAGAGCAAATGGCCCACCAATTACTGCATTCTTTGGGCAAGAAAGGACATTCCCGTGGATTAGTTATTGCGACGTTTGACAACAGGAACCATGGTATTCGGAAAGTAAGTTGATTTTTGTACAAGAACATGAGCATTTGCTGATCAATTATAGATTGATGATCTTTCAATGTAAGCTCCATTAGATTAACTCGTCATGATTCTACTCTAATAAGATGTTCTTTTCGCACCTTAAGTCATGCTTGGGACAAGGGAAATACCAAACATGCGTGAGTATTTAATGTTGCCCTTACATATTACTTATCGCTAAGATCTTGAGTTTAGGCAGGATATGCTCTCTATGATTGGTTAGTTACTAACCTGGTTAAAATCTGCGCAATTTGTTAACAACAGCAGACGGCATCTCGATTGACATCAAGACAATCATGACCTATCTTGAGAGCTACGTTTGCGACCTGTTCACCCCTACACAATACATCGCGTCCGGTGTCTCGCTCGGCGGTCACGTCGTCTGGAACCTACTTGCTGAAGATGGTCGCATCCAGATCGGCATTCCCATTGTGGGATGTCCAGATCTGACGTCTCTCTTAATCAACCGTCTTGGAAATTACGCAAGCGTGAAACAAATCCCAGAAGGCACTAAAGAATGGCCAAAATCAATAGAAAAACTTTATGCCTTGCGGGATGCTAGAGTTGCGGCAATCAGCAGCAAGAAAGTTTTAGTGCTGAATGGTGCAGTTGATAGACTTGTGCCGGACAAATTTACAAAGCCGTGGATAGAAAAATATGCTGGCAATAATGATGTTAAATATATTGTTCAGACGGATACTGGGCATATTGTGTCTTGGCAAATGATGGACGAAATCAAGGAGTGGCTTGCCCCATTCTTGAATTGAGGAGTTTGAGGAATTATGTCACTTTTGATACAGTTTTAGGTAGATGCCATGACGCAACACGGCTATATGATTTGAGCGTGCCTTCTTTTAATATGTAGCTCAGTTATTTGTGATGTGGCAGTGACCTCTTCATAATGGACAGGGATGCACAATATTATTAGCTCTATGAGATAGTTATACGGTTCGCGAGCTAGTAAGTAAGGTTAGTCTTAACAATATGGCAAAAAGCGAGAGGGCTGAATTTGCCTTAAGATCTGCTTCAGCGTCAACATTGCGACCGGGCGCGCAGTATTCTGTGGACTTATTACAGTGCGCATAATGGTTTCGCCCAGTCGAGTGGATTGCCGTGTTTTAGCACATATCAGTTCGGGGCCCAGTGCAGTGGTCGGGGTCGCAGCAACCTTATGAAACTGCTGACGGATTGCCGTACGAAAACCTCATACATGACGAGGCGTTAGTGAAGTAGTGACGTCATGCAAGTATGTACGCTGGACGGCCGTGGGCGTTGTGTAGGTGTCTCCCGCATGCAAAACCAGAGAAGCAAATTAATATGAAGATTGATTGTTTGTTTGTTTTGCTATGGAAGAGAGGCCGTTTATCGAACAAGCCTGCCTGTAATTTTCATATCCGATTTACTGGTTTTCTGTGACGGCTACAAGGTTGCATTGCGTAGAAAGCTTAAACGTGTTCGTGCGTAGCAGTTATACTTTCGGGTGAATACGACTTGCCTAATAGATTTAAGACAACAGCTATATGCGGACATCAGAGTAAAATGGTCGACCAATGGCTGAGCTGCTATTCGGAACTGACTGATAACCGCTTTGCTCTGCTACAGTCCGCTGGCCAAGTGGAAAAGCAGGACGCACGCATAAAGTAAAGTGTGACAGGGCAAAGCGTACGTGTGCGTAGGCAAAGGCTACAACCCTCTTGGCAACGAATTTTGTGGCCCAACACACACGCCTGTTGTCCTCCGACATATAAAATGGAGCCTGCCGATACATATATATGTGTTAATACCAAAATGGGCAGTGCATTCTGCAAGACCTCGTTGTGTAGTGATGATAAGTTGGTACAAATCGTGACGTATACGCACCCTTTTTGGGCGTTCCGGAGTGAGACGCTCCGCCCCGAATGGTCCTAAAGCAACGTATTGAGACATACGCATTAAACCCTAACCCGGAAAAACCGATAGATGCGCTTTTTTTTTGCTAATCGCGCTTAATGCAAAACCTTGGTCGCAAATCCGCATGTTAACGCCAACTTGCCGATAATATTTATTACAAATATTTTTGCGGTTTCGGGTGGTGGCTTACTGCCGATGAGTGCAAGACGACTGATAATGCGCCAGAAGAGAGGCGAGGCGCTTAGTGACGATGAGATGCGAATATTAGAGGATTATAGATTGAAAGAGCGCCTGCGACAACGCCAACTGCGTGTGCGGAAGCATAAGGAATTGTCCGACGCAAAAGCGACGCAGCAGCAAGAAAACGAGAATCGAAATGTCATGGATATAGTCAGTATATTACAAGAGCTGCCCTTTGAACGTCGGAGGCAGGCGGACGCTCGTCCCGTGCACGACCACGGAGCAACAAAAACCCCACGGCAGAGCGACGACAGTCAAGCCCAAATGGCTAGCGTTGACAACAGCAGGTCTGGCAGCCATAAAGAAGACAAGCAGCCAGAACATTGGCACGGTCCGGCGTCGTCGGCCGATGACCAAAAACATGGGAGCGCCGGTGACGACCTAGGCCTGAGGAACCAGGCAACCGCCAACAGCCAAGATCCATTAGTTCCGTACACTGTTTTAATTCCAAAATCGGCCATAGGCGCTTTTTATTGCGTATACTGTGGTATGTGTTCTTGCTACACATAGTTTATAGCAGCTTTTTCGTTGACAACATTACAGCGTTCATGGCCGGGCACTCGATTGCTCTCCCCAACCAAGGCGCAGGCGAACAAAAGTATTTCCCAGAGCAGAAGATAGTTATGGCACCTCCACCACCGCAAATGCCGTCATCATATTAAGTAATTTACCTTCGTGACATGTTATATTAGGATATAGGGAGGCGGGATGTATATTATGGGTTTTGAATAAAGGGTATAAATTCATCTCTGGTGCAACGTGCGCCTTCTTCGATTCATTCAATCTAGCTCGTCGACAATGTATTGCAATTCAGAACGAGATACCCGTTTCCCACGTATGCCCCGTTAGTAGTTGCCGAAATTCGACCTATAAAATCCTCACTTGACTGATACCGAACGCCATGAGAAACACTCCTTGCTCCTGTAGATGAACTTGATATCATGCCGATGCAAACAACAAAGCGAATTCTGACAATCATTCCGGTATGGCAGGATTAGGTTGCGTTATTATATATTTCACTGCCAACCTTCTACTCTTCTACCCAGCGATCTGGGAATGGAAGACGGATAGTACTAGCGTAGCCACAGATCTCAAATATTAAATTCAAAGGCATTCGTGTACGTAGTCGATCGCCAGTGAAACTTGGCTCCAATCGCGCCAGCTAGCCAAGCTCGCTACCGACTAAATTCTCTAGCGAAGCTCTCTATCGAATCGGAATGTTATACTATATACTATATATAGCTAGCTAGCTAGCTGCTGATGCTGTCGCTTGTGCTAGCAGGCAACGGCCTCTACGAGACTCGGGTCGACAATTATTATTCGGTGCCGTCTAAAATTCGAGACACTTAAAGTCACTCGTCATTCCAAGTGACAGGACTCAGCGGGTTAGAGCTGAACGCTGTCTTAATGAATTTGATTCTGAAAGATACTGATCGTTGACGAGCACAATGCAAGGTGAATTCGCATACAGTACTATTAACGGGATCATGTGGAAGCACGGGACTGTAGAAACATGACCTATCAAAAGTGACGGCGCGAATTGAAACAATTATCACAAGACTAAGAGATGGGGGATTTACTGGCGAAGCGTTTAGCACAAGCAGCAGCACCACCACCACCACCACCACCACCACCTTAGAGTCAACCGGCCGGCGGCAGACAGCGATTGTTGCAATTATCTAAGCGTGTTCGCTTGTGTCTCATTCTCCAATACTATTGTCTGCCAATGCCTGGCCCTTGTGACCTAACGTCTCCAATAATCGTATCTCTACACTTTGCCATCTGCTGCCGCCAATCGGGACAGCACAAAAAAAAGTGAACTCTAGTAGGATTTGTTATCGGGTTTTAAAAGCAACAATCTTCCTGACTCGTTGGCAGCTGTCAATCGGGAATAGACTCGATCTCGATCGCGATCTCTGTCTTAAACACGCCGCTGCCAGATCAACAGATGAGACAACAGGAACGTATCCAGATTTGGTCCGGCTGCAGCAACCGTACCCATCACCACTTCACCAGCAACTTGCTCGGCCCAAACCGCGTCGTGTGGCTTTCCGCAGCAGTTGTTTGCCAAAATTGTATAAGTGTGATATGTTCCGATTCCGCGCAGGCATCGGAAATAATTCTGGTGGCAAAAGGTTAAGTTGTCCGAAATGGTTATCTATTACCATGTGACAGCCGGCAGCCGGCCCTTTAATATATGGGTCGAGTTTTAGAGAACCGGCAGGACCAGCTGTCCTTTTACGAGACGATTGTAACTTGCGCTTTGCTAAGAGGAACCGTAGTGGCGATATATTTGGTACCAGTCGCCAGTTAAGCGAGAACAAGTGACTGCCACTCTTGGCAAACAGTTATTGGCTGTGTTTAGGTGGCTGGATGCGCAGCAAGAAGGTTCAAAAAAACCTTTAAAAGACCCGAGTGCCGCAGCGGCTGCTACCGCTCTTCCAACTGCCAATCACAACCGATCTCAACAAAATCTGATAAACAACTAGTTGTACAGAGCTACTGGGAAGTCTTCAATGGAAAACTAAAAGAACTCTTTGTTGAGAGTGCTGGTGTTGCGAATCCACTGGTGATACAAAAAGGTCGAGAGACACGTACTTGAATCAAGCTCGGGCTCGGACTAGTCCGAGCTTTGCTGTAATTTTCAAAAATGTCACACGGCTGCTGACAAATATATTACATAACCACCAAGAGATTGCACATGCATTACGGCTTGCCCGATAGCGCCAACCAAGTTCTCGGGGTCCAATCATCAGTTGCTCAGCCGGTCCAGAGGCTTTATGTACACGATTCAGGAACTATGATAATTTTTTTTCACTCTACCAATAGGGTGACAGCATGACTGGCGACTAGGTCGAGCTTAGAGGGCAGAAAAGGCAGGACTGTCGGATCTAAATCGCGACCACGAATGACGACTTCGCAAGTAACCACGCCGGATTCTAACCAGCGACTGGCTCGCCAAATTTCGGTACGCTATCCACCTTTCTCCGCTTAGCGAGAAAAATAGATGGTCCGCACTTTGGTGCCGGCAAAGGTGCCTGGACTCGCGATAGATAATAGAGTTTAAAGCTCAATGCAGGTGCCCTGCATATCTGAAGTTTGACGTGTGGTGCCACCAAGGTGACACAAGCTGGGGTAGCAAAACCAGGACTACTAACTAAAACTAAGAGATACTAGCTGTCTTGTTGACACTTATTTTATATATTTACCCTGTTGTGGGTCTGCCATTCTTGCGAACTGGGCTTTTTGCCTTTTCTGGATTAGCCCGTCAAATCATCACAACGTAACCTTTCATCCAGTTTGTCACATAATATGATTTGGTTGGATTTTTCTTTGGCAATTTACCTCTGTTGACAGATGCAAGGAGCCTAGTGATAGATAGAATACACATCACAGCGGTCATATGTGCGTACGCCACGGAAAACCCGACTTCCCGCTTTTTCGTACTCTACTAGTCGGATAACCCAATTAGGAAATTGCGAGAATTGCACTGGCCAATTTCAGTAATCGTAACTGTATAGGCCTAGTGTGACCAAAATTGCTCAGAGTGTAATTTTGATGCTCTAAGCTGAAATACTCTATCCCGAATCCAAAATCATGTACGCGAGCTTAGAAATATTTGTTGTGTATTGAAGAACGAGACTGCTCGATCGAACTAATCAACACCGCGAAAAACTCTACTGGTCGTGGGTTGCACATTTGCAAGTCCGTTGAGTGGTTTGCAATGCCCGCATAAAAAAAACACCAAGCATATGGGTAAACTTATTCGCCCGGGTATCTGAAGCGAAAGAGTATATCTTGGATATAGAACCTCAAGCTCCGGAGTCATTTCGCAGAACTAGAAAGAAAGAAAAAAATTTCTCTCTATGGTAGCAGGGCTCAATCCAGTACCACGGGTGCGGTTCATAGCCTTGTATTGGGACAACTCTTTCTGCCGGCGCGGTGGAGAGTTTGAAAGTTTACACAAGCTATACTCGCACTGCGATAAATGTCTGATAAGAAAAAATCGTGCCATTCCGGTTAGATTTCGACAAGGTGTTATATATTTTTTTAGATCTGTTGTTAAAGTTAATTGGCTGGAAACCATCCAATATGGTTTGTGTTTCTTACTGCGTTGAGGGTGAAGTCATAATAATTTAATTAGATGTCGATGTCACACCATACCGTATGGCTGTGCTTTGCATGCCCTATTCTCGTTGCAATTAACGCACTTGTTGAAGAGAATTAAAACTTCAATCAATCAACTTGGATGCACAGGCCAACTTGCAACATCGAAAACCGATAGGATAGGATACAACTTGATCCCAAAATAAAGGATAAGGAACGTTTTTGAATCACCTATGGTGGAAGTGCTTTTGCTGATTGGCCAATGATGAATCGAGCTGGGCAAGTTATTGAATTTGTTAACAAGAGGCAATGTTCTCGAATATTTCCTTAAAGGGAACCAGTTGATCGGACCCTGAAGCGTCCGATTTTGTTTTTGAGATGCAGGTACCTGTTGGTAACGGGCGACACATGGTTACCTGGCGAAACCTGCATATAAACTTTAGGGCCCTCCCCAGGTGCCGATAAAGTCTCGAGTTTCGATTGCTCCGACCGTCCGACGCCATAAATCAGTTTGTAGAAATGCGGGGTGCCACAATTTTCATATTATCGAATTATATTTATTCACAGCTTCTTCGAACTGTCCCGAGTTAGACGAGAGGTTCATATCGGCCGAAATGACAACCGTGACCTATCTTGAGAGCGATGTCACCTTGTTGGTGTCGTCCCCCTCCCCAACCTGATTGCACCCAAGTGCGCTGCGTAATTATGATCATGCAGTCACAGGCATCACAATTTCTTTTTCGAGAGAATATGCTTCTTTCATTTTTTAAACCTAGCAATTGTCAGAATACGCATTGCATAGACGCCAATAGGATATCGTGCTTCTGCGACAATATTATTAAACCCGTGACTATTGGCATGCCATGTGACGATTTGTGTCTGATCGATACACCAGCACATGAGCTGCCCTTTCTCATGAATGCTCCTTCACTGTGCCAAACTCATTTTTTCTCCGCATATTTGTGTAATAAGTTGTTTGAATACAGTGAACAGAAGCATTGGTTGCAATATTGTAGGTACTTGCTAGCTGGACTGCGAATTTCAGTCTAATTCTCTGCATCTACTAATGGGTCCCCGACATTGCTCTAAACAGAAAGATTTTTTTAGCGCCTCACCCTTAGTAGCCTAGCATAAGTCACCTAATGCTAATGGTGCGAGTATTTGAGCTATTACCTATTCATCCAATTATTCCAATCAAATAATTGTCATTTATCTAATTAAGCTTCCTATCTGGGCTAACTAATTGGAGATGTGACTCCGGCGCGGCGCAGCGTAGTTAGTTAGTTAGTGGCGTGGGTTTTGTCAGTAACCTTGATAATTCACGCACCTTGGAAGTTCAGCTGAGGCAGGTAACTGCGAACCCATCACTGCCGAGAGTATCCAGTCACTACTTTGGAATTTTACAGCGCCTAAGAGTACGAGAACTGATTGTCACCTGCACTGGAAAAACAAACCAGTAAATTTCCCATCACAGTATTAATGCTGAAACTGTCTGAAGTGTGCATTAGCAAATAGCAAACTGCCATTACCCTTAAAACAATTGATCCGGATGGCGGCGCTGGTATCAGTTCCCATATTAGTGAAAGAACAATGAGTTTTGGGTCTTGGCTGCTTGCCACGGCAGGCGCTCATAACAGTGATCGATCGCACGACCACTAGACCAGAACCATGGCTACGAGATCCCACTCACCGTGCCGAGTCCAGGTATGTGACAGCAATAGATCTGGCAGCATGTGGCAATGGCGAGCGAGTAAGGGACGCAGAACGAGTTTGACCAGGACGCGAGGGATGACAGCCACTTACTTAGCACAGCCCACGGCCCGAGCCCTCTAAATAGGTTTGGCGACAGAACCCTCTTTGGGTTGCAATGGTAAAGTAAAAGCGAATCGTGACATGACAACGAATGGAGTAGTAACCAAACTTGTCTTCCATATTATATCAAACTAATATTACAAAAGCCAAGAGAGGCAGGATGGAGACGGGATGGCAGATCCTGCGCCGCCATGAAATCCAAAAGTAAGCGGCAGCGTTTTGCTCGTCGTGATCGCGAGTATACGATTGGCGTTCAGATACTCTCGTGAGTCAAAGGTTCGAGATCGTGCGGCCCGAGCGCAGGCCAGTAACTCACCGCAACAGTAAGGTTTAAATCTCTAGCCTGGCACTCACATTCTTTAGAGTGCCCGGGCCTGCCCCTCGCGTTAGCAACTGCAGGTCTTCGGGGTTATTCTCCGTTATGGCTAGCTAGCCGGAATCTGGCACTTTGCTAGGACGGACTACACCGCATGGCCCTGGAAGAGAGTTTGGGGAATGGAATCTATCTCTAAGAAGGCAATCTATTTGTTTGATGTGGTGCCATTCGATAGCTATTTGGCAGTCTCTGTTCGCTCTAACAAGTGCACGATTGGGCTGTACATCTCCATCCATCTGAAGCGGCCTCCTGCTGTTCGAGTGTTAGTTGCCTGGATAACACGTACAAAGTAAAGAGTGGGCAAGTGGTGGAGTCAGGGTTGGGGTATGCCAAGGAGGATCAAACTCAATTCGGGCAGTCGAAATAAGCCCTTGCTTTCGTTACCTGCGCAACCACGGGTCGTCAGTTCTTACCCGACGAAATTTTTAGAAGTGTTCATGCTACCAACAGAAATTATTACTTTTCTCTACTAGACATGTCCAGTTGCCTGCAGTGGCTTTGTCTGATGTCGGGTCTGAGTCTTCGTCCAAGCCTAGGCTAAGCTAGGCAAACCAGACGACGTGGCGAATATGTGCGATCTCTTGTGACCATATGCAACGGCAACCAGGCCAGGCCAGGGAGGAAGAGCAGCCAGCTGACTACGATCAGAGTCTGCTGTCCGTTGACTGCAGGATGGCATGATCGAAATATCTGACTTCATGTTTTATAGCTTGCGGGCATATCCTTCGCAAGAAGCGAGCGACAAAAAGGCTTGAAAGCCTGTACACCATTCGAGATTTGTCCGGGTTAGGAGTGTTAAGTTGCGATCCGTGCACTTAACCAGCGTAGTTCGAGTGGCTTGATTTTAAGTACAGGTACAGTGTGAATATCCTTGAGTGCATACCGAGACAAAGAGTACCAGCTACCAGTCAGCTTACCATAACCAAAGTAGTGTTCTCACGAATTTGGTGTCTCCGGGTTGCTGAACTGCTCTGTCAACTGTGCTTCTAACTTCACGTTCAGCCAACTAACTAAAACACCAGGAATATAAGATATCCCAGCTCCCCTCACTCTTTGTTCGAACAGATCCATTCATCGCCTCTTACGGTAGTGTCCCTGCTACGCCACTACTCATCGTACCACTCGTCCGTTGAGTATTGGCTTTTGCTTTGTTTGCTGTTCTTTGCTTTTTGGCCTTTTTTTTGGTGTTCTTCTCGTCTGCGAAGTCATTCATTTGAGACATATTTCGACTCGCCGCTCTTTGTCGACGACATTCATTAGTTACTGGCAAGCTCAATTGGCATTGACAGTTACCGGGTCGAAACTATTTCCGTCAATCGTCTCTCTTTCGTTGTTCGTTTTCGACGGTCAAAGTCTGCTTGTCAAAATTTTCCCCGTCGTTTTGTTGGGTTTTGTGCCGTTTATAGCTCAGCATTTCTCAATCCTGGCCCGTGGATCACGAATACTACATTTAGCGTTAAGCGAGCTCGAGAATCTGTTTTGTTGTCTACTTGAGACACGTCGAGCTTGGATTGATCTTTTTTGATATTTTTGGCCAGTCGTTCCTTGGATATCGCGCCCTCTTTTTTTTTTGTTTGTCAATTTATTATAAGTAGTACGTCCCGTCAATTCCGATTTCGCTATCGTGCTCCGTTGGTTAACATTTAGTTTATTATAGGCTATGGAATTCGACGAATTTGATGCTCAGCCTGAGTTCATGGCTCCGCTGTCTCCGGACGGCTTGTCTACGCCTGGCGTATCACCATCAGCCCTACGCCAAGTGCTGTCGACTCTCCCTGTTCTATACCGGCGGACTACCTCAATCTCATCAGTCTCTTCCATGTCGTCGCTGTCGTCATACTACTCGTCTGGCCCGAGTACCCCGACCGAGGAAATTCCTCCAGCCACCATCACTCCTGGCATGCTCTACCTGCCAAACTCGATGTCTTCGCGGGAGTCAATTGAGTCCTGCCCCGGATCTCCCGAGTCGTCTTTTACTTCGACACCAGTTTCATCGCCGATCAAGTCGGAGTTTTTCACGACTCCAGGTGCAGACCCTACCGCGGCTCTGCTGACCCCGACCACGGACCCTTGCTTCTCACCCTTCTACTCCCCATCGCCTATGCCATTTCATCTGTCCACCGCCGCGGCGTCGTTTGCGCTCCAGCAGGTGGCCTCTGCCAGTGCGACCCCGTCGCCACCAGCTACGCCGCCACCAATGGTTCGCAGCACGTCAAGTGCTTCGACCGTTAGTACCGCATCCAGCCTCGCACAGAAGCGGTCATATCCGCTAATTGTGTCCTCGATGGACAAGCCTCACAAATGCGAACAGTGTCCCAAGCGGTTCAAGCGTCTCGAGCACCTCCGGCGACATGCACGCACCCACACTGACGAGCGGCCGTTCATTTGCGACGTCGACACATGCAAGCGTCGATTCTCACGCAGCGATAATCTGCGCGCGCATCGGCGTACACACATGCGCCGAGGCGGGCGTAACGGCTATGTCGAGGGACTCGAGCCTCTGTGACGTGACTTGAGACGATACGATCTAATTTCTTTTTATGTACTGCGCTTTCTTTTTTTTGGTATTGGGTATATAGGCATTTGGGTGCAACTCGTTTCCGTTCTCGGCCGATATGTAAATATTCACACACGCTCCCTCCTGGGTTTCTTTTTTTTTTATCTTTCTTTTCACGTTGGTATAAGTGGACGGCGATAAATAGGAATATGAAAAATTTTGGTTTTTTTTTGCGTTTTAGTTTTTCTTTTATTGGATGGGTGTCTGCTTTTATTTATTCGTATTATCGATTGATCCATGACTCTGTTTTATGTGAATTCATGTCATTTCACGTTGTTTTTTGCGAATGGTTAACTGTTTTCATTTGTATTTTTTTCAGCGAATCTTTTGCACGACTACTGTCTTGGGATAATTCTTTTTTTTATTCTTGCTTACTTACACAATGGCCTCCAGCTGGTCTGGTGACGCTGGTCTGTGATGATTTTTTGTCTTTGTTGAAAAAAATAATTTGGATTGGGGCACATCTCAAGCGAGTCGGATTGTGACAAAATACAGAGAAAACATTGCATTTAGAAGATAAAAATATCAGTTTTTTGATCGACACTACTACTACTACTACTACTACTATCATACAAAGTGCGGAAAATGGATCGATCGTGGTCGGGGACAGGGGAGGATCAAAAATTAATTTATTTAACTACGACCAGGTTTGAAACTGTTGCGGTAGTAGTGTGCGTGACCTGTCGACGGCATGAATGAATTGTCGAAAGAATTTTCTTAATTCGTTTGAATCCAATAACAAAGCACCAACGCCGTGGGTTCGCCAAAGACTTTTTTTGCAGGCGTGAGACAAGTGTTTGGATTTAGCCGCGGTCACTTTTTTTTTGGTTTCGCTTTGGTTGGTTGCAATCTTGTATCTGGCTAGAAAGGGCGTTGATCGACTGACTTGTCTTGATCCGCTGTCTCGGTCTCGCTGTCCTCTCTCGAGGTTCGTGCGTGGAATTGCTTAGTTTGGACAAAGGTTCAACCCGCAGTTTAACTTGATTGACACGGCGCCTAAAAAACTTGACATTTTTTTTTGTTAGTGAATCAAGCGCAAACGCCGCCTTGAAGGGTTTAGATCCCTCCCGGTTCGGTGAACGAAATATTTGAAAGAATAATATATATGTATATATTGGGCGGGGAGGATTTAGATCTTGACCGCGCTAACAAAAAAAGTTATTAATGCGTTCGTGTCAAAAGGCTGTGATTTATTTTCCTTGCCGCCTAATTCAGGTAGATTACGACGGCTTCAACTACTCTAGGACTAGTGTTGTTTCTGCTACTTGCTTGCTACTTGGAGGCGCATTTGGATGAAAGCGGGGTGAGATTCGGGGGCTAATGTACGCTGCGATACGTGATCGGCGGGCGGGGCGGTGCAGAGCCAGTCAAATTTTTAGACTTTGCGTATGCCTAAAATATCAAGCAATTCAATTCAATTAGCAATTCAATTCAATTCCTATTAATTAATTAAGGGCAGCATTGGAGATCGCCTTTTTTAACCAATATATAAAAAAACAAGTTGGGTGGATGGTATGCTCACTGTCAGCATGGTCCGATCTGTGGCATTTCCGGGACTTTGAAAAGCGCTATTATTTTATTTTTTGTTTGGGCCAGTGAGTATTAACCGGGCCGAGCTTGGCCGGTCTACTAAATTTTACTTTACGCACCATGTCAATCTTCCCTAGCAACTTCGGCAAACTTCCGCGAAAAGCCCCGGACAAAAACCGACGATACACACAGATATGCAATTTTTCGAGGTTTACCTAGCACTCGATTCGCGCGGGGTTATACGGGAAGCCAATATACTTCCGGGTTGACAGTAAAAGCTGTGCTGCAGATGGGCTGCGCCTAAATTAATCAAGTTTTAGGCTAGTCGGCACCGCAATATATTTATTTGCCCTTGCAAAGCAATGCCATGCTTTTAGCATTGCTATACTTGGCGATTGACTAAACAAATTACAGGGGCGGTATTTGTTTTGAATCAGACACCCAATGTGGAAGGCTAGAAAGAAATCGTTTGGCTAAAAACATCTGACAAAAAGATCTCAGACAAAAAGCGTTTGACGTAATCCACAGGACCGGTTGTGTGTGCTGCCCATAATAGCATTTCCAAATCAGACTTAGCTCGTGTGGGCCCCACAGAGTTTGCGGCTCATTTTCCTTAATCACACATATATCTATCTGATTGTGCAGCTGCCAAGGTATTGAATACTCATCGACGACATTGTGTATTACCTGAAACGGTCTTCTCGCTGGCACTGGTTTTCGGTAGCATCCAGCATTTTGTTGGGTGAAAGGTGACATTTCTGCGAATGAGTCCGAAGGATTTTTAGCGCAAGGGCGGCTCAACTAGCCGACGCAGGCCACTAGGATCTAGTTTACCAAAGTTTGTGTTGTTTAGGCACCCCTTACACCCTGGTTAGCGTGGTGACACCTCTATTGGCGAATGGCAAGCAAGCATGCGTTTAAAATACTTTCAGTGATTTAAGTTTCTTCTGATTTTTTGTTTTAATTATTGAGCAGCAGACAAATTGCCCAATAAATTGTACGTATTGATTTTGTTCGGCTTGCACGAATTGATCTCGCGGTAATGAGGTAAGTGTGGGCTCCTTGGCATGGACTATTTACAGGACTGATTGGTGTAAGTGGTGATCCTATAGTAGCGTTTTCTGTGTTGTTGTTCCATAACAAGCTGTTTGGACGATGAGACGAATCCATCGATCCCCTATTATTGGAAGAACTCGTCGCCATGTCAACTGCAAGTAAAAACTACGTGAACGGAAACGGCCCGCGGAGCTGCCCGATATAACCTTCTCGACTGATTTTAAAATTTGAATGCTGAGGCTGAACTGGCTGATCGGAAGGTAGGGTGTGCGAGGGCCGACGATCCGAGGGAAGCAAACAAAAACAAAAAAAAAAAAAAAAAGTCGGTTAGGCATACCCAAATTTATCCCGTCGCAGCCGTAGCCGGCCCGTTCAACCCCAAACAAACCATATTATTCAGTAAGAAGAAAATGTGACTGATTCAACAAACAGAAGATGGGGATTTAAATGGATTTACGCACGTGGTTAGGGACGGATTATTGTGGCTCGGCGGTTTTGGCACGCGAACGCGCTGATGACAAGCAAAAAAAAAAAAAAAATTTAACTGTCCCGGTATCCGTTAACTTATAGTTATTTGATCTCGGACACAGCCTAACACGCACAAAGCAATCGGAATTATACAGTATTTGGACTTACCCATTTCTCCGGGTCCATTCATTGGCAGTGTGCCCTTGCAGCAGAATCGGTTGGCTTAGCCTTTCCGTCTGCGCCGCGTAACGCGTGGCGGACGCGTTACCAAGATCGCGTTGGCAAACATGACGCGTGTTTGGCTGGAGACGCGAGGAAGATAGAGTTGGTGCGTGCGCCGCTGAAGTGTTTGAGTTACACGTGCTCATTTCAGGGCTCAGGGATTGATTGATTAATTGCCGGCCCGGCGTACCCTGTGACCCGTTACTGGATTGGGCATATCCGGTAACCCGCAGGTAGCCTCCTGTAACCTCCTGCAAGCCTTTCGCTTAGGCTTTTGCGGCCTCTGTGGTTGGCTGTCACATTCACATTAAGCTTCGTTCCTCGACATGTCACCCACATAGAGCATTTGCATGCTCCCAAATCCGAAACAACTCACGAGCCTCCGTCTGTCGTTTTGGGAAACTTACATCAGTTCCATCCATAAAACGCACGTGACGTCACATTGATTTGGTTCCACGGCTTTCTGACCATCATTCTCAAAACACGACTCGTTGCATACTTGTCCATTCAATGAGGCAGTTAATGCATCACAAAAGGGGAATTTCAAAAAATGTTTGTGTGTGTGCGCATGGGAAGGCAGGCTTTTTTGGATCACGCAAAACAACAAATGGGTTGGAGAACTGACAATTAACGATATTTTTGGACAAAAAAAATAAATATATCGAAAATTGGCCAAGCAATATAATTGGATGGCATGTGTACGCATTCATTTGTTTTAATTAAACCGAAATCAATCAACCCGAGATAACAAAAAGGTAAATCCCAAGTTAAAAATGGCTCGACAAATAGCATATTGCACCGCGATCACGAAGTCAAAAAGATATCGTTTCAGCCATTTGGATTATTAAGTTTGTGTTCCACTGCGCAAGGAAATATCCTGCGTATATTGTGGAATATGGTACGTAGTTTTGGGCATCGCTCCCGAGTTTAGTAACCCAGTCACTGACAACAAGCAAATCATTACTGATGTCTTGCTTTTGAAAATTACCACACGATTCAAAACCCAACACGAATTCTCTAATTTGTTGCCAGGACTTCGCAGGAGTATGGTGTAGCGATTGCGGTGCAATTGTTCCCTGCTTGGCATGCCCACACCAAGTATTTGGCTCGGTCGCACCCAGGTAGTTGCTCATTGCTTCGCAGTGCGTGGCGGGTTAAAAGTGGACAGGCCATTTTACTGACTGCAGTTTTTTCGCTGCAGGCGCCGTGTACCTTCGGGTTGCCCTGGCCGAGACCCCCCATTTCAAAGCAGCTTAGGTCGCTCGCTGCGTCATCAAATCAGTCATTCAGGTGTCTCTAATTTTCCTGCTGTGATCTTCCCAGACACTTTGCCTTCTTTCGATATTACTTACTATCAAAGGTACAAAAAAGTATCGAAATAAACACTAAAACACAGAATCAGAAACATTCTAATACGAATGTTACTATGTATTTGTCCATTGCAAGGATTGGCCGACATTTGCCCAAACCCGGATTGCACACCCGGATCGGAAACTGCTCGGAAATGCATAAGTTACGCAATCACCCAAATGCACAAATGCAGGAGTTGTTTGAACCAGAACCCGGATCGACGCAGCCTGAGCTTTTTTTTTCTCTTAAGCAAAGAAGGTAAGATCTACGGCGCCTTGGTCACTTTATCTGCAGATGATTCTAATTTGGGAATATAACCTGACTCGGAGGGATCCCCGAACGGAAGAAAAAATTAAAGTCACATGATTAATTGTGATCCTTATCCGTTCCGGGCCCATTATTTATTTATTTATCTTGCACGGCTCATTGTAAATTTTTTTTGTTGCGCGCTTAGCTAAGTTTCTCCGTTTTAATATTCTGCTGGTGATCCTTTGTAAAAAAGAAAGAAAAAAAAAGCAGTGTGATTCACTGCTCCTAAAATACCCATGCAACCAGTAGATTATATTTTAACGAGTCTGACTCTAGCACTCACTTATTATTAGAAGGTACTCACTCGGCAAGTTATCACTTGCATTTTTTTTTAAATGAAATAATTTGATAGCCCTCATTCCTCAAACGCGAGTCCAGTTCAGTTGTCTTACTCACTTTATCCGGTTGCACCCTCACTGGGTCTGCGGAGTGTTTTTAATTTCCACCGAACCGATACGGAGCTATTTACGAGTTTTGGGGATTCCTGGTCGATCCATCCGCATGTGCCCGGACATACGCTTATTCACGCACAACACCCCAAAGTCGTTGCGGGTATACAGATATAGCAAGCTTTTACTTTAACATGCCCACAGTGTTGCAATATAGCTGTAATCTAAAAGCTATATACATGTTTAAAAACCACTTTGTAATCCGCCAGAAAACAAAATAAATAATCCTACTCCCGTATCCAAGCATATTGACCAAAGAATTAACTTGTCTACCCCGTTGTAGCACCAGTTGGACTGCTCGTATGACTCCATCACACACTCCCATCTCCGTCCGGTCATCGTTCAGCTGCCTCGTCGTGGTCGTCCTCGTGATCTTGATCATCTTCCTTTAATGATGACTCGGTCTGCACCTCGTCGACAGTCGCTGACATGGGTGCTTCTAATTGGATCGTCGAAGGAGGCTGCTCTTGTGTAGCGCTCTCAGTCAATGTCTCTGCTTCATCCGCCATCTCAGACGCTGCTCTATCGCTGACTGAGGGCCGTTCGGGTACTTCAGATTCCAGAGTAGTTGATATCAAAGTGTTTGGTTCTTCAGGTGTCTCCAGACCCGCTCCGTCATCACCGATCGTAGATCTCAATTCGGCGTCAGGTGGCTTGTTATCATCCTCGTCCTTCGGTGTGATCTCTTCCTCTGGCGATGTGGCTGTAGTTGTTGTTGTTGTCGTCGTCGCCGCATTCAGCTCCTCTGTATTTTTCTGAATATCCACTTCAGATAACTCCCACACCGTCACCACAGAACTGAGCCCCCACGCATTGGGTAATTCAGTCGGTGCGGGCAACTTGCGGCCTCGCGGCCCTCTCGCCCTACCTTTCCGCACGTCGTCTAGTTTAGTCTCTCTGACCGTACTCACACTCGTAGTCGTAGTCTCCGTCACTGGCGCTGGCCGATCCTCCGTCGATTGAGTAGCCTCTCCCTCGGAGACCTCGGCAGCGGCAGCGCCGGCAGGAGGAGACACGGGAGGCGGCCTCGACGGCCGCGGCATCATGAACGGCATCGGTCCAGACTTTCCAAAACGAGACTCCAAGTCTTTTACAAACGCGGCTCGCATGCCAGACAACTTATTCGGACGCGCAGGCGGGGTTGGCTTCGGCTTCCTGATCGCCGGCGCTCCTTCGCCGTCGACGACGGCCTCTTCGCCCGTGGGCTTTGACGGGATGGCTTCGTTTTCTTTCGGTGAAATGCCAGCCGGTTCTTGGCTTGTCCCTAATCCTGTTGGTGACAATGCCAATACCGGTTTAGGACGGCGCGGTACTTGAGGACGCGATGGTCGCCGGGGAATTCCGGGTTGTACGGATTCTTGATGCCAATAATTAGTTACTCTTCTTGTCATCCGGGAAAAAAATAATTCTTCCACTTTACCTCCAAGAGCAGATTCCGCAAGGGGCTCTGAGGCGACAACCGGCTCTGTAACCGTCGAAGAATCATTATCATCTGCCTTGGGCTCCATCGTGCCGGTCGCGTCGTCCGCACCACGGACTTTAGTATCTGCAATCGCCGGCTTTTCTTCTGCGACCGACACGGTGAGCTCGTCCGGCATTCGACCACTCTGTGCAAGGTCATGTGAAGGAGGTTGTTCTTGCTCACCTTCAGTACCGGGTTCGGCAATGCGCTCTGCATCCTCCTGTATCGCGGCCGGCTCCAACGATGGAGCGACGCCCTCAGTCCTGACGTTGTCAGTTATGTCACCCTTCTCAGTTACCAAAGAAGTAGTTGGTTCTTCCGAAACAGGAGTTCCTTCGTCCATATAACTATGAATCAAACTCTCCAATATGTCCCGCTGCCCACCACCTTCCGTTTCGGTAGGCGACACCAGGTCCTCTTCTTGCATATTACGTCCGGCAACTGGGGACATATCTGCCGGTGTCGCTGTCGGCTCCAAAAGCCCTGCCAATGGATCTGGTCGTTTCAGAACGGTCCGGCCGAATCTGTCCGCCAATTCTGCTGGGTGGTGTAGCTCCTCGTCTGCCATTTGCGCCGCAATATCGAGCACAGTGTTGACGTCAGATCTCTCAGCCAGATCTTGCGGCAACAGGTCGGAATCAGTTTCCGGCACAAACGTCGGAATACTGTGTACCTGGCCCGGTCCGGCGTCTCCTGAAGGATCGATCGCGATGGCGCTGGCCGACACATGTACATGCATATTTGCGTGATTCTTTGTAGGCCGCGACACCGGACGTCGCGGCATTTCTGGCACTACAGCTTGCTCAATCGCCTGATCTGGACTATTGCTCTCATATGTCTCTGAACCACTCGGTGGGAGATCGGAAGCTTTAGGCGAAAGGGGAATTTCAGAGGCTTCTGCCGGCGATGTCGGCTGTTGAGAGATAGGATGATCGCTGCTGTGTTCTTCTGCTCGTGTAGAAGATGTCAGTCGTTCGGAATTTGTGCGGTTCGAGCTCCGAGGGCGGTCTGGAATTCGTGGGATCGGGCTCTTGACAGAGTCATGAGAAGCAGAATTCGCAACTGGTGCTGGTTCGGTTTGAAGACCGCGTGGATTCTGTGGCTGGGGCGATCGGAGTCCTGTTAACGGTTAGTTCAGAACAAGAACGGGGCAGAAAACGTCACACCAGCAGTTCATACCATCAATATCATTGTCCGTGATTGCATTAGATTCGGGAGACTCTGACTCAGACAACTCGACCTCGTTATAGCTTTCGCTAGCGCTAGCGTTAGCGTCGGTCTCCTGATCATGACGATCCAACAACCCGCCAATATGTTCCATTCCGTCATAAATGCCTGGCGGCTGATTGGTAGGAGTCTCAGTTTTGTCACCAAAGTTCTTCTCGTTCTCTGCAAGTGTCCGAGACACATCCATCTCGATTTCGGCAACCTGTTGCTGGCTTTCATACAGATCACGCGGCCGACGTAGGTTAACGGAAGGTGACTGCGGACGTCGCGGGATGGATGGAATGGCGACTGGCAATGATCTTGCTAACTGGGATTGCAATTGAGCGTTGTCTTCTGGTACAGTTGGTCGTTCAGAAACGCCTACTTCCTGATAGGGATTCTGTTCTGAAAACGGTGTTGCTGGCTATCAAGTTTTGAGTTAAAAAAAACCAACACACACAGAGTATAAAAGGGGGCAACGCAGCGACAGCGACGTGCAACCGCCATGACCAAATGGATACTTACCAGACTTGACGACAGCGATCCATCGCTTCCTGAATCCGTATGTCTTGGTCTCGGACGCCGCGGAATCGAAGGCGTCATCGGCCGGCGTGGGACCGTCGGCTGCTGTTCTTGCGAACCGTCCTTTGTTGCATTGACAGACATAATGCCGCAATTATTATTTTCTGTCCAGCAACTAATGCCCGAAATCCCAAACCTATTTCTATCTTAATAATATTAATAGACTTTTCAAGTCAAATATTAATAACCCTCTTGGATCTGCAGCTGGTCGGGGCCCTGTCGTTCATGCCTAAGGAAACGGCCAGTGGTTGAGTTAACTTAAGGGGTTGCAATCATGATTAGTCAGGATCCCCGGAATATTACATCACCATCCGACAGTTCGCTAGATCCAGGTTAAAAGTGCCGTTCGCATGGAAAACATGGCCGCTTTCTATCATTACGGTTGTTTTTTTTTTGAATGCAATTTGCGCCGCGAGCGGGATTAAGCCCGGGTCAAGTTACCGTGTGGATCCCTGAGTTATGTCGAGCAAACCCACGATATATAGCCAGTCTGGTTAAACTCTCAAAAGTGATCAACTAAAAATAAAATACAGGTATAATTTCAAAGAAATTTTCGAATCAGGCAGCGCATCGAAATACCATTATATCCTTTAAATGATCTTTAATTCGTAATACCATTATATCCTTAAATGATCTTTAATTATTCCTGTGTACTGCCTTCTTGTTAACACACTGAAAAAGCGGTTCTGTAGTGAGAAAAATTAAAGCAAATTTATAACAGGTGTATAATGCCATTATGAATAATTCAATCGGAAGATATCATTGAAAACGTAGTAGCTGCCGCCTTCAGGGACTAGGTGGAACACTTGGGAATACCGCTGCGGATTCTGCTCCTCGTCGACCTAGATTGACCGTGTCAGTCAGATCATGAAACAAAGTCTCAATTACCCAACCAAAAGATTTATATTCGACATACGAGAAGTTCACCGGTGACCATTACGATAACAGAACCGACAGTAGGAGAGGATGGTTGTGCGTCTAAGGTGGAAATACGGTGGGCGACCTTTTGAAATGGCAGGCTCTGTGGTTCGCAATCAAGGAGTAAGGAAATGATCTATACTGTGTACACAGGAAGTGCGTGCTATCACTTCACACATACCACGAGTTTCTCTATAATGTTCTTGGCGCCTTGCAGTTGGGAAGTCTCGAACGTGAGCATAGAATGGTCTCGCTATATTGCTGTTAGCCCACAATGGTCTTTACGTGCACAAAAATATGGTATCGACTTAATCTGAATACATACGTATAAATTGCCCAACTGCGCCCGATCGCTATCAAATTGCGCATAGTAGAACTTCGTGAACTCCTCTATTGTCAAAAAAAAAGAGGTAAGAATGATGCCTTTCACGCCGTACCACCTTTATCTCTCGATCCCGCCTCACCGCAATCCTTCCTTTAAGGACCGCTACAACGACCTGCTGAAGAGTGACTTACCCGCAAGTGCCTGGAAATTAACTGCGCCAATTCGTCAATACTCTTCTTCTAAAACTTGCCATGAAAAACAAACGCGCAATCGCTCGCAATACACTTACCAGCCATCTTTTATTTATGCCAACTAGTTTAGAAATAAGATCTAAAGCGTGACGATTTTAATTCAAATACTAGACCGGCAAACCAGTGGGCCAGTTATTTCGTTAGATCAAAAGAGCAACGGTATTTTCTGATGGGGTCCAAGAAAAACAAACCCCTTATCACGTGATATAAGGCAATATTTTTGTGGTGGTTCCACCATATTCGTCATAAACACGAGGCACCAAGATTATCAAAGTCTATCTGTTCTTTAACTCAAAACTCACAAGGTCGCAATTGGTATCTGGGCTATCGACGTTCAATTACGTTGCCTGCTTTTGCAAAATACCTCGAACCAAATCCAGCTACAAAAGTAGGTTGACATCTGCCAATCATGCTGGTCCTTGCAATTGGTGACCTGCACATACCAGACCGTGCCATGGTGCGAACTTGTTTCATATATTTGGCGATTAAGTCGTAGTTGTACTAACTTGAGTTGGTAGGAACTCCCACCGAAGGTATTATTCCACACTTGCGTGCCAGTTCATGTTGGGAAAAAATTTACAGATAGGAGTATGCTAATAAGAAGTAGTTCCGAAAACTTCTAGCGCCGGGCAAGATCTCACAAATTCTATGTCTGGGAAACCTGACCGACCGCGAGACGTATGACTTTCTCCGGTCCATCTCGCCCGACTTGCAGATTGTGAAAGGTGAATTTGATCTTTCGCTTTCACTGCCGCTCTCTAAAGTTGTCACTCATGGTTCGCTTCGGATCGGGTTCACGCACGGTCATACAATTGTGCCGCCAGGTGATTCGGATGCGTTATTAATTGCCGCCCGACAGATGGATGTGGACGTGTTTATTTGGGGCGGCACACATCGGTTCGAGGCTTATGAACTTGAGGGCAAGTTTTTTATTAACCCGGGGAGTGCCACGGGTGCCTTGTCCAGCGGTTGGTGGGCTGAGGGCGAGAAACCGGTGCCGTCGTTTGTGCTGATGGACGTTCAAGGAGCCGTGCTCGTGTTGTATGTCTATCAGTACATCGATGGCGAGGTCAAAGTCGAAAAAGTCAGTTACAGGAAGGGGGGTTAAAAATCTTATCATAAAAATTTATATAGAAATAAGTTTGCAAGGGAAGTTGAGGGCGGGGCGAGGGGAAAATCTGTCAGCGAGGACAAACGAGAGATAATCTGTAACAATACGTAACGAGTTAATTTTGTTTAATCTCTTGCATTTTGTTAAATAGTTGTTACGTGTTTCCACACACAATGTTATTGCACTTTTTTTTTTCTCTTCTCTTCGACTCGATTATATAAACTGACCACCATCAATCTTGATGGCCTCACCTGTAATATTGTCATTCTTGGCCAGCATCACGTATATCAAGGCACAATTCTTTATATACATAAAAAAAAATTCGTTAGTTCCACGAACAAGTTTCGACATAATCTCTTAAAATCAAAGAACCAACCTCCAAAGTTGTCTCGGTCTTTAGCACGGTCGAGTTGAATATCGCGTCCAGCTTCTCGCGGCCGAACCTCAGACCCCATTCCGTAGCTAGCACGCCCGGCTTGACCGCATTGACTCTAATGTGTGGGCCCTGGTGCGCTCTGCATACAATAAAATAGTTAATCACTCTCATCAATGACTGAGCTACTGAACGAAAAAAAACTCACGCCAGACACCGCATTAAATGCAAATTCGCAGCCTTGCTAACGCAGTATGCCAACGAGGAACCGGACGGATGTTCGCCCTTCCCAAAATACCGTCAGGGATCGTCCGTTATGAATTTTAAATGCACTTACCGCCACGCTGCTGGTCATAATAAAGAACCCGCCATCAGGGTTCTTGTTGAACGTTGCTCGCACTTCTCGCAATAACACGTACGGACTCTGGACATTTACCGCGAAGCATTGCTCAAAATCGGACCATGTCACGGCATCCAGGTCATTAATGGCCGAAAACCGGGTCCAGCCGGCGTTGGCAATGACACCATCGATGCGGCCCTGGTAACCCCAGGAATCGGATAACGAGATGGCTTCAGAAATCAGTTTAACGTTCTCGGACTCGTTGCTGCAGTCCGCCTGGATGATGCCAAATTTGCGGTCTGGATATGCGGATTTAAGCGCGGATTCAGTGGCGCGGGCGCGCGAGACAGAGGTCTCTGTCGTCGAAGAGTGGTTAAGTATTACATGGCATCCTTCAACCGCGAACGCGTTGGCCAAGGCAGCGCCGAGTCCTGCTGAAGAACCACTTATGAGCACGACGCGGTCCCTGAGATTGTAAACCATTTTGTTTTGTCGCGTTCTTATTTGTTGATGAACCAACAACTAAATACAAAAGCGTCGTACTTGATAACGAACCAGCCTAAACTTGCACGTGCCACATCACCCGATATCGGTCACGGTTCACCGTACGTAATTCTTATTAATTAGTCCTTTTGCATTCATAATCATAACATACATCTGCTCAATAAATTTCGTCCGTCGTCGTATCATGTATACAAATAAATCAGCTATAAATAATTATACCATAACTTAATATAATATAATAAAATATCAGTCACCTCCATCGATAAAATGTACAAAAGAATCATAGATGCACTATGTATAAATTGACAAGACAAATATCACGACCGTTGACGAGACATTCTATCTAACTGATGACCGCCATGAATATTGAAAAGGCCTAATTGACAAAGAAAAAAAAAGTGAGAGGTGAGGATCTGGGCCGACTTCCCAGGTTTCGGTGTAGGATGTGTATTGAGAGACAAGGGTTAGTGAAGACTAGCCACGATCCGCATGCCAGACCCTAATGGTCGCCCCCGCTGGGCGCCAGCTAGTTTTCTATACTTGGCGACGGACGGAAGTCGAGTCTCTTCTTCGTCGTCGGACACGTCTTCTTCACCGGGAAATAAATGTCCTAGTGGATCACGCTTGACGGACTCTGCAGCCATATTGTCCAGATCAACATCGACTTGTTTTCTCTTTAGCAGGCTAGACAGATGTCGAGTCGGTGGTGGTGGCGGGGCAGGGAGGGAAGTGGGCATGAATGGCGTGGTGGTTGGTGTCGGGGTCCCCATCGATGTGGTAGACGCGGTCATGCCGGCTGTGTTTGGTTCTGTAGTAGTAGAAGACGTTGCCGGAATGTCGGCGGCGACTGTAGGTAATTCGTTCGAGACTTGTCGTGGGATCTGGTCGTCGCTTGGTGGTGTGATTGGTTGATTTAGAAACGAGGTCGACGACGCGTGGTAGTTCCATGGAAAGCTTTTTGTCCCGTAATCTCGCTTGGACGCATTGCCTCCTGCATCCGGTGTCACGAGCTCGCCAGGGTTGACAGACACTGGCAGATCGGACTGCAAACCAGGATTATTATCAACCGGCATCCGCTGGGACGCGAGTCCTTGAGGTGGCTGGGGAATGGGAGACGGAGACAGCATCGGACCGGCCGAGGACATTTGCATGTGTCTTCGGTGCTTGATGGCGCCGAGCCCGATATCATCCTGGTCCGATTCTTTGAGTTCTTCACCGCAGCATTGGGCAGCGTTGTCGTGCGAAGTGAACTCTCGTCCATGCGAGATCCGGCAATGATTAATGAATCCCTGGGCGGAGCCGAACGTTATCCTCGAACAGTCCTTGCATACGAGACGGACCAAAATGCCGTCTGGCCGGCGGTAGATGCAACCTTCTGGTGGGGGATTTCCGCCCACGGTGCCGTTAGTGGAGTACTGGGGAAGATGCATTCTGTTTGACATTGGTATACTCCGTGACCGGGGTTGCACGCCCGTTCCCGGATCTAGCGAATCGGGCTGGGCCGAGGTTGGCGAGACGCCTTCGTTTGACTTATACTGATCTGGACCCGTACACTCTGAGTATCGTCTGTCGGGCAGTAAGTACTGGGCATAATGCTTGGCGAAATCGTCCGGCTCGTCTTGACCGTCGATGGTTTTGCCTACAATGACTACTCGTTAGCATTCTGTCATCAAACAAAAAGCTAGGCAAACGTACCGGCACACCGCCTCAACTGGACCATCATAATATGAACCTTGGCGATCTCGTCCTCGATGCAGGACAACTCACGATGCTTCAGTAGGATTTCGAGATCAAACTGCCGCCGGATGACGTCGATCGCAGCGTCTAGCCTGTCAGGTCGTTCGATAACAGTTTGGACGACAGGAGATGGGGCCATTCGCACTGGTGGTTTTTCAGATTCTGCTCGCTCAGACTGTACCAACTGCATGTTTTGTGAAATTGTTGGTGAACGAGCTGGTGGGATCTGCGGAGAAGAGGTGGTGGCGTGAGGGGCAGATTGGGGAGTGGTTATGTGGAGTACGGATTCGGAGTGTGATGACGACGTTTGGTTAACACTCGACTCTGCCTCCCCTGGCTTCTTGGTCGACAGAGGAACATGATTAACGTCATCTGCAAGAGTATTATGCGTATCTGGAGAGTCCTTATCAGAGGACAACGATTGTGGTGGTCGTGGTCGTGGTCGTGGTGGGGCGTCCTGTGTATTTGGTCGAGCGGGGTTGTCTGACAGACGACCGTTTAGAGCATGCGTGGCCGCTGCCGCCGCCGCTGCTGCTGCTGCTGCTGCTGCTGCTTGTGCTGCGTGCAGCTTCGAGCGCTGCTTGTGAGTGCGAGCGGCCATTGCGTGCTTCTTGGGTGGCGGAAATACGGAAGAGTATGGGGGAAGAGTGAAGAAGACAGGGGGGGGAAATGGGCCACGGGCACACTGTGAGCGGAAGGGCGAAGAAGAAGGCGGGCGATGACGATGGCAACGATGGCGGTGCATTCGTCGTGTCAACTTTTGCGCACCTGACAGCGGTCGAAGCGACTTGCCACGCGAGGCCATTAAACTCTGCGCTAGTGCCGGTGTGGGACAAGTGCAAACGCGCTAATGCAGGTGCGCCAGCCAAACTCGGCCCAACACGCGAACGCTAACGGCCCTTGGCTGTGTCCGGAGGGGCAAAGGCTGCTGCTGCTGACCACAGTACTTAGTGAGTGGTCCCTGCATGGTTCGACCATGTTCTGGAAACGCGCGTCCGGAGATGCGCGTTGCGACCTGCCCGCAAATTCGGGCGGATCCAAGAGCACGCGCGGCCCCAAAACAGGAAGCAACACATGCTCCGTGCACTAGGGCGGATATGCCGCATGTGCGCTGCTGAATGCTGATTAAAATCCGATGGCGTGTCTCGCTCGTCTCGGTCTTACTCGGTTACGAGAGCTACAAAAATATATATTTCGGCACACGGTCATACGTTAGTTATCATGGATGGATGGTGTTTAAATTTATTAAAAGAGACAAAACCATACAGCTGCAAAAACGTATTTTTGAATTGTCATTGTCCGGTGTTAATGTATTCCGATAAGACCTCTAGTCACAGATCAGATAATAGAGATAGATATCTAGAAGGCGCGAAATAATAATGCAATCCTGAGTTCAGCAACTAATTAATTAATTATTATTAAGTATTTTATCTCAGGGCTCGTGTCAAGTCACTGTCATAATTATTATTATTATAATTATTATATTATTTACTGCATGTGTGTCAGCAGGGCCTCGTCTTGTCGTCTTGGCCACACGTAACCAAACTAAAGTGCTGACGTCACCCTGTGTCTCGCGATCGCTAATCGTTATCGCGCGACAGCACCTACCAAATTTAGTGGTACGTCTTCCACGCCACTGCTGTATTCTGGTATGATATAATCTATCGTCACATTAAATTCACAGCAATTATCTCACAGCAATCATAGCGACTATTATGTCTACAATGATTTTCTGGTTCAGTAGTTCTTCACAGCAATGTCCAGCAATTACAGAGCCAGTTCGTCTTCGTCTTCGTCGTCTTCGTATATTACCCTTCTTCCATACCGACTCATACCCGACAAAGTCCCATTTGTGGCCGAGGTCGGCCGCATAGTAGTAGTAGTATTATTATTATTACCATTCTTGCCAGATTTAGACAGATTTCCCATGCGCATGTGTGACTGCACGACGGTCTGCAAATTACTACCTTTCTTCCCACTTACTTTTTTAATCCCCGCCGCGTTTAGATCTCGATTCGCAGCCGTGTTGCGTTGGAGTTCCAATCTTGAATCTCGTTTGACTGGCGATATGCCCGGAACGTCCCGGTACACTGAAATCCCGCTTCTTACCTTCCTCGTAGGTGCAACGTTCGAGGTCGGCATACTAACTACTGGCGCTGAAAGGTCTGGTATCCGACCTAGCATGATTCGTTTCGTATCATCGTTGCCTGTCATCACGACCACCCATTAGTACATCAAAATAAGCTTGCACCAAAACTTTACGCATTTAAAATATGTACGATTATTCTTCACAGGCGAAATCGCCTGCCGTCCCATATCTGTCTTGACCGTAAACAGTCTCTTGGTCCGCGGTACTTTAACAGTTTCTTTGTCTTCTTCTTCCTGCTTTTGTAAAATCGTACTGGCATTCCGCGTATTCGGCGTCGACGTCGATATCGGACCTGTCACGTCGTACATGTCAACATCATCATCATCAGCATCTTGGCGCTCCATTTTGTCGTCCTCCTCCGGCTTTTGTCGCGGCTGAGGTCCAGCCAATCCATTAAACAATTCATCTCCACCATCAGATGACAAATTAATTCTTTTCATCCTTGCCGGTAACGAATGATTCGCATCCTGCGCGGCTATTGACACGTGCGCTGCTCTTTCCCGACTAACATTGCCAGAAATTGGTACCGCCGCTGGTTTCTCCTCCGGTTTAACTGAAGATTTGGATTTAAACCGCGACCGGTTCCGAGAACGTTGGTCACGGTCAACGTCGTCGTCGTCGTCGTCCTCGGCTTGCCACACAGGCTTGACTATTATCTCCTCGGCTTTACTCATAATCCTCACCTTTGATGGCCGTTTAATCGTGACCGTCTCATCTCCATCATCTTCCTTGGACTTGACTTTTTCGTCCCGGAATTTCCAAGCTTCGTTCACACGCTCCTTCAGCACAGCCTTGGATGGTGACGTAACCGTCTTTCGCGGCGCAGCTGGAAGATCAACATTCTTCCACTCCGGTGTAACGCCTGCTTTACTCTTCGAAACCTTAGATGCAAAGTACTTCGAGCTCAGAGGCGCAGACGGCGATGGCGAAGACCGTCGGTGGGATGATGAAGATTCAATTTCCATTCCCTCAGAACCACAATCTCTCTCGGTCTTGGCCTTCTTCATCCGTCCCTGCACCACCCATGAATCATGGTCCCTATCGTCGTCAAATTCAAAAACATCCATCTCACTCTCATTCTTTGCCTTCAGCAACCTCGCGACTTTTGAATTTGTCCGGGCCACGATCGCGGACGGTCCAGGGTCCTTGACATTATTATTAATATTATTATTCTTACCGTCCCGACTCTTGGCCCCCCGTTTCGAATACGTCTTACGCGGAACTCGATGTGCACTCGTGAATGAGTGCTGCAGCGTGCTTTGGCTTTCAAACGGGTCGTTTCGGTCCGGAAATATATTCATGCTTGTCGAGCTTGATCACAGTGCTTGATACTTTGTTGTTTACATTGTTGACCGCGACATTATTTGTTTTTGCAGATCCTAAAGAGGTTTCCCTAACCCACAAACGGTCACGTCTATAAACTCATTGAATCGGCAACGCATTTATATTCACTATTTTTAGCTTAAATGATTCATAAATTATTCAATTAAAAAAATAAACCACAAAACGCCAAGTAAATGCCAAATTAATATATTCTTTTCGCTGCTAACCGCCACGGATTTGTGGTGTCCATCCGTCTCTTACCAACCTCGAAAACGACAGACTGATACTAATACTGGGAACAAGATGTCTACAGTTCATTTAATATCTCCATATGCATATGTGTATATTAGGCACAAATACTCACATTTTCGTGTCCTCGTCGTCGTCGTCTTCGTCTGACGACGACGATGCGGAGTGAGAAGACACTGATTCAAATAAGTCATCCGAATCGTCAGATACCTCCATTTCACGTTTTCGTTTGGAACCGGTAGTATCGACAACTGCCTCGTCATGCTGCACTTTCTCGCCATTAGGTTTGTCAATTTTTATCTGCTGTTCTGGTGACAACAAATTCGCTTCCTGCCCTTCTTGTTTGCTCGCATGTTTTGCTCGCATTTTCCTATGATACGCCTTGCGCTCTTCAATACTACCACATAATCAGTACGCCTCCGCTGCATGCCCTGATGAAAACCTAACTGAACAAACGTACTGTACTTGCCGCCTCGCCTGCCGTTCCTCTCTTTTCCTCAACATTCTAAGCTTAGATTTGCTCTTGCCTTTTCTTCTTGCCCCGCCCTCATTCCGACCCCCGACCTTAACTTTCTTCTCCACCTGGGTAGCAAGATTATACTGATATATTAGAAAAAAGGGGAACATTCCTTCCAGCTTCCTCACCGCGATCTCTACGATCGACACTGCATGTGGGCATGCGCTTCCTTCCGCCTGAACTGTGACGGGTTGGGCCTTTGTGATCTCGGTCAGCTGCAAGTGCGGATCAAGCGTGAAATGATCCAGCATTTTTGACACCGTTGTCGTTATCGACGTCGACTTTGTTACCGGAATGAATAGTTCCATTTGTATTTGTTTATTTAAACCAATAGTGGAGATAAAGGACTTTACAATAAATGGCGTGGGGTGAATTTTTTGGTCCGACTACTCTCTACGCGAAAACCCTAATCAGGACTCGCGTCATTAGAGCAGCCGCACGTCGGACATCCACTTGGACGAACATCTGGTTTTGTCATTTGCGTCCAGTAGGCCTCTCGGATTAAACTGTGGAATGGAAGAAACAATAAAATGGACTGCTCATGCCTCTGCAGTCTGATGACGGTGAGGGCGCAGAACCATTTCATGCGCGTTCGATGCCGAGTCTATATGCGCAAGGAGGAACAAGTCGTTTCAATTGACATAAATTGGTCCTTGGATTATGTCGATTGCAGCCAACTCTGGAAGACTAATCTTGTTGGTTACAGGGCCGTGTGTGTCGACAAAGTACGCCGTACCAACGACAGCTTCTGCCCTTGAATACAACGAATTTCTGACTTGGTCTTCCCCGACGGGACGGCGTGGCGCTATCAAACGAGCAATGAGCTCGCTCTCGTCGGCTTCTACTGCTTCTATTGCGGATCGGCAGGTTAGGTCTGGCACTATGTCCATGGCTTGCATGGTCTTGCTTTTATGTTATGCTCATCCTAGACCCTCTTTGGTCCTATTCTTATAACTGATGCATTTACAATAATCCTACACTAACCGTGTCTATGACTCTACCTATTGATGCAATAATTCGTGAAAATGAAAGCGAAACTCATCAACGGTCTATCCTGTTTAGCACCAACCATATTTCTCGATTAAGGACCACTCAACATCATTTCCCAAGCCCTGTTCGGCGCCATTCCATTTCAAACAGGGAATGCTGCTCTGTTCGCGATGCACAAGCTTGGCAGTGGGCTCTAGCAGGGCAACTGCTTCCAGCATCAGCGGGGTTGGGTTCCAGAATTCAACATGCGCCATGTTGCTTCCATGCGCCTCCAGTTGAGCACGGCGAAGGATAGCCGCCATGGCCTCCACCGTTGCCTTGGTCTGTGTGGGGCCAATTGGCTGGTCGCACTCCCAGTGCAGGATATAGAGAGTATTTTCGTTCACGGTCTCGCCAAAACTTCTGTTCCAGGCGCAATATACCCCGGCGTGATCCACCCCTGCCCCTTTGACCACCGGCGGATCCCTATTCGGAAAGAGCCTCTCGGCATAAAATTCCTCTCGAGCCCAGTGCCAGCGAAAGTGGTCAATGTCAGGCGCAATGACTACCTGGGCTCTGGCAGACTTCTCGGAGGCCGCGCGCAAAAGGTCACGCTGCCTCTGGATGATCTTGTCACCACACATGCAGGTCCTTACGTCGTCCGCAGTCAATGTCCTTGGCTTTGGTAAGTCGACATTTGCGAGTCCTTGGCGATATTCTTCTTCAGTAATAGCTGGAAGAGAGATGTGGGAAGCCGGGAACGGTTTCCAGCCAAATCGAGCGTAGAAAGTCTTGCCAATGTCCGAGTACAAAACTGAGAACACGGATCTGGTGCTTGGCTCCTTCTCCATTTGCCAGCTATCCAACTTCTGGCTCAGCTCTTTGATCATCCGGCCGGCGTACCCTTTTCGCCTCAACTCTGGCCGAGAATAAACAGTGCCAATTCCATATGTGTGGTTATCTTCCACGTGACCGCCGTGAGCGAGGAAAGCCTTCTTCCTATAGGTTTCGCAGCTGCTGAGAATTGTCCTCTGACCTGGCGGTTTGTTGCGATCCACCAGGACCCAGCACGTCAACCCATCTCTGGTCAGACTTTGCGCCAAAAGGTGGTTCTCGCGGGCAATGTATGTCTCGAGGTCTAGGGGTCCCTTGAACGCAACGCTATGCAGTTTGATACACTCAACCCGTTCTTCTGGTGTTGCAGGGACCAACACCAGATCGGGCGAATCTGCAGGTGGCAAGGCACTGTCATTAGCAACCACCATCGCAAGAGCTTACAATTATTATTTTAGCTACTTTGAAATTTTTGGTTATGAGGGGTCGCCTTTCTTAAAGAACAAACACCCTAACCCCTACCCTCCCCTAAGTCCAAGCGTCAATAATAATAAGGCGATGTGGCATTAACTAAAGTCACATTCATTATTAATAACATGAAATAACTGCTTTTTGCCATGAAACACCTATGACAACAAGTTCCTCTTTATTTGAGCTTGCATATTTTATGTTGTCTCACTTTAGATACCCTTATTGTACGTCAAAAAACCGCCTCAATATTCATTGATAGAAATATATAAATTACATAACTACAACGACACAATCGAAAGTAATTAATGGCTATTAAAAAAACCAGAAAAAAAAATTTCAAAAACAAAAACAACGCTAATTACAACAATGGTAAGAGCGGCAAATCGACTGCACAACAATAAAACAACAAAATGGATGCATGGATTTTGATAGTAATGGTAAAAAATGAACCCGCCCCCTAAAAAACTCGCATAATCATAGAACGAGTGTTCAATATTGAAACCACGTCAAGAAGAAGTAACAACGTCTATAAATGAGGAGAAGAATAATACAATCTGATTCGCTGTGGTTGAAATTCAACGAAACGAAACCAAGGACAAAGCAAAAACGCCATAATATCCGACCTATGTCTTTACCAATACCGATGTCTTTCAATGTCCTCGTCATATATTTTCGGCGGTGGCCTTTGAGATAGATCCATCATAAAGGCTTATCTATAACTGGGAAATCGTTCATCGTTGACTAAGGCGATATGCAAATCTGCGCACCTTCCTTTAACCGCGCGAGATTAGTCATGGTAGGTGCTGCCGGAGTCGTCGCGCGAGTATTAGGTTGGGATCGGTTGTGAGTCATGTGGGACTGGACAAGGTGACCTGCGGCCAGTGCAGAGCAGAGGGATAATTCTCCCGCTAGCACGCCCGCGGCCACGATTTTCGCAAGTTGGCGCGCGTTGTCTCCGGGGTTCGTGGGGTGTGGCCCGCGCACACCGAGGAGATCCAGCATAGCGGATTGTGGTTCCAGAATCGTACCGCCGCCTAAACAGAATTAGATCGCGCGTTCAAAACTGCCATGTTCATTATTACAAAAAAATTGCATACCAATCGTGCCCACTTCTATAGACGGCATGGAGACAGAGATCTGTAGATTTCCATCGATGTTTTTCATGAGCGTAATGCAATTCGAGCTCTCGACATTCTGTGCAGGATCCTGTCCAGTCGCGAGAAAGATCGCCGTCACTATATTCGCCGCGTGCGCATTGAACCCGCCAACCGAGCCAGCCATTGCGCTACCAACAAGATTCTTGCTGATATTTAGTTCCACAAGAGCGTCGACGTCACTCTTGAGCACCGACCGGACAATATCGCCCGGAATAATGGCTTCGGCAACAACACTCTTGCCGCGGCCTTCGATCCAGTTAATGGCAGCCGGTTTCTTGTCTGTACAGTAATTTCCTGAGACGGAAACAACTTCCATGTCAGGAAACCCGGCACTCTCGACCATTACATTCAACGCATGTTCGACACCTTTAGAAATCATATTCATACCCATGGCATCGCCGGTCGTAGTTCGGAATCGTATGAAAAGCATAGTGCCAGCAATAGCTGTATTGAGTGAGCTCAGCCGGGCGAATCGAGAGGTCGAATCAAATGCTTTCTTCATAACTCGCTGGCCGTCCTCAGAATCCAACCACAACTTCGCTGCTCCCGCGCGAGCGAGAGTCGGGAACCCAACGCACGGTCCGCGAGTCATGCCGTCTTGAGTGAGAACAGTGACGACACCCCCACCTGCGTTCATAGCCTTACAACCCCGCATGGTCGACGCTACTAAGCAACCCTCAGTGGTAGCCATCGGGATGTAATATTTCTTGCCATCAATAATGAGCGGGCCGGCAATACCAACTGGGACTGGCATGTATCCAATAACATTCTCGCAACAAGCGCCTAATACGCGACTAAAATCGTAGTGCAAATATGGCAAATTTGACTTCTCGAGTGTGCCGTCTTCTATCGAGCGGGATATGACAGCTCGACGAATATGCACGGCACGCGTACAGTCGCCAAGTTGCTTCTCGAGAGCGTAAAGTGGTATCTTGCCGGACTTGGTGAGCGAAATGACGTCTTCGTCCATGAGCTCCTTTGTGCGACCTGCTTTGACTAGCGCGAGGGCTTCTTCGACGGGTAATGGCCGCTGCTTCGGTCGAATTGTAAACTCAACCAAGCCATCATCGGAATCCTGCTCGTAGTAAGAACTGGACGAAGTAGTCGTTGTGGACGAACTGCCGGAATGGTTGAGCACGTGAGGTTGAGGAACTTCGACAATTTTCTCGACAATTTCAACTTGCGGCGCGTGAGCGCTAGCCTGCGAAGCCTTGAAGAGATACATGTTCAGACCGACGCTTACAGCGAGCACAACCGCCACCCATTTGGACAGAACGGGATCACCGATGGTTCGACTCCAAAATTCAAAAATCGAAACGACGGCGTTCTCAAATACTGTAGCCTTTGGCATGAAATAGTAATCCATTGGAGGAAGCACAGTCACGACGAAGCTCTCGAGCGGGGACCGGCTTGGTAGGGAAGCAAGCCACGGCCGCACCAAAAATGGATCGATACCAATCACGCTTTGATGGTCGCGAAATGGAGCGGTAGACAAATTGAACAGATTGAGCAAGACGAAGCCGATGACCATGACCGTCTTGAAGCGCGAGATGGAAGAATCCTTGAATGTTTTGCCGAACAGTACCGTCTCACCGACATTCTGAACCTCGCTTTCTTCGACACTGTCCGCAACACTCTCAGCAACGCGATACGAGACGCCGTCCTCCTCCAATGCCTTGCGAATAGAAACATGGCGCTTGATGCGATTGAACTCGACCTTGATGCTGAGAATCGCAACATAAAATGTAAAAAGCATGATGGCATCATACACTAAAATCCAGACGCTCAGGAAGCAAAACTGTCTTAGACCGCCAACACCACTGCTCGCACCAGCGACAAAGACGAGCATTTCAATTGCGTAGTCCAACAAAATCTTGGGACCTACTTCCTCGACGGCTCGGACGACGTCGCCAATATGCGGTTTGTTTGTAGACTTGAGCGCGGCCTTAGTGAGGTTAATTTGAGCCTCGAAACCGACAGTAACGACGAGAAACGGAAGGCCCTCTGACAGCAGGACCATGTTGACCGGCACACCCAGGTATGAAGTCGTAACAAGCGCAAACAAAAAAGCGAAGGAAGACGACATGAGGACGGTGACGGCTAACCAAACGTTCGAGCCAAGTTTTTTCATGGACAGAAACAGAGCGAGGAATGTTAGGTACATGGCTGCGTACGCAATACCCATGATGGCGACATCAAAAGTCTCCGCGCTCTAAACCATTTATCAAACGTCAGCTTCAACTCCAACTCCAACCAGACCTGGACAGAGTTAAACACCAATATTACTCACCTTCAATTGCTGCATGAACCGAGAATAACTAAACTTGAACCATTCAAGCCAAGCAAAGCCACGTCTGGTATTAGACATGTGCCAGACCCATCCAGAAGGCGTGGTGTCAACGGACTTGGAAAAACCATTGTCGTCCGTGACAACGGCGGCCGGCGGCAGCTCGCGAACTGAATCCGTCCAGGCCTTGAGCTCGGCATAAGGTACAAGGACTCCGCGCTCAGCGGGTGAGATTGAGGCGACGGAATTGTTTATATCAGGTAATGGGATATTTGCATCGTTGAAGCGAAGCTTGACAAAAGCGAAGTGAGTAGCGGTGGGAAATTTTGTTGGGTCGTCTATTTGCTTCCAGTCGGCATCTGACGAGGCAGAGCGATAGAGATGTGAAGGAGCGAGTAGTTCGCCCGAGTTGGGGACGGAGATATTGAGGATGGAGAGGTAGCCGGTGGATGCGATGAGGGCGAGAAAAACGATGGTGTGAATTGGGTGGGTCGTCGATGGACGCGCGATGTTGGCGAGAACACGCGCAAGGAAGTTCGTCATTTTTCGCAAAGGACTATCAGCAGCAGGAGCAGACGCACGGGACAATCTGCCCGGACGAAACTAAGCCTGGCGATAGTGTGACAGATTAACGAGGGGCCGAAGGAGGTGGACGAGCGAGGGGATAGAAAAATAAGCAGCGAAGTGCGCGGCGTCGATGTAGCGACTAAAGCGCCTTTGTGACCGCCGCAGTTTGCTGGTGACAGAACCGCCTGCCAGGGTCTCGTTTCTGCCTAAGCCGCCAGCCAGCGCTGACATAATCAGTCCTAGTCTTATGACTCAGCATGGAATGGTCGTATTCGGGATTTGATAACTGCCGCTGACAAGGCCTCGCTCGGATCACGTTGTCGCGCTTAACCGAGGCACCTAACTTAGTTAAATAACTTGCGAATACGAGAATTATTGTCGCGTGGATCGTAAAGGACTTAAAAAGTGCGAGATTTATTGGATAGCATTAATTAATTAATTAGTGTCAGCTGTCAGCACACCATAGTCTGCGATATTTTGACTTAATTAGCTTAGCTACGAAGCAGCATGTGCTTGTTTCCAAGTTATTTCACTCGCCGATCGAGCTACGGACATGTATTGACCTTGTATTGCAGTGCCATTTTAGCGCCATCAGAACACTTGAGATACATTTTGATTCATATGGTTGATCGTATACTAATTGGGTAGGTCAGTGGCAGGGGCAGTTGTACTGTTGTAGCGAGATAGTGTCGCAATACCATAGTAACATTTAGTGCTCACACATCACGAGCGATATAGTATAATACGAATTTACATAGATGCCATGGGAGTCCTCTAGATTCAAATCACAACAACCGGAATGGTTTGTCTTATCATTATAACGATATATATGTAACTATTTCCCAATTAGAAAAAGTACGCCATGGCGCCAGTAATGCCCACAGAAACGACCGCAAAACCCAACACAGCCTATTACTACGACACCTCTGCGGCAATTTGCCGGTCACATCACAACAGATGACATCGAGTATGATATCATAATCATCGTCAAGAGCTGTATAACAGCCCATATAAACGGGATCCAGGTCGACATCGGAAACGACCCTGCAGTGTAGATCAAGCCTAGTCTGCACGATATCAGCCATGACTCATCCCAAAATGACGACACACTGGAATAACTTACATAGCTCCAATGATACTCGCACTTATAACGGCCTCTATCATCCCCACGAACAAATACACAGATATAATCAATCCAGCCTTTAAACGCCGGTTCATCAGCGCGGCCCATGTCCCCGCCGCAGCATGTGCGACGCCAAATAAGATTAATGTCCAATAGAGTGTGAATTGCCAGATGTCATACCGGTGGTATAGGTAGAATTGCGTTTGCATCTGCGGACCACTCGGCCATTTGAGAGACGGGAAGTCAGGAGTTTGATAGCCATACGGGATATATGCTGCGCCAGTCCTGATGATATCAGTTAGTTTCTGGAATCGATGATATGGAAATGGAATAATATTGTGCCATATAAATATCGGTCAAAGGTTACTTACTCTATATCCGATATCATATCCAACATTATGAACTGGATTTTCGCGGTCCTATTGCCGTCACCGCGGCAGACCAGTTAATAAGTATTTCCAGGTCGTTACCAAATCGCAAATTTCTTGCGGACTATAGTACGCATGACTCGAGTCTGCCATGGGTCGAGATAGCTGACGACCAACAACACTACATAGTTCCCAGCGCAAGCGGCTTGAGCACGCGCCGCGCAGGTCACGTGAAGTGCAAACCGCACAAGCGCTCGACGGATATGCATTCATTGGCCAAATGTTTCTGGAACTTTCATAACCTTTTCCAAGGCGTGCATAGACTTAAAGGAGCGATTAAGTCTTTCCATAGTTTCTACTCACTTTCCTATTAATAATTGCGCTGAATAATTTTCTGACAGTATACGACCGAGTAATATTAAATGGCATCTGAAGCGGACCAGGTAATGTCTCTGGGCTTTTCTAAAGATTCCGGTTTACTGACAATTTGTGCCAGTTTAAAGCACAAGGCAACGACTTCTTCGCCAAGAAGCAATACGAAGAAGCCATTGCTGCCTTTACAAAGGCGATCGAAGTGTCGCCGGTGCCAAACCATATTCTCTACTCTAACCGATCCGGATCATACGCTTCCAAGAAAGATTTCGAGAATGCTTTGAAGGACGCGGAGGAATGCATTAAGATCTCGCCGACATGGGTTAAGGGGTACACTCGCAAGGCTGCCGCGCTACATGGTCAAGGTGATTTAGTCGGCGCGCGAGATGCGTACGAAGAGGCGCTGAAGCTGGACCCTAGCAATGCGCAGGCCAAGAGCGGGTTGAAATCTGTAGATGACGCGATTGCGAATGAAGCCGCCCAGGATGGCACAACTCCCGATATGGGTCTAGGCGGCATGTTTAATGATAAGAATCTATGGGCGAAATTGGCGGGTAGCCCAAAGACGAGTGCTTTCCTTGCTGATCCCTCGTTTGTTGACAAGTTGAAGCGGATCCAGCAGAACCCAGCGTTAGCGAGTCAAGAGATGATGTCTGATCCAAGGATTATGCAGGTTATGGCTGTATTGCTGGGTATCGATATTACCATGCCGAATGGCGGAGCCAATCCTCCGGATTCACCCATGGCCGACGCACCAAAGCCAGCTGAGTCGTCTTCAGCGTCAGCCTCAAAAGTGGAGGAGGTGGTCGAGGAAGAGCCGAAGGAAGACGAGGACGAAGATGCCAAGAAGAAAGCCGAGGCCGATGCAGAGAAGGCAGAAGGCAACAAGGAATACAAGGCGCGCAATTTCGATGCCGCCATCGAGCACTACCAGAAGGCGTGGGACCTTTGTCAGGATGTCACATATCTCAATAATCTTGCTGCGGCTGAATTCGAGAAGGGTGATCTTGAAGGATGCATTCAAACCTGTGAAAAGGCGATCGAAGAAGGCCGGGCTCTCCGGACAGATTACAAAGTAATAGCAAAGTCATTTGGTCGTATCGGCACTGCCTACCACAAGCTCGGTAATCTCGATCAGTCGATCGAGTATTACCAACGATCTCTCACTGAGCACCGAACGCCGGACGTTCTCACGAAACTGCGAGCAGTGGAGAAGGAGAAGAAGCAGAAAGATATCGAGGCCTATCTTGACCCCGAGAAGGCTGAGCAGGCGCGGGAAGAAGGTAACGCGCTGTTCAAAGCCGCGGACTGGCCTGGTGCTGTCAAAGCATACACGGAAATGATCAAACGTGCCCCTTCGGACGCGCGTGGATACAGCAATCGTGCGGCGGCCTATGTCAAGCTGTTGTCGTTCCCGGAGGCGGTGAAGGACTGCGACATGGCAATCGAGAAGGACCCGAACTTTATTCGCGCGTATATCCGGAAAGCAAATGCGTATTTCACCATGCACGAATATTCAAAGTGCATAGACACCCTCAACGACGCGTCAGAGAAAGATACTAAGCATGAGAATTACTCAGAGATCGAATCGTTGCGTGCAAAAGCGTTGTCTGGTCGGTTTCAAGCACAGGAGCCTGAGACAGAGGAGCAGACAATGGAACGAATTAGCAAAGATCCGGAGATCGTGGCAATCCTGCAGGATCCGTAAGTTTTTTCTTTCTTTGACCTTGGACAATGCGAAGAATCAAGGCTAACATGTGCAGTGTGATGCAATCGATTCTTGGCCAGGCGAGAGAGAATCCGGCCGCGCTAAATGACCACATGAAGAACCCTGAAGTGCGCAAGAAAATCCAACTACTTGTCGCAGCTGGCATTATCCGCACAAGATAAGTTGGAACCAGTATGGGCGTAGACAACCATGATCAAGTGAACTTATTGATGAAAAAATTATGCTCCGTTTTGGCTTACTGTCGAGCTGGATCTGGGATTTACCTTCACTAACAAAGGATCTACATGTTCAATACGTCTTTATGTCATTTTTCCTAACCTCATTCAATGTCTAATTTCGAAAGATGTAATGATTGCCGAGCTTCAGACGCTTGAAAACAAAAAATCACCTTTGGTGATACGCACATGCCCAGAGAATAATAACTCAATGAGCAATGACGCGTTCGCGACGCGTCGTTCGGCCGGGTAACTTGAAGAAGACAGACAGTTGCAGATTTGTATCCAGAAGCACTTACACAAGTGTCAGTGCTTTTTGACTTGGTACTACCTATAAGCCCATTATTGATGTGATCACAGCCTGACTTGACAGGGTCGGCTGATATCATGCAGGGGGTGTGTGGTGCTCCAAATGCGGGAGAGATCTATGGTGCCGAATATATGTGGCGTTAGTCCTGCCAATTAGGGAAGTGTTGTATGCCCACTGTACTTTCACTGCCGTAGTGATGCAGGGCCAGTGGACAGATGCCAGTTGCAGACAACTGAAGTTACGCCGTAATATAATATATGTGGCAAATCAATATTTAACTGTGATATTTCTCATAGTATTTGAGCGCGCCATGTTTGGACTTATTCTGGAGCGCATGTCGCGAAGGCCATTAGGTTCCAGAACAGAACCATGCAGTCGGAATGAAAGTATCCGATAGATGTCAAAGTGAAAACATCCTCAAAGCTCGGTTGGACAGTTTATAGTTATGCTTTCCGTGAGACATAGGGGTAGTACGTTGAGTTTGACTAGAAGTAGCACCGTGGTCGTACGAGCGTTGTGTGACGCACTCACCAAAATATCCCTCGCACGATGAACAACTCCATTCAATCATAATTCATTAAACTGAATAACTAATTGCAACCATTCTAATATATAGTTCCAACTAGAGCGAAGATACCTCAACTCGTGGACGAAAAGACAGGGGCGTCCGCTAAGCCTGAACAGGAGGTCGTGATTGTCCTGTCACCAAAATAAGCACTCTCAGCCGCCCCCTGCGTTCGCCCTTCTTGGCCGGTTTGCGTTTTTTGCCTTACATTCTCACCTTGGGCCACAATCATATCGCCAAGTATATTCATTCCGCGGCGTATTGTCACCTCGACATCACTCTAGCAACCTTGACTCGATTTTTCATTTGACGTCCCGTTTTGCTCGCGACTCTCAACCGTTATGACTGCTGCGACTTCGTCCTGGATGGACGCGAAGCGCGTGGAAGCTGTCGAAAAAGTCGTCCTCCAACGGGCGAAAATTTCCCGGGTAAGTGCTAGGCCAAATGCTCCTTTGAACATGTCCCTGATCTAGCTATTAACGTCTTCCAGATTACCCGCCAACTCAAAAATCGTCTCGCGCTCGCGAGCTACAAGACAAAGCGCGGATGGGAAAAACTGGACCTTGACGCGATCGAACCGCGCGTAGCTGAAGAAGCTGCTATGCGAAGGTCCTCGTCAGGAGGGTCGGGACAGATTACGGCCAGCACACCTTATTCGTTGTCTTCACCGATCAAGCAGTCAAGTGCGAGCGTGAACCTGCCCCCGCTTCTGGAAGGGAATTTGCCGAGGCTGTTACCACGGTCCTCGCTGACGTCTGGTCGAAAGCAAGGATCTTCTGGCAGAAGTGCGGCCGCTGCTCGGAAGCGTTCCCGGACACTCTCTCACGACAACAAGGCTGCTATGACAAATTTCACCCCGTGGAAATCTGGTTCACAAGACGAAGAAGACGAAGACCACGAAATGATAAACGGGTTTCCTGGTAGCAGTGCCCACTACGAATCCGCGGCGATGCGGCTAAGTCAGTCCTCACCGGTCTATCCTGGCATAGCGTCCAACAATATGACCAGATATCCGCCGTCCTTCGATCCCCACGACCAGCTTCTACAGCCTAACTTACCACCACCGCCTCCACCACTGCAGCAGCTCCCAAATGGCAGCCCGTCAAAATTAAGGCATGGTAGCACGAATAGTCAAAATGGCAAAATGAGGCAGCACCGTCGAAACAAAAGTAGTGTAGCCTCCCAGGCGTCAACAATGTCTGCGGTCTCGTCAGCTTCGACAACCACCGTGGGCGGCGGTTCGTTACCGCGTCAACCCAGCCCGCCACATACGCCTCCTCGGCGGACGTTGAATGGTAACGCCGATCCGGGTTTTCCGCGGACAGGCGAGGAAGGCGCAGACTTGCTCATGTTCCTCGCGACGTCGCCATCGCCTGCCCAGCGCTCGTCATTTGTGGGTACGCCGCTCCAGCATAACCAGTCTTCCGTTCTCAGTTCATCTGCTCTGTTAGCGACGCCGCCCTCTAATCAACGAAACAGTGGTAGCATCCCGTTCGGCACGCCGCTACTCAATGGGTCCGCGCCAGGAGCACCACAGACTCCGTCTCAGGGATTCAACTTCTCGGACTACGTGAATAATATCTTCACACCATCACCTGCACAGGTGCCGTGGCATAATAGGACCCCTATCATCACACCTGCTCGTCGACGGCTGAATTTCGATCAGCTAGCAGCCGCAGAGAACTCTCCAAGTAATGCGGCTAGCAGTACTTCTAGCACGAATAGTGCGTCGGCGAACTCATACAGCGTGATGGAAGTTGGGGGTAGGTTGTTACCGTAACTTCCATTATCTAAACTTATTACTTCTACTTGCGGGGTTATTCGGCGTATTTCATCGTGGTAGGTTACATCTGGAGTCATTTGCTGGTTCAGGCGCCAACGTGCTAGTTTTTCAAGTATAATGTGTGTGTATTGCGTAGTTTGATCGTCACTCGCGTTAATGGTTGGGTTTATTAATCATAGATTACAATTGTTTGCTGTATATGCTAAGCTGTACACTACACTACATTTCCGCTTATGTAAATGTATATTTTTTTTAATTTCTTCATAGAATAATGTGGAGCATTCTAATATGTACTGCCATCTCGTGGACAAAAAAGCAGGGCTCCGCCGATAAACCCTAACATCTGTCTGCCGTTGGTCTTGATCGGGCTGTTCGAAGACTAGAGCAGGTCATCACTTCGCTGGCACCATTCGTTGCGCCATTGATTCTTTGTTATCGTTTGCGGTCTGAGTTACGGAATGAGTATGCAATATCTCACTTGTGCCTTGCTTTCTCAGCTAATATCAAGCTTAGACAAAGAGATCCAACGCGGTCTAAATGACCGACTGTACGAAAAACGCAAAGCAGCGGCCCTAGAGCTCGAGAAATGCATCCGCCAATGCATCGAAGATGATGATGACGCTAAGATCCGGTCAATTGTGGACCAGCTCTGCCATGATTTCGCGTATGCCGTGCACCAGCCGAACGCGCGTAACGGTGGCCTTATTGGCCTTGCCGCGTCTGCAATTGCGTTGGGCCCTCATGTCGCCGAGTATCTCGAGGATATCATTCCGCCTGTTCTCGCGTGTTTTGGCGATCAAGACGCGCGTGTGCGCTATTATGCGTGCGAGAGCATGTACAATATCGCAAAGGTCGCAAAGGGAGAAATATTGTTGTATTTTAATGAGATTTTCGACGCGTTGTGTAGATTGGCCGCGGATTCGGAGTTGACGGTCAAGAACGGTGCGGATTTGCTTGATCGGCTGATTAAAGACATTGTTGCTGAGAAAGCGGCAACATATGTTTCCGTCATTCACACCGTGCCCGAGCCTCCACCCGAACCCGCTCCTGACGACAGTGATCCTACGAAGCCAGTATTGGCGCACGAGCCCGTGCAGGATCCGTCAAATGAGCCTGCCTTCTCATTAGCAAGGTTCATTCCGTTACTAACCGATCGAATTTACGTGATCAACCCGTTCACGCGCATGTTCCTCGTCTCTTGGATCACACTGCTCGATTCAATCCCAGATCTGGAATTAGTGAGCTATCTGCCAGAGATCATAGGTGGATTATTAAATTTTTTGAGTGATACGAATGTGGATGTGCGCGTTGCGACGCAGGGAGCCTTGGATGGGTTTTTAAATGAGATTAAGCGGATATCGGAATTAAAGCGTGCCGTCAACGAGATCAAAGCCCAGAATGCGGCGCGGGCGGCAACTACGGCGGCAGCAAAACCCGCAAGTGAGAATAAACAGCTGGTGTCAGCGGACGCGGCAGAGACGGGATCGGTTGCAGAAGAGTTTGTAACTGAAGATGGTCGACCAGTTAGTAGAACGGATGGTAGTGCGGCCGAAAATGCAAGACCAGATATTGACGATATTGATGAGGACGATGCAACAATGTCGAATCGCAGCATGGCCGCCGCCATCGCAGAGGGTGTATATTTACCAGGTCAAGACGTGAAGGTCGATTTTGCCAAAGTGATTGATATTTTACTCTCCCATTTGGACTCGACCGAACAGGAGATCCAGCTGACAGTGTTGAAATGGATCGAGAGCTTCTTTGAGATCTCGCCCGATGACCTGTTACCTTTTGTGCCAAGGTTTTTGTCGTTGTTGTTGCCAACTATGGCTCATGATAATGCGCAGTTGCGTCAAGCGGCTGAGAAGGTTAACGACGATCTCATGCAGCTGATCATTTCTCTTCCGCACTCAGTTCCCGAGGAGGCTAGACGCGGTACGGATGACGAGTCGGTTGAATCACAGCCTCCGACGCCCTCACTTCCGCCACCGAGACCAGGACTGGCGGCGGTCCGGAGTATCTCGCCTGCTGCTAGCCGTAGTATGTCTCCGCCTGCTCCTCTGAGCCGGCGGTCTCTGTCGACTGATCGCATACGGGCTCGAGACGATGAGAGTATCATGAGCAAACTGGCCACCGCCGCCACGACGTCCACATTGCCATCACCGAATTTGAATGCCGAGTCGGCGCAGGAGGAGGGTTCGAGAACCCCGGCATCGAAAATTGAGCTGCTGTTAGACTACCCTGCGACTGTGAATGCCTTGACGCTGCATTTCCTCAACGAGCGTGAGGAGACAAGAGTTGCAGCTCTCGACTGGCTCATCATGCTTCATAGAAATGCGTCCAGCAAGATCTTGGCCATTAATGATGGTACTTTCCCGGCCCTCCTCAAAACACTGTCAGACAGTAGCGATTTGGTCGTGACAAAAGATCTCCAGCTCCTCGCACAAATTTCATATAACTCAGAAGACGACTACTTTGCGTCGTTTATGTTGAATTTATTGTCACTCTTCAGCACCGATCGGAAGTTATTAGAGACTCGAGGGAACTTGATTATTCGTCAGCTCTGCGTGAGTTTGAATCCGGAGAGAATATATCGGACGTTGGCGGAAATTTTGGAGAAGGAAGAGGATGTCGAGTTTGCCAGTATCATGATTCAGAATCTCAATAATAATTTGATAACTGCTCCAGAGTTGCAAGGTTTGAGACGAAGGTTGCGGAACCTGGATACGAAGGTATGAGGTCAAGATATGGCGATGTCAATAAAAAATACTATTGTTTTGCTAATGAGAAATAGGATGGCACGAACTTCTTCATCTCACTTTTTAGGTCATGGTGTCATAATGCGGTCGCAACTTTTTCACTGTGTTTGCTCGCGCAGGCGTACGAGCAAGCGTTCCATCTCTTACAGATCTTTGCGGATTTGGAAATAACTGTCACTTTGCTAATCCAAGTTGACAAACTTATCCAGCTGCTTGAGTCTCCTGTCTTCACTTGTACGTATTTGCACATGTGTAGCACGAGAGTGTTTGTTCACTAATGAGACCCAGACCTCCGTCTCCAGCTTCTTGAACCAGAAAAGTATCCGTTCCTATATAGATGTTTATACGGCCTTCTCATGCTGCTTCCGCAATCTTCCGCATTCGCAACATTGCGAAATAGACTTAACTCAGTGTCGGCAATTGGATATCTGCACATTGTGCCGCCAACGGCCATGCTCTCGTCCACAGCAACCGCGTCCGGAACTTCCAGCGCGGCATCAAACACCGCTAAACAAGTATACAACAGATTTAAGGGCCGAATCGATGAAGCCCGGTGGAACGACCTGCTGGACAAATTCCGCACCGTGCAAATGCGGCATGAGCGTCTCCGGCGACAGGCACAGGCAGGCACCGGCACAGGCGAGACGGGGTCTGATTTAGTAAATGGCACACGTGCAAACTCGCAGAGTAGTGCAAGTGCGACGCCGTCTGCCCAGACGCCTGCCGCGCAGCAGGTGCATCATCATCGGTCTGCGTTGTCGTTTATGTCGGGCACTAAGTCTACCGGCAGTACTGCGACTGGTGGTGGCGCGTTGGGAAACAATGGGAATGGCGCGAGTGCGAGTGGTGTCTCTGGAAGGGAGGGCAGAATGTTTAGGAATAGAGTGCGATGATTTTGTGGTACTTTTTGGTCTTGGCTTGCGGCGTGTGGTGACTGTAGATTTGTATTATTATGAATGTAAGCCACTTAAAGAACTATTAAATTGTTTGCCCAGGCATATCATGGACCCGGGGCCTGATAAATTTTTGACGTTTCAACCCCACAAATGGCCTTCAGCAATTTTGAAATAACGCCCGCCTTTTATCTCGACCTTTTCCAAAATCGCTCCGATAGCGGCAAACTCCTCATCTGTCATCGGCTCGACTTGCGCCAAATTTTCCTCCAAATGCTCGACGCTGGTGGCGCCAGGAATCGGGATGATTTTTAAGCCTGGAATAACTTCCTCGTGCTTCTTAATCCATGAAATGGCCAGTTGGGATGGTTTTACACCCTTCTTTTTGGCGATTTTTGTAATTTCGTCCACAAGCTGCAAATTCACTGGGAAGTTTTCCTCTGAAAATCGTTCAAAAGGAAGTCTTATGTCGCCTTCTTCGAGATCCTTCCTTGATCGAATCTGACCAGTTAAAAAGCCGCGACCAAGAGGAGAGTATGCGATGACAGGGATTCCCAGTTCCGCACAGGTGGAGAGCACGCCAAGGTCGCGGGCTTCAGTCGCCCAGAGGGAGTATTCGATTTCGACGGCACTGATTTTATGGACTGCGGCAGCGCGACGGATGGTTTCTGCCTTGACTTCAGAGAGAGAAATACCATCTATGCGGCCTTCTTTCACCAACTCTCCCAGTGCTGCAATCGTAGTCTCAATCGGACTGTCCTTGGTCATTAGCATGCGAAATTAAAATTTGCGATTTTCTGAAGCCAAACTTACACTCTGTGGTCGACACGGGCGCATTCGAAGATATCAAGCTTCTTAGCCGTGCCCAAGTGGCTAATGCAATTTTCAACGCTTTTGCGGACAAATTCAGGGCTGCCATCCGGGGCTAGAGTTTTCAGGTCCGCCCCGCCTTTAATCGAAAGTACGACCTGTTTTTTGTCGTTAATATGGGTTCACTACATCTTCCGTGCAACCGAAAACAGATAACGACAACTTTCCTTATCGGCGTACTCGGGATACTTTGTGAAGAAACGATTGATCAAATCCAAATTTAAGGTCCGAATGCTCGTGCCGTAGAATTCGCCACCATTGAAAAATGTCGCGCCGAGATCAATGGCACGTTTCATCGTTGCGAAGGCCTGGTCATCTGGTGTGGGATGAGGCCGCCAGGTGAAGCCCATGAGACCGAAGCCAATAGGACCAATTGGTTTGCCAAGTATTTCGAGTGGCATTGTGAAGGGCTTTAGAATTCAATTGATATCGAGTTTGATATGTGACAACAATTAATGGGTGAATGCGAAATATGTTTTATATATTTTTCAGGGGAGGTAAAGATTCTCAGACGTCATTCAGGGTTTGCGGCGGTAGAACCACTAAACAAGAAGTCCGCAATCTCGGCCGATAAGCAGCATTGCCGCGTGGGACAATTATCATGGCCGGAGTTCGTGCCAGTAGCAACTAAATTTGTAACCAAGACACCTTGGAGCCAAATGGCAAATTGGCATTGGGATCGGTCCGCACGGATATTACAGATATATCCGCGGATCTCCGTCAAAAAATATAGATACGGACAGGGAGAAAGCAATCATGATGCGTCATATCCGTGGATTTAATGTATCTACGACGACTATCCGCATATCCACGGAATAAAACACGTAAATAAAGTTATTAAGCAATTGTCATCTAGAGATGTAGGAAATTTCAGCTGTGCCGGAAATTAGACCGTCATAATGAGCAACCAGGTTCCTACGCAGTTGTTTTCGAGGAACGTAGTAATATCGTTAATTCAGACTACGTAGCGCAGCTTGGCAATATAAACCGATCCATTAAGTTATATATATTAGACCAGCTCATATGCAGATCAGGGTGAGCCGGGCGGTATATGTATCAGTATGGACCACCGGATCGATCTTAACGATTCTACAAAATATCTTATTGACTCATAATCTCAAAGAAGACATTTTTAGGCCAGTTGAACGTTATATCTCATATTAGTGAGGTATTACCCTTCACTCATATTTCTGTAATTCCTACACGGATATCTTTGCATATCCGTTAATCTGTGCGCGGATCATGCCATAATGTATATGACGGATACGGATGCGGACAAGCATATTTCTTCTAGATATGCATGGATACGGATATACAAGGATAACTATATGTTTTCTTGGATACGGATACAGATACGGATATGATAACAAAATTCTTATCCAAGCTGATCCCCAGTTATTCGGCTAATCGGCTTGAAGATATACGTCGCTATATTTACCCCGTCGCATAGCAGTCTCACTCTTTCAGTGGCTTACAACTTTTATACCTCGCAATTGCAACTTCTACTGTTTTGCACCCTTTGAATCTGTTCAATGTCGCAGCCGCACGCAGATTTGACACCCGACTAAGCGATGCAACGGCTGTTTGAGAGATATGCCACATTGACTTCGACGAATATACAAATTTTGCTTCGCATTAATTGAGGAGCGCATAAACGCATACACAGTTAGGGCATAGAAGCTGATGAGAAGCTGATTGGTCCACGAAAATCCTTAGTGAGCTGGAATCAAGAATGGACTTAACATAATATATATTTGACCAAATACAAATTATTCACAATATATATGCTAAACCATCCCTTTCATTAGTCTCCGCGTATGCCACCGACCGCTTATGCTCTGTGGTTTAGACGATATAACTGAATGTAGAAGAGTCAAGCGCGAGTCGGCTTCCATTTCTAGACGCGAGAATTGCCGTTCCCACTATTATTTAAATCACATTCGGCTTCTATTTTATATTCCATCAGATGTGTCCCACAGGAACGACTACACGTGAACTTACAACGCCAAGGCCGCCATGCCGAATGGAGTCAAAAACGGAACAACTTCGACACAATTAGAACACCGATACTCGAATTCATCGAAGAAACAAGAAATACATACGGAAAAAAATTGAGAATGGGATGACAAAAGGGATCCTGCGGTTGTGGACCTTGAAAGGAAGATTGTGGTACGGACCCTCAGGGTGGTGGCCGTGGTCACCAGATCGAGCAATCTGGGAAGACGAGAACCCTCTCCTGGAGAGGATCTCCCCGATGATATCGCGACGGGCGGTGGCTCGCGCTGCAGTTCGAGCGACAATAGGAGCGTACATTGTCGTGATATGAGTGGAGTCGGTGTTGGTGGTAATCCCGATTCAAAACCTCACGCCAGCAAAATTGAAGGCCCCGAAGTACAACATAAATCACGTGGATATTATTCACGTGAGCCAGGTGTTGAATAGGGTTAGGGTCCATGCTCGTTCAGAAATGATTTTTCTTCAGAAATTATTGTCCCAACTGCTGCTAGCAGGCTGGACTAATCCAGTTTCAGCTACTTGCGACTGTCATCGTATATTTCTATAGAGAGGATCTCAGTGGCGGATCTGAGGGTGTGTTGGTTGATTTTTCCTACGTTATCTGGTCGGATCCATTCGTATTAACACGATATTTAGGTGGAATTGGGATTGAACTAATCGTACATAACAAACGCCTCTTACACGGCAAAAATGTTTAACCAGGAGGAAGATCTCTTCGGAGTCTTTGCCGAGAGCACACCAGCTCCTACCAGGCGCTTGCCTCCTGTGACTGGGTCTCCAGTAAAGGACGGCCAAACTAGACTGAGCAAACGCGCTCGAGAGTATTCTCCATCGAACGGTGGCAGTAAAGATAGCTCAGAGTCATCGGCCAGTGACATCAATGGAGATACCAAGAAACCACGTACAACTAAAGAAGACGAAGAAGGAGGAGAAATAGACGAAGCAAAACCTGTCGTGACCGATACCTTTGAGCAGGAAGCCTCACGCGAGGTTGCCGCATCTGCTGGTCTGCAGGGTAGTACAGCAACCGGTGATACAGTCGATGGCAAGGTCAAACTACAGCACCAGGTCCGACATCAGGTCGCGTTGCCACCAAACTATGACTATGTTCCTCTATCAGAACATAAACCTCCTGAAAATCCAGCGAGGACTTACCCGTTCACACTTGATCCGTTCCAAGCGAACGCTATTGCTTCTATCCAAAGGAACGAGTCAGTTTTGGTGTCCGCCCACACTAGTGCAGGTAAAACCGTTGTTGCAGAGTACGCCATTGCCCAGAGTTTACGGGCAAAACAGCGAGTTATTTACACTTCGCCCATCAAAGCGTTGAGTAATCAAAAGTACCGTGAACTACTTTCGGAGTTTGGAGATGTCGGACTGATGACAGGCGATGTTACGATCAATCAGACGGCTAGTTGCTTAGTCATGACGACTGAGATTTTGCGATCAATGCTATATCGGGGCTCCGAGATTCTGCGTGAGGTTGCGTGGGTTATATTCGATGAAATTCACTACATGCGCGATGCCGAGCGTGGCGTTGTCTGGGAAGAAACCATCATTTTGTTACCCGATAAAGTTCGTTACGTTTTCCTGTCAGCTACAATCCCCAATGCTATGCAGTTCGCCGAATGGATTTGTAAGATTCATGTGCAACCTTGTCACGTCGTCTACACCGACTTCCGTCCGACCCCGCTGCAGCACTATTTGTTTCCTGCCGGCGGAGACGGTATCCACCTTGTGGTTGATGAAAAGAGTGTGTTCAGAGAGGACAGTTTCCAGAAAGCCATGGGCCAGCTTACGGAGAAAGTCGAAGATGATGCCAAGCGTAAAGACAAAAAGAAAAAGGGAAAGAAAGAGAAAGGTATGTCGCTACCTAGCTAGTTTTTGGAAGTAAGCTAATATTGACTTTGAGCAGGACCGTCTGATATCTATAAAATTGTTAAGATGATTATGACCAAGAATTACAATCCAGTTATCGTCTTCAGCTTCAGCAAGAGAGAATGCGAAGCTTTAGCGCTGCAAATGAGCAAGCTGGATTTTAATGAGGATGAGGAGAAAGACATGATTTCAAAAGTTTTCAACAACGCTATCAGTCAGTTGTCTGATGAAGACAAGGAATTGCCACAAATCAAGCATATTCTGCCATTACTTCGTCGTGGTATTGGTATCCACCACAGTGGGCTTTTGCCAATACTCAAGGAAGTCATTGAGATTCTCTTCCAAGAAGGGCTGATCAAAGTTTTGTTTGCGACTGAGACTTTCTCTATTGGTCTAAACATGCCGGCTAAAACGGTAGTGTTCACGAACGTAAGAAAATGGGATGGGAAGAATTTCCGATGGGTTTCCGGTGGAGAATATATTCAAATGTCCGGTCGTGCTGGTCGTCGGGGCCTTGATGATCGCGGTATAGTAATTCTGATGATCGATGAGAAAATGGAGCCCGATGTCGCAAAAGGCATGGTTAAAGGCCAAGCTGATCGCCTTGATTCTGCGTTTCATTTGAGCTACAACATGATTCTCAACCTTATGAGAGTCGAGGGTATTTCGCCGGAGTTCATGCTTGAGCGATGTTTCTATCAATTTCAGAACACCTCACAAGTTCCTCTGTTGACAGGTGAACTTATTGAATTGACGGAGAAGTTTAAAAACATGAAGATCGATGACGAGGACACCATAGCGGAGTACTATGACCTAAAAGAACAACTAGAAATGTACCAAAAGGACTATCAAACAGTCATTTCCCACCCAAGCGTCGCAATTCCGTTCATGACAGTTGGTAGGCTTGTGAAGGTGAAATACAAGAATATGGACTTCGGCTGGGGTGCGGTTATTTCGTATTCGAAAAGGTCATCGCCAAAGGTACGAAGCTTTACCTCTGCTGCATCGACATATCTGTCTAACATATATAGGGATCTGGTACTCAGTACACGCCCCACGAATCCTACATCATAGACGTGGCATTATTCATCAGCAAATCTGCGCCGCCAGTTATCCCCAAGAATCTTGACCTACCTGACGGCGTGAGACCAGGCGATGGTGATAACTTTAGGTTAGAAGTGGTGCCTGTGGTCTTGAGCTGTATTCAAGCGATTTCAAATCTGCGGATATTCGTCAACAACGATCTCAAGAGCCCGAGCCAGAAAAGTAACGTTGCAAAATCGATCATGGAAGTCAAGAAGCGATTCCCCGAGGGAATCACGCTTCTTGATCCGATCAAGAACATGAACATCACTGACGATGCGTTCAAGACGTTGCTTAAGGTATTTTATATTTTTGACTCAAATACGTAACGTGGTAGCTAAATTATTTCTACAGAAAATCGATACGCTCCAGTCGAAGCTTAAGGAAAGTCCGCTGAGTGGCGCGCCAGATTTGGACGACGTGTATAGTAAATATGTGGAAAAAATCGACCTTGGAACTGACATCAAAGCCCTACAAAAGAAGATCGAGACTGCACACAAGATTATGCAGCTTGATGAGCTAAAATGTCGCAAGCGCGTGCTGCGACGGCTAGGATTTATCAGTGAGGCTGACATCATTGAAGTTAAGGGCCGGTAAGTGCGATCTCTTTGCTGTAGGAATTGGATAATGCTAAACCGCACAGTGTTGCCTGTGAAATCAGCACCGGCGATGAATTAATGCTGACGGAGATGATTTTCAACGGAATTTTTAACGACCTCACGCCAGAGCAAATTGCGGCTCTGCTCAGCTGCTTCGTGTTCCAGGAGAAATCTAAGGAAACTCCAAAAATGCCGGCTGAACTTGCTAAGCCATTGCGAGATTTAAAAGACACAGCGAGGAGAATTGCAAAGGTCTCACGAGAAAGCAAGCTAGAGATTTCCGAGGAAGACTACGTTGAAGCGTTTAAAAGTAGTCTTATGGAAGTGGTCTACTCGTGGGCACAGGGCGCCACATTTGCGCAAATCTGGTAGGAAATAAATTTGTAAAGAAACTTGAGACCCTTGCTAACATTTACTGTAGCAAAATGACCGATGTTTACGAAGGAAGCTTGATTCGCATGTTCAAGAGATTAGAGGAACTTCTCCGGCAGATGGTTCAGGCGGCTAAAGTTATTGGAAATGAAGACTTAGAAACGAAGATGGAGACTGCGATGGAGAAGATACGGCGCGACCTTGTTGCTGCTGGTTCTCTGTATTTGTAGACTTTGAGGTGTTGTATAGCTTTTCATGCAGATTCTGTCTTACTAGCGTTTTCTTGATTTTGGTTGGAAAAAAGTTGGGCATTAGTATATAGGTATTTAGAATAGCGTACGGATATTAGCTAAGAGTTGTATCTATTTTTGCTATCTGTAACTTCGTGTGTTCCAAAAGCCTGTCGAGAAAATCATCCTTTGAATTCAGATCCTCGATTGGACGCGCCTCATCGGGAAAAAATGCGTACCCATCTTCAGCATAATTATCTATACATCTCGATGCCTCTGGGATCATGTCCCAGTTGTCGGTGGCTTCCTTGCCGACCAACAGGTCTCCCAAGACAAGGCAACACAGCCTCGCAGTATCCGTATGGTTATAACCACCACCTCCAAGTACTAGGGTCGGCTTACCGAAATCTATAACATCTAAAATGACGCTGCCAAGTCCTCGGATCGAGAGGTTCCATTCCTTCAACGGATCTCGCGCTAGACCGTCCGCACCGCACTGTAATACGACAGCGTCGGGCTGATATCGCTCATACGCCGGCCGAATAACGTCGCGTAGGATACGTTGCAGAGATGTGTCACATAAACCTGCTTTGAGACCTAGGTTGATGGTATAATTCTGGCCGCGACCTTTACCACAGAATTTAGAGTTCCCTGAGCCTAGCTCTCAATTTAGCACCAACGAACAGATAGAAAGATGGGAAAAAATCGTACCTGGAAAAAATCCCTTATCGTACCTATGCACAGAAAGATTTAGGACCTTATTCGAATAAGCGAATGCCGTCTCAACGCCATCGCCGTGATGGAGATCCAAATCTATGTACATGACCTTCTCGAATGTCTTGCGTAGTCTGAAAGAGTAGTTAGTCAAAATCGCTTGTATCTGAAATCTTCAAGAACACCTTCCTCGTGGAATAATTACTTACTCTAGAATCCCCAAAACAATGTCGTTAACGTAGCAAAACCCGGAGCATTTGTCTTTCGCAGCATGATGCCGACCGCCCAACCAGTTAATAGCGACACGTTGCTTGTCACTATTCACCTTCTGCGCGGCGAGATACCGTGCACAAGCGATTGTCGTACCGGATATAGCTTGGACATATTTATCGAGACCCTCAAATTCAGGACAATCAAATTCCAGCCCAAATCGCTCTCGTAATCTCTCCTCGGCATCTTTGTTCGACAGAGGTGAATGTGCGCTGCCTCGTGATCCACGGTCTGATTCGTCAGAGTCCGAAAATACGGTGTCTTCTTCTTTTAATAGGTATGATATGAATTTAGAGTCATGATATGCCGTTAATTGATCTTTAGAAGCAAAAGATGGTGAGATTATATCGTCACATAAGGCAAGGAGACCATGAGACCGGATCAAGTCGTCGACAAGGCTAGCACGGCCAATGTTAGAAGGGAGAAGGTCCGCTAATTTAATATATTCCTGACTATAAGCGTAACCTATTTGCCGACAGTTGGATTTTGACATAATGATTATCGAAATGATGATGTCAGTTGAGGGCGACCAGACTCTCATCTGCAATTCAGGGGTACCCCCTGGCGCAAGATGATGTTCTCCACGCGGACATATAAAGAATGCTTCGAATTCAATGGATACGATCTTATTAACTTGCTGCGGTGACCCTATCAATCGAATACATGTACGCAGATAGCTCGGAATCAGACTATACACCAAACAAGGTCTTCATACCAGAGAGTAGTCGATCCAATCTTATCGCGACGCAGAAAGACGCAGCCGACTTATTATATGAAATATCGCTCTTACTTGATACTGGTGTAGATAAAGACACTATATCCATTTGTCTAAAGCTCTGCGATAATGGAATTAATCCAGAAGCGTTAGCTGTAAGCACCCCAACTACAAGTAGTCTTTATATATATTCTAACGATCCAGAAGAACACTATACGCGAGCTGACGGACTGGTCAACGTCGCAACGAAAAACATACAGAGCATGACTTTCTTTATTTGGTTCACAAAGTATGAATTATTAAATTGTGTATATAAAAATTAATACTATATCGTACAACTTGGACAGAAACTAAAATGCAATCTTTCGTTGTTTGTGAATATCACATTTAGTCATAGATTGCCTAACTTCCAATCAGACGCTAACAAACTGGTATTGCTAGACTCATTCGTCGTCGGCTTTCTGTACTTCACATAATCAGATAACGTATTTAAAGCAACTTCGGCCGACGAGTCATCTGCCAGTGTATCCGGTAGGTCCTCCGCGGCGGAAGCGGACCGCCGGACAACTCTAGATTCCAGTTTTAAGTCTGTTGCTATCTTCCTGGCAATTCTCTCACGGCGAACGCGGACTTTGGCTGGGACAGACCGAGTAGGCTCTTCATCTTGTGCATCTTGCGAGATGTGGCTTGAGCGCGGAACAACAGGCAGAGCGTGAAGCCATTTGTCCAGAATAGTTTCGTATATGCCCTGAGTATCAATTTTATCCCCAACATACGGTAAATTTTCAAATCCAAGGTCATCAACTAAAAAGCCTTTGTTGGAGAGATCTATACACAACGCGTCAAGGCTTTCAGTAAACGACTGTAGGTCACCTAGAACGCCGCTGCTGGCAACCATATCACGCAAAGTGCCAACCAAGCCCGTCGATTTCGACGGGAGTTGCACGCGTGCTGCATCGCATAGTTCGGATCCTGCGTGTGCGTTGGAATTAGTTACTAACGTTGCGTCATGGTCAGGAAATATGCGCTCGTATAGTGGATGAAAGTTGACTAGTCTCGGAAGAAAAGGGTCCATAAACTGGCTGTCAAAACGTACAGGATCGTTTACCTCCCATGTCGTGTCACTGCTGGCAACATCCAGCTCGATTGACCGAGGCGGTGCGATTGCGTCTGTACAATATATCCGTTGCGAGAGACTATAATCCATCGAAAGCTCGAAGATGGATAGAAACTTGACGGCTTCAAGCTCTTCAGAATCGGTCACGATATTCACAGGCAATGGCACCAGATCCAGCAGTTTGGGCCCTTTCTTGCAACTAAGGATGTACGGATCGTCCATAGAAAATGGAATCCTCTCTTGAATTCCGAACTGATAGCAAGTTACCACAGGATCGCACGACGAATGAACCAATGCGTAGGAGTCTGCTAAAATGCGTAAGATTTCGTCACTGTGATTTAAGAAGATTATTACGAGACGTACTACTGTCGTCGGAAAATGCACTACAACGAAGACTGTCATCCTCGGGATCTCGATAATGGCGCCACGCAAGCAATTCCTTTGGGAACATTCTCAGGTCCATCCAAATTAGATCTTCTGATGTCAAAACAAAGAGCTCGTGACTCCTTTCGGGAACCGGTTGCACATGTCGGATATTCGAGATTATCCTCGGACTATATTCCGCAACTGCGGCGTCTTTGGAACGTAAATCTAACGACTCAATTATATTGTTGTTGGATATGATTAGGTTATTCAAGTTCGCGCCCCATTGTATAGAATGCCACTGCATGAGATTTGTTGATCTATTTGTTGATCCAGATCTGAAAGCGGTCACTTTGGTTTGAGCCTCGTTAAGGTCCGTGACTGCCCAATTACCGTAAGCATCGACAGTTCCGAATTGCTGAGAATACCACGGGTTAAACGCAATATCCGCAAATGGCGCCTCTGTGGGCGGTGATACACTCGTGAGCAAGTCAGCAGTCAACAGCTGCTTCCTAGATTCTTCTGATCTAACTATGCCTGGCCGGTAAAATTTGCAATCCCGCGCCGTGCGAACAGACAGCAAAGCTATACTTGTCAGTATATGCTTGCCAATATTTCGGTAATACGCAAAAAATGAAGAGCGAGCTAACCTCCAGAACTATCCGAGTACTCCGTTCCAGCAAACTTTAAACCCAATACTCTGTCGGCACTCTCGATGGAGAACCTAGGCGATCCAAGGGCCGGTGCGATTATAGACGCATCAAAATCATCTAGCTTGTACGGCACATTCGCAACATTTGAGAGATCTATGTAAAGTTAATCCTACTGGTTCGTAACAAGAATGACAAATATACGATCCTACCTATTCGCGAGCCTGTTGGTCCAGAGACGCATGCAGCACATGGCCGCTTTTTCGAAGCAACATGATCCCTGGAGAATCCAAAATCAAGTAGCCGGGTCTGCAATGGATGGATCAGCGGCTCCTCTGGAGTACGCGACACATCTTTAGAAAATCCGCTGAGAACATTGCTTGGGATGAACGAATCAGGGGCGATATGTGCCTTGGGCCGAAAGTTAGTATGTCGATCAGGCAGTTATCATCACCATCAACTACAAACGTACAAGCTGCAGCCGCGCAAAATCAACCGGGATCCTTTGCCGTCCTTCTAAGCTAAGTCGCGTCCCGGGCATATATGTCCGAGTATACCTCAATCCATGAAACTTGATCCCTGCCTCCCCATTAGATATCGGTAGATCATTTAATGCGATGACGACCAACCGTTGGTATGCAATCTCGGATATATCCACTGTCCATCAAATGAAAGAGATGGAGCATATAGGACCGCACCCGGGTGTCCATATTCTAAGCGAACGCCATGAGGACCGGTGGTGGATGGCCACATTGGATTGGCTCAATTACAAACTAATTCTCTCGCTCGCCTTCACGTCGCACATGCTACTACACATGTCCTCCCCACTTCTCTAAGAAAAGAGCCGCCGCTATAAAGACTTTCTGGCAATAGCCCAAGATCGTATTTGTTGCAATAAGTTCGTATGGGTCTCAAAAGGCTCGGCTCATGCTTCAGGGCCTGCAAAAAGCTTCTCGAGATCTTTGGCTTAGGGTTACGAGGTCAAATTTTAAAACTTTAACTTAAAAGTTGTTTGGCGTGAATCCGTCAGGAAGATTATTATATCGACAAAAATGACTTTAAATTACAGTGACACAATCATGAATTAAATACAGACAACCCAACTTTAACTGTACCCGACAATTTTTTAAGCCTCTACACTAGCAAACACAGGTCTACTTAGCATCCTTGAACGCTTTCGCATATGGGTTAAGCCGCAACAAAACTTGCTTGTTCTTGAGAGGATTCTTTTTCTGGACGTTGGTCCGCTTTGTGTACTTTTCGCCAGCGGGTCTAACGACAGCCTGTATCTCAGCGGAGTTGATGAGTCTGGTGATGTCTGCGTTGGACACAATGTTCGATGGAAGAGTGTAGTCGGACTTGACGGACGCGTTCGTCTCCGATCCCCATATAGTGTCAAGGAGAGAGAAAGCAGATTCAGTCCAAATGACGAAGCGGCCAAGATGACCACCTGGAGCCAGCTGGAGAACGGAGAGGGTGCGGACGTTGACGATCTCAACGCCGGGAATGTTGCGGAAAGCCTTGACAAGGGAAGCACCCTCGGTGCCGTAGACGATGAGAGGTCCTCGTCGCTGGGTGTATCGACGACCACGCATCTTACCCTTACCAGCACGAAGCTTACGGGACTTGATAACTTTGATGACGTCGCGGTGGGCACCAAGAGCCTTGAGGACAGTGACAGCCTCCTTAGTCTTTGTGAGGGACTCGACCTCGTCGGAGACGACAAGAGGAACCTCTGGAACGGTCTCAATTCTGTGGCCTCGGGCGAGAACGAGGGGAGCGACAGCGGACGCAGCGATGGCGGACGCAGTAGCGAATCGCTTTTGGTTCAAATTGATCTTGACGTGCCACTTTCTCCACGTCTTGGTAGGCTATTTTCAACACCGTTAGACTCCACCTGGTTTTTTCCCAACTCCATAAATTACACATACAGCGAACATTCGACCACCACGGCACATATTACCGAAAGCAGCCTGACCAGCACGATGGGTACCACCACCGGAGACACGTGGAATACGGGCAACAGCGCGACCAGTTCCTAGATGCAAATATTAGAATCTTTCTTATTCATGGCACAGCACTGTTCGAGTCCAGATCGAAAACGCAGGAATCCCGTCTAACTCAAATGACTCGCAAAACAGTGTAAAATTCACAATTCTTGGACAGAAAGTAATCAAAGAACTAACCCCATGACTCAGCGGAAGTCTGGTGACCAGCCTTCTCAGAGACGGCATAAGCCTGGCGCTTGTTCTTGGCAACACCGGTGTAGACGGTATGGACAATGTCGGAACGGATAGGCGCCTTGAACACTGCGGGCAAGGGCAATGTCTTCTCAGACACCTCACCGGAGGTCGAGAAGACAGAGATCTGAGGTCGGAAAGTGGCCATTTGAGCTGAGTGTTGAAGATGGCTCTACTGCTGAATGTTGTTGGATCTTGAGGACTAGGCGACACGCAATTCGAGATCGTGGACGACGATTTGCTTCGGTGTGCAAGAATCGCTGTGGCCGTGACTGCTTCATTGTGAGATGCGGTTACCAAAAGATCTGAAAAATAGGGTTGCGCCCTACATATGGGTCACCCTCTGTTGCTGCGGGTTAGGGACCCAATGTTGATCATCTAAATAATGAGTGTTTTGTACCGTCAGTCTATTGACTTGGCTTACTTGCCCCCTTCACAAATGTTGTTCCCCCGGTCGGTAGTAGTCATCAAATCATAAACTTCTGCTCTCATCACAGAGTCGTCGATATTGTCTTGCGAAGAATGCTGCAATACAGGACATCAGACTGAAGTACTTGCGACTCCTATTCCAGGCTGGATGTGCAGATACACTGTAGCCTATCTGTCATTGATCCTGCTAACATGAGCAGTATTTGCACTCCACGACTCCCGCATTTGTTTCTTGGTTTTAATCGATTGTCAGTGGTTGGTTGGCTGGTTGGTTGGCAGATGATGCATGTCGTCGAGAAGTGCATGATGGCCGGCGGTTGCCTATGACCAAACCACACCGACAAGTTTTCCTTGTTCGCGTTATATAAAAGAACTTGTTTGTCTTCTTGTGCTGGGGGCTCGTGTTCAACGATGCCAACTCCAAGTGCCGAATACTTGTCATTTCTTGCCGCGTTCGTCGCCACACCTTCGCCGTCTGCGCTCACTCATTTCTCCGCGGCCACCGAAGGTGACAGATGCCAGGCAACCCCGAGAGAATACTTGCATCCGGATCCGCCGCATGAACCAGTGCCGGATCTGGTTGACGAGTCCGACTCGCTGGACGAGGTACGCGGTCCCCAGACACCGCCGCCGGGTATTCCGTTGGACGTTGATTTTATGGATCTGCGGACGATGCGCAAGATCATTCAGCTCATGCAATCATCCCAAGTAAGACTTGCCAGTAAAATAGAGGAAATGAAGGAAATGCCCGTTTTGTCACCGATAGTTTGGAAAATGTGGAGGTTGGCGTATGCGGTCTTATTGGCGCAGACAAAGTATGAGAGATATGTGGAGCTAATGCACCTGGCGGACCGGTTGCACTACCATAATGTTTATGACGAGCTTACACAGCAGGTCGAGCTACATGCACGATTACTTGTTGAGGCTGAGCGGGAATATAATATCTGTCAAGCAGAATATGGCGCACGCTATAACCTTCGACTGCCTGCTGAGGTTTGAATACCTTTGTGTTACGCATGATTGGGCTTATGTTTTGTTTGATTTGATTTTTTCACCTTAAAATACAGCTCTAATGTCCCATACCCAAACCATTTCATCCCAACCAACCGTGCAAACCCAACCCTCTGTGCCCCATAGACTCCAATCACACCCAACCACAAACTCCGAATGCCGGTCCCATACGCCGCGTAAGCCACCCCCCTGATGCAATCGAGTGACGGACGGCTGAGTAGCCGAGTGTTTGAAAGCGGTTCTGTCCTCCCACACCCGGGCAGTCATATCGTAGCTGGCGGAGAGCAAGAGTTCGGACGCATGTGGTGACCATGATATTTTGCGGACAGCGTAATTGTGGCCGTAGAACTCGTTAATCGGACTCGCGTTCGACATTGCCTGCAATGTGGGACTGGCCCGGTTCATGAACCTGAGATCCCAGATCTTGATCGTCCGATCAACTGATGAAGTAGCGATGATATCGGGCCTGTATTTGTTCCAATCCAAGGATAATATCTCGGCCCCGTTGTGTGCGTAGACACTATTTGTCGGGAAGTCGCCTATCCGCGGATCCCACAGCCTGAGATACGAGTCTGACGAGCACGACGCGATTAGTGTGGTGTTGTAGGGAGAATATGAGGCTGCATATGTGCATGATAACGGGGTATTGCGTGGTTGCAATGTCGCGATTGATTTTGGACGCACAGGAGACCACTAATGGGCAAAAAGTGAGCACGCAAAAGACAACGGCAGAGACCAAGTGTGAATTATAGTAACGTACGATTTTAATTAGACCGTCCCAGCTGGACGTGCAGAATGTGGTTTTATCTACCAGATTCCAATTCGCCGAAAAGACTTCTCTTGTATGTTCCCGCCAACTTTGTATGGGATAATCCTAATGCAAACCAAGGTGGTGTCAGCATACTTAGCGATTAATCAACCTTGGTAACGCACACTCAACGTAATATCAAACAGCTTAATGCTGCCGTCACCGGTTGCCACGACTATCTGATTTTCATGTATCTCAGACCAAGCACAATCAAACAGGCCATCCTGTGTGTCAAATGACTTCTCTGCTACGATACCGTTTGGCGTCAGGCCGAGGACGTACAGTCGCCCGTTGCCGACAAGGCCAAAGTTCGCGGACGCAGCGCACGCCAGACGGGAGTCGAAGAAAGGTGAGTATTGCACTGCGTAGCCATTGAAGCCTGTTGTGCGGAACGAGTACATGCTTATCAGTGAACGGCTGAGGTCGCAGAGGACAGGACGAGCGGGGATTTGGTTAATCCTGGCTCGGTCGCGTTAAGTTTAAGTGGTCTAGATATCGATAGCAACGAACACTGGCGGTGGCATTCTCGAACCGTATAAGATCAGTGATCGTGTGGTTTTAAAATGCGTGTGTGTGGAAGGAAAGCCGAAAACCCCGGATTTGGCGGGGCAACCTCCAATATTCACGTGGGCGCTATTCGTCACAGAGTTCCTACATATACATCCGCAATTGCAGCACACTAGCACAGTTAGCGGCTCGGGATAACTTTTTCTTTACAGGTATTTCGGCTCCAATCATAACACTATTTTCTGTTCCAGCTGGACCCAAGGCAATTTCTCGGGAGCTAAGGTGCAGAAAGATGACCGCATCTCTGTCGTGGTTGCGGTCGCGGATAGCCGGCAAGCTCGTCCAGGCGTGGCAACCGTTTTCTCAAAAGACCACAAGTGGTCGTCTGGCAAATTCGTCGTTGTTCCGGAATGGACTTCACACGAGTGCATCGGTTTCGGCGCTTAAGAAGGGTAGCATGGTGTCTTCGATTTTAATGCAGGAGATGTCTAAAGACCGGAAGCATTCTGATTCAAAGGGGCGGAAGCCGGCAGACTTGATTGGCCAGCATATGCTTAAGAGAGGCCGACCGATTATTAACAGCTTAGTTCAAGATACGAGCACTGGCCAACGGATTGAAACAGTGGAGGACTACTTGAGAGAGGTTTTGAGGTCTTCGGCACCGATTACACAGACTCAGACGTCGGAGCGGCGGAAAGTTATTCAGAGCTATGTGATGCACTGTCTTTTTAACCGAAATAACACGCACTTGACACTTTCGGCTGTGTACAGGGATGTAGCGAATCCGTACAATTTACCTGGTCAAGAGCCGGTGAAGCACATGTGCATGTCGACTGGACAGGTTGGATTCAAGAAGGGGGCGCGTGGAGAAGTGGAAGCTACGTATCGATTGACGGTGCAGTTCTTTTCGAGGATGGTTGAGAGAGGGCTGACGGACAAGCCGGTCGAGATCGTTTTGCGGAATTTTTACAAGAACCGGGGGATGTTTTTAGAAGTTTTGACCGGTCGAGAAGGAGCGAGAGTGCGAAAATGTGTGACACGGGTAACAGATGGAACTCGATTGAGGCACGGTGGTGTGAGACCTCCGGCCCGACGACGGTTGTAATTATTTGTATATACGGTGGTTTAAAAAAATATATATATGGATCCGTGTATTTTATTTGTATTGGACATTATACAATTAGATTTTCCTAAATTGACGTAACTTAAGTAGTTTATTTTAAATATAACTAATACATGTCAAATGACAAGCGCATTCGTCTGACTTGCAGATTTACGAATTGAATTTCAACAAAGTGTTTGATTTTTGGGTAGTGACGTAGTTATATGAACTATCGAAGCAGGGCAAGTTTGCCCGAGGTGTTGACTGTTGACTTTATTAGCGCCGACCGAGGGCGCACTTTGCGAGCAAGCCAATTCCATGACTTTATTAGCAAGAGCTCAAAGACAAAAAAGACTACAATAAGTAACTGTGTAATCTGCAATTCCTTTATTTCTCTTTTTTTGTTTTTGTCTGTATTTTTGCAACGATGCGGAATCCGATTGAGTGGCCAATAATACGTCATCGTTAATTGAATTCTGGCCGAGGCCTGTGCCTGACTTGTCAAAATCTGCAGATTTGCTCGAAACGGCCAGCTGACCATGTGTGGCGCATGATCCGTGGCCGTGTGTCTCCGCACTGCGCCACACGGTCCAAAGAAGTCCACCCCGCCAATCCCAATTGCCCCCGGCCCCGCTCTCTGATTTTCATATCCACCCACCCCCCAAAAGACTCTTCCTCGCGCGCGAACCTCTTCAGTTTACTCTATCTTACTCTTTCTACTACTCCTACTACTACTCCTACTACTCATTCGTTGCCCACCATGGCGCATCGCGACGTGAGGAACCATCTTCTGTTCGAGGTCTCGACTGAAGTCGCCAATAGAGGTCTGTCAAAAAACTCTGGTCGCTCTTGGTCCGGTCGAGCCATTACTAAATGTTGAGCAGTCGGAGGTATCTACTCCGTCATCAAGTCGAAGGCGCCCATAACGACTGCAGAATATCGAGACAGATACACTCTCATCGGTCCGCTGAACCGGAAAAGCGTATGTGCTCGTGATTCCTCCTATCGTCTGATCTAGATCCCAACACTTGTCTCGCAGGCTGCAATCGAGGTCGAAGAACTCACTCCGACCGATCCCTACCTTATCGAGACCCTTCGGTCCATGTCGGATCGCGGCGTCAAGTATCTCTACGGTCGCTGGCTAATTGAAGGTAAGCGCACTACTCGCTAGTGAAATTTTAAGTTCCGTTGGAATATTAATCACTAACCAAATCTTCAATCCTTTCAGGTGCTCCCCGCGTCTTACTTTTCGAAACCGGACCGGCATACTCTCATCTGGACGAGTGGAAGACAGATCTGTGGAACGTGGCCGGCATCCCAAGCCCGTCTGGAGACAGTGAGACAAATGAGACCGTAGTCTTTGGTTATCTCGTTGCCTGGTTCCTGGGTGAGTTTGTATACCATGACCGCACTCGTGCCGTCGTTGCCCATTTCCACGAATGGCTCGCTGGCGTGGCCCTGCCTCTCTGCCGCAAGCGTCGCATTGACGTCACGACGATCTTCACGACCCACGCCACCTTGCTCGGCCGTTACCTCTGTGCGGGCTCGGTAGACTTCTACAACAACCTCCAGTACTTTGATGTCGATGCAGAGGCCGGCAAACGGGGCATTTACCACAGATACTGCATAGAACGTGCGGCGGCCCACGCGGCAGACGTGTTCACAACAGTGTCGCATATCACTGCTTACGAATCCGAGCACTTGCTCAAGCGAAAGCCGGACGGCGTGCTTCCCAACGGTCTAAACGTGGTCAAGTTTTCTGCCGTGCACGAGTTCCAGAATCTGCATGCTGTTAGTAAGGCCAAGATTAACGACTTTATTCGGGGCCATTTTTACGGGCACTATGATTTCGATCTGGACAACACACTCTACTTCTTCACCGCTGGCAGGTACGAATACAGGAATAAAGGTGTCGACATGTTTATTGAGTCCCTTGCGCGTCTGAACCATCGTCTGAAGACTGAGAACTCGAACAAGACCGTGGTTGCGTTTATCATCATGCCTGCTGCCACGCACTCCTACACAGTCGAGACACTCAAGGGACAGGCGGTCATGAAAGCACTTCATGACACTGTTAAGGAAATCCAGGAAAGCGTTGGCCGGCGGCTATTCGAAAGCTCGGCGAGATTCAATGAAGACTCTGGTAACGATTTCTCAGCAGAGCTCAACGATCTGCTTACAGGCAGTGAGAAAGTTCTCTTGAAGCGTCGAGTGTTTGCCCTCAAGCGTCATACCCAGCCACCTATTGTCACCCATAACATGGCCGACGACGCGAACGATCCAATCCTGAACCAGATTCGACGCGTTCAGTTGTTTAACAATTCGTCTGACCGTGTAAAGATCATCTTCCACCCTGAATTCTTGAACAGCAATAATCCTATTCTCTCGCTTGACTACGACGACTTTGTCCGAGGCTGTCACCTGGGCGTCTTCCCATCTTACTATGAACCTTGGGGCTACACTCCAGCCGAATGTACCGTCATGGGCGTCCCATCGATCACCACGAACTTGTCCGGATTTGGCTGCTACATGGAAGAGCTTATTGAGAATACGTCTGACTACGGTATCTACATTGTCGATCGTCGATCGAAAGGAATTGACGACTCGATCAATCAACTTTCTGACTACATGTTTCAATTCTCCCTCAAATCTCGCCGACAGCGTATTAACCAGCGCAACCGCACAGAGAGACTCTCCGATCTCTTAGATTGGAAGCGTATGGGGCTTGAATACATCAAGGCACGTCAACTGGCCCTACGGCGTGCTTATTCGTCATCGTTTGAGAATCAAGAAGACTTTGAAGACTTCTTTGACGGCACGGAGATGAAGCTTTCGCGTCCGTTGTCTGCTCAAGCTTCGCCTAGAGACCGCACTGGTATGATGACACCCGGAGATTTTGGATCGCTCCAGGAAGTCCAGGAGGGTCTTAACACGGATGACTATATTGGGTTTAAATTGCCCGATGAGGAGGACGACGAGCCTTACCCATACCCCCTATCTCTAAAACGACCTAACGTGCCGCATGTGAATGGTAATGGCACGCCCGCGTGATTTGTTGACTAATCGCGTATGTCGCCGCGATGTGTCGAATGCCGGGTAGAAAAAGTTTGATGACGAGATATATCATAGATTTGACTGGAATTCATTCGCTTACTCCCCCCTGAATTTTGTGGAGGCGAAAATATAGGTCGCCTGATAGTCATAAAGCATATAACAGTTTTTTTACATCAATACTGCAATATTTTTTTTTGTCTGTCTATTTGTTTATTAGTTATCAGCAGTAATTTTTTGTGCATTTTATAGTTAGTTAACTATTTAAGTTTTATAAGTTAGTTAGTGATGCTGCCACTTTGTCGACCCCTGATTCGCACTGATATGCATGACGTCACAGGGCGCTGATAAAGTTATCGGCTGCCCGGCGACCATAGCGTAATAAACATCACGAATTTAGGGTTGCCATGGCACGAGATACATAATGGGCTGACCTCCCTCCAGCATCTGCTATCTTGCTCAGCTAGATTAAACATTATGCAATGTACCGATAGATTTTTGCTCGCTTAATTGCAGTAAAGACTAAAAAGCCAATCGTTAATTCCTATACTGAATGAAACGTTTCCTGGCACCCGCATTTCTAAATTAACGGCAGGAGTGTATAGGTGGGGTTTTTGCCTTGAAATACGGTCCAACCGTCGCGGGCACCTTCATGCACTGCGGGGCGGGTAGTCAAGATCTAAATCAGCCTGCTCGCTCTCCCCTCACCATTCCCGCACCCACTTTTTTTTTGTAAATTCCAGAACACCCGACGATAACCTAATACGAACGATTCGAGAAATACCAGAGAGTGAGCGGGCTGTTCATTTTGATAAGTATCATATATTCTCCGGAGAGATGTTGAACCAGGCCACCACGCGTTCGCAAGTTCGACCACCTCCGCCCATCTTCAACGATACAAAGCTGCTAGATCTCGGTTCACGGGAAGTTCCGACGCTGCGCACCCTTTTTCAGATATTTAGCAAGAGGAGCGCGGCGGATCAAGAAAAAGAATACGAAGACGATAAAGACAACAACGACCAGGAGGTGGCCGCTGTAGTTCCAGAATTAGAAGGCGACGAACTTATCGAGTCGGACAGTTGCGCGCAGCAAGAGACTGGCAAGGGCGAAGGCGATAGCCCAGTCTCGGGGTCATATGACAATGATCGAAGCAGAGATCGTGATAACGAATTTGAGGTCGGCAATAATGGTCCTCAAGAGGCTCCAAATTCGGCAAAACTAGTCAGTCCGCACTCCACAGAAAATGACTCGATTGATTGGGTTACAACCTGCGAAGGTTATGATGATGACGATATATATTTGGCTGACAAGGTGGATCGTGACAGGAATTGCGACGACACGGATGATGAAGAGTCTATGAACGAGAAATTCAAGGAGCCGGTTTTAGATGAATTTAAACGGGTCCCTTTGCCAGAACTGCTCCTCCGAGATCAGCAAGCATTCATGGTTACCCAAAAACCAGAAATTGGCAACGAATGCAAACCACTCGCACACAATCAATCCAAAGTTAGCCTGCCTCATCTTCACGACGCAATCTCTCTTCTTTGGGCCATCGATGCGGCGGCATTCGACTCAGATCCAGACGACCTTGCCAACACGTCTTTCGCCAGCTCGGTATCGGTTGTCGATGTTATTATGAACAACGAGGACTGGCGGCCCTTGGATTACCAGCCCGATTTCGATTTCCAGGTCGCTATGGATTCTTGGACATGGGAAGATGTGCCGAGCCAGATGCTGGATTACGTGGTAGGCAATCCCGTGCCTCGAAGGTGCGTCTTGGGTGGACTACAGTATTTTTTTAGAGAGTATCGTAAGATTCGAGAGATCTGATAATGCTTTTCCCTGCTCTGTTACTTGTGCTGTCTTCTTACCTACGTGAATGATACCAGACTGTGATTTGAACTGGCGGCAACTCGACTCAGACTGCGGGTCGATCAAAGAAACGATTCGACGAACTATTCATTTTGACACATAGCAATTGTCACTGTTAAACAGAGTTTTTATAACTGATCTATACATTACATGTCCCCCCTGCTGCAGAAATCGCACTGGCTCTCACTTGGTCATTGCTTAGTGCCGATTCAAAACAAAACCATAGTTCTTAACGTACGTCGTAACGTAATTCACCGACGCCGGTGTGCGGCTCAAATCATCCGCGGCTTCGGATAGAGGAACTAAGTGCAGAAGTGCCATCAACAAATTCGAGAACTTTTCTCTCCAATTGTGATCTTTATCTTTCATTGAAATACCTAGTTATATGGCGCATCGTTAGTAATGGACTATACAATCTATGGCGACCGTCGATATGCAATCAAGTTCGAGGGAGTCGCTTGGGATAGAGCAACCGGCTATCGCGACAGTTCGGCACAGTATTTACAGCTCGGGGATGATTTGAACGAGCGCGAGTGTTTTGAAAGTGCCTATGCTGCATATTCGAAGGTATCTTACTGGAGTACTTGTTTATGCTGCTCTGGTGCAGGACGAAGCTCATCGGTTAATTATGGCAGGCGCTTGACCTTTCGGCTTGTTCGCCGGAGCCAATTAATGTTCTTAATTGTCTGCATAAGCGATATTTGGCCGCCATTAAGATTGGAGCCATGAGATTTGCGCTGCGAGATGCTATGGAGATGATATACAGCCACCCCAAGAATCCGATGGTAAGTGTGCGTCTAATAGTATCTTGGTAAAAGAGAGCTCACCAGTCATCGTAGGGATACTTAACGGCAGGCAATTTTTATCAATCGCAGCAAGACTATAACTGGGCCACTCTAATTTATTCGGACGGCTTAAAACTTGTTGACTCTGACCATAGCATGTTTCCAGTAAGTACTCTGGCCGGTCGTCAAGTTTGGAAAGGATGCTGAACATTAAACAGGTCCTCAAGCATTCATACCAGGCAGCAGTTCTTTGGTCCATGCACGAGGCTGACGTGCAAGAGGAGAAACTTACGATACCGTCTCCGACTGACCCTGTCTATCGATTGCCCCGTGAACTTGTTCTCAAAATCCTCGACCATTTATCATTATCGCAACGCCTCCAGTTATTACGGGTCAGCCGAGCGTGGTGCGCCGCAGTTTGCAAGTCCTTACCTGACGTCACAGACTTAAATCTAGCAAGATGCAAATGGCCAGTTACTGTGCACAAGTTACATGGTTTCTTGGCAGGTGGTAGAGGTAGAATTACCAGTGTTTCGCTCGGAAACGTTGCTCACGAACAGGCAAACGCCTGCGCGGAGCTCGTTTTGTTTGGAAAAGTTCTAGAAGGTCAAAGGTATGCGAACGAAAACTTGGCACAGCGTGATTTAGCGGCCCTGCGATCGTTTAAATTCGATTGCTGCACTTCTGTCTTTGAAGATTCGTATCGGTTTTCGCCTGGAAATACGTGGTCAGTTTTACCACAGTTGGAGGAATTGCGGATACGAATTGAGAATTCACCGGAAGTAATACAGTTGCTAGCAAAAGGAAACCTACCACAGTTGCGAGTTTTGGATTGTTATGCCATTCAAGATATTGTTCGATCGTCCGATGACGTGATATATCTAAATGACACGGTCAAATACGCACAACATCACCAGCTCAAGGTGCTAAAGCTAGGTGGTCCAGTTCCTTCATCTTCAGAATTCCCATATGTCCAGCAGCTTAAAGGATGTATCATTTCACCCCGTAGTTTGCAGCGAGTGCTCGAGTTGCTACCCGAGTTAGAAGAGTTCTACTGCGTCAACATCAATTCGAGACGAATAACAGACGACATGCTGAGCCGAAATAGGATTAGTCTACGATTAAATTTGCGGGAACTTACGCCAAAACTACGGGTACTCTGTCTCAGTTCTTCGAAGATGCGCGCTGTTCCGTTGGTACCAGCCACCTGCGAGGTTATAAACATGGACTTTTGTGAGTCTCTGTGTATCCGCAATTGCGAGACATTTCGCGGCGTCAGATATTACGATGACGTTCTCGATAACGAAGGTGACGGATATTTCCTGCAAGAGGAAGCTGACGAGTATAAAAATTTGTGCAGCATAAGTGTTGCCAGAAGTTCGCGACCATTTGAAAAAATATTTGACAGCCTTGCTCGTTGCGATGGTATGAAGCTTACTAATCTCAACCTTCATGGATGCCTGACTATTGATTTTTCGGCCAAATTGCCGTCAACGTCCGACTTCTTAAAATATTATGAGCGATACGGATTCGAGGAGGATCCCAGCATGTTTCACACTGCGGAACTACTTGTGCATATGTTTCCGAATTTAGAGGAATTGCGGGTGGGCTGTAATGAGACCGTCACCGATGCTACCATGGACGCATTCAAGATGCTGGATGACCTCCGAGTTCTCGACGCCGCCTGTACAAAAGTGACGGAATACGGTTTATCTTCTGTCATTCTAAAAGACTTTGAAAGCCCCGATGGGCAAAAAAATAATATAGCCAAGCTGGAAGTGTTCCAGTTAATGGCAAACGCTGGGCAATTGGAGTGGTTCCGGCCAGTCTTGAAGACCGTGATCGCCAGCCATAGGCAAATGTCGGCTAAAACAATTAGTGGTTTTGCAGTTGTTGGAGTGCTAGTTAATTTGGTTGACCATTCTCATCATTTAACCCAGAGGTAACCAAATCTCATCGTGAAAAGCCGCCGTGACTGGTGTAACTAACGTTAGCATAGGGTTGAGCAATCGCTTTACAGTCAATGCGTCAGCTCCCATGCGGTTTGACGACGCTAGTGCATATATATATATTATATGCATATATTATATGCTTCTTGCTTCAATTGAGGATTGCCCTATCCTCTTGAGCTGGCGTCACAGTACGCCGAGAGTTTGACATGATATGTCCATTTTTCCGCTAATGATGCTTTCCTACCTACTAATTCCTTCTCGACTGCGAGATTGGCCGCTGGTACCGCTTGTATCGCTGTCCAACTTTCCAACAATTTGCAACTATTTATTAGCATGTTTGTACTGGAGATGGCATATGCAGGAGTGGTGCATGTGAGAGAGTGAGAGAGAGGTATTGATGGCAGTCGTGGGAATAACTATTTGTCATACGACTGATCAAACAGGAATTTGAGGGCTTCTCGCCGTTATTCATGCATTATGATAAAAAGCTCATTAGAATCTATGGCAGGAACGTCGCAAAAACCATCAATTTACATACATCACAAGGTAGGTATTAGACAGCTAAATTCACGATGTCGCATCACAGGTTGTAGTTATTGTAAACTCTCTTATATCATAGCAATTATATATGGAGCATCTAATCATAGTTTCCAATAGGATGTGTAACTGGATTGACCACAGGCGAGCCGAGGTACCCAGAAACAAGACATATTATAAGCAAAGCACACGCCGTTGGCTTAATGTAGAGTTGACGAGTGAGAAATGACCCACTAATGCAAAAGATGTTCTTCCATGACCTCGCCAGAATCATGCCCACTCGGTTCAGTTCAACTGGATGTGGAATTCGCCTGTAAATTGACGGACAGCAATGGTGCCTCATGCCGACAATAGGTGGATCTCTTGGTCTGTAACTCTCCGGACCGAATGAGGCTCTAAAGCGCCGATGGAAAAACCACTCTGAAGCTAGACGGTTGCGCACCCTGGCGCCTGCTGGACAGATGAGAAAGCTGAAAGCGTGGCTCATTAGAAACAAGAAGTCAACGAGTATTCCGAGTGGAGCAGACTCTAGACTAATGGATCTATCACCGTCTTCGCGAGACAGTGGCCGTCCGTTCTTTTTATATCAGTAGGCCTGCTTGCCAGGATAAATCGCAGCAACGGCTAGACCTGGCGCGAACAACGCCTGTGTAACACCGTTGCACGGCGACTTTCGCAACACTGTCTTAAGGAACATATGGCTAGATAAATTAGTATTAGTGCGTATGCAAGTCATTGGACAGTGAATTTCGTTCTCATAGCGATACACTTTGCTACCCCGGCAATTTAATTTATTTTGCTACGATGAGTATGACGTCAGCGACAGGTAAAGAACGGCTCATATTTCTGAGAGATTGGGCAGATCGTCGCACCACAAAAAGGTACCATCCATCGCGTCTGGTAGTCCGCAATCTGCAACAACGTGAGAATGTCTCTTTAGGTATAAGGATATATCAGATATCATGTCGGACCTGCGCCGAATGGCAGCTTCGCGACTAGTGGCGTCGAGTAGCAAGAAACGTGGAGGATCAGGCTACACGACGCCAAGTAAAGGCTCGCGAAATAGTTCTCGGTTTAACACTGATGATGAGGACAACCTCGATGACGACATTTCGATGTTCTCGGATGATGACTGGAGGTATGGCAATTACTTCATGACTATGCGTTTAAAAGTAGCTAAAGCAACGCTAGTGTCGGTTCCAGTGATACCCTCGATTCGTATGGCACAGATACTGAAGGTGCCGGAAGAAGTCCCAGCCGATCTAGAAGGAAAGATATTGATACCGGTGTTGATTGGCGAGAAAAATTGGGTGAATACATTGACGTGATATCGGGTGAACGCAAGAATACTAGCTACTCGAATAGAGAGGACGCATTGAGCAGTATATCAAAGATTCTCAGCATGAAATACGCCTGGAGGATTGTGGAGAGCCGCCATAAGGACTTTGAGGATGGTTTAATACGATCACTTAAGAATGGCAAGTCAGGAAAGGAAACTATCCTGGCGTGCCGTGTTCTTTCGCTCTTGGTCGTTACTGATCCGGAGAATGAGGTGTGGTATACTGGTACCATAGCTATTTTGAAGAACCTTATCTTCAGCGTAGATGACGCTGCAACAAAAGTTGCCTGCCTTTTTGCTCTTGGATCTGTTGTGTTTTTCTCGACAGCAGCAGGTGAGGAGGAATCTCTTAATATTTTGGAATTCATTCTGGACATCATCATGAGCGATGGCAGCTCCATCCAAGCGGCTGATGACGAGAAGGCGGTAACTGCCGCAATCCAAGTTTTTGGATTTATTGCGTCGACACTAGACGACGCTCTGGAAATATCACAGAGGTGAGCTAACAAGGTCGATTACCATGCCGACGCTATTTTTGACACGGTTAGTGCGCTTCCCGCTTTGGTCGATCAATTGGAGTCATCACAGGTGTCTGTGCGTATGGCTTCTGGTCAAGTGATTGCGTTGCTGTATGAAAGATATGCCGAGGACATTGGAAACTACCATCTTGTCGACTCGTCCGAGGAAGAAGACAACGCCGTCTCACCAGGCCTGTCTCGCGGTTCACCCGACAGCGAGGATGACAATGTTAAAAGTGATGACGAAGGCATCGAAGCTACGCCATTGCCCGTGCGTCCTCAGCCAAAGCGCTCGCCGTCTAGTCTGCCAACGCTATACTATGATGTGGATCAGTTAATCTACCTCCTAACCCAGCTCTCGACAAGTTCAACCAAGAGGTTGGCGAAATCATCCCGTCGGGTGCAACACTCCATGTTTCGTGACATTTTAGAAACAGTTAAAACGGCGGTTGGTCATACGGATGTCGAATTTGAGTCGGATACAATGGGCTACGAACGGCCGAGCATGGAGTCCTCGGTGTTGTCACTGTCTTCGAACGCAAATTTAAACATCCACTTGACGCTGAGGTTTGAGCAAGGTCTTGTTCTGTCTATTGATTCATGGGCGGCGTACTTGAGACTGGCACACGTGAGAAGAATATTGTCTCACGGCTTGCCTGCGCATTATTCAAGGAATAGAGTCGTGAGGCTCTCGCTAGATCCTTTGGGTTCATCTACATATGAGCGTGCGCGTGGTCCGCAAGCGCGTGGTGCTGAAGACGAAGAAGCTGAAGAGCTAGAAGAACAAGATGATCCAAGAATAAAAGATTTTATCAAGAGCTTCAAGAAAGAGACCAAAAAGATCAGAGAAGATGATATTAAAAAGGCAAGAAGCGTAAGTAATAAGGAGATGTTTAACAGAGAGCTAGATGACTGGGAGTAGCGATTTATTAATAGCATTAGTAAAATGTTTGATATTGGAGTAATAAAATTGTTCAGCGAGGTGTTATTTGGATGTATTAATGTTCCTAAATATAGACAACTTCATAGCTTCTCCTACATCTATTGGCTGCAATGAGCTAGCAATACATGTCCCCTGACCGTTCTAAGACTCTGCAAAATTTTAGTCAAAATACAGGGTAAACAAGTCATATGGTGGGAATGGGTTGGCTGGCTGCGTTCGAATCGGAAAATTTTCTAGCGCACGTAAGGGTGAGTCGGCATTGGCAACGCATGATACTCACCAGTCCTTGGTGTAGCAACCGCTACGCTCGTATTTCCAAGAAGTCAGTCTACATCCAGGCTCATCAAATCAATTTGTGCGTTGGGTCAGTCAGAACAAAGCATCTCTATTTGGCTATCCATTTCATTGACAATTACACTTAACAATCTATATTCCATTAAATTGACATACTATACAATACTATACAAAACCAAAGTCTGAGACTGGCCGTTACTCCTTTTTCCATCCATATTCTCTTCCTAACCGCTCATATTTTGTCCTATCTTTGTCCGACACACTTGGTTTCACATTCGTGAACGCAGCCTCAAAGTCTTCCGCGGTAACAACAACCTTCGGTGCTACGACTTCATCGGAACTTTCTCCAATATTTCCAAGTTCGTCTTCAAGCGTGAATACAGCTTTGCGCAGGGCACCGACAGCAGCCTCGCGGACTAAGGCTGCCAGATCAGCACCACTGAAATTGCGACATCGTAAGTCCGCAGCAATGGCGTCAAGATTGACCGACCCATCAATTGGGGTACTTTTGCCAACAACTGTTCGCAAGATCGCTGCCCGTTCTTCTGCGGTGGGCAGCTCAACAAACAAGGGCTTGTCGAGCCGTCCGGGACGCAGCATCGCAGGATCAATAATATCTGGTCTATTCGTGGCCGCAATAACATAGATGCCATTTCGATCATTTAAGCCATCGAGTTCTGTGAGCAAAGTGTTCACTACTCGCGCGGATGACTCAGATAACGTGTCGTCTCGCTTTGGAACTAAGGCGTCCAGTTCATCAAAGAAGATAACGCACGGTACTGAAGCGCGCGCTCGTAAAAAAACTTGACGGACAGCCCGTTCGGATTCGCCAACGAACTAACTTTGTCAGCATACCACTCGCAAATGGACGGCATAGATGTGCGTACCTTATTTAGTAACTCAGGACCTCGAACTGAGATGAAATTGGCCCGACTTTCGTTCGCGACAGCTTTCGCCAACAGAGTTTTACCGCATCCAGGAGGACCCCACAGTAGCACTCCAGCAGGAGCCGTAATTCCAACCTGAGCGTACAATTCCGGCCGTCGAATCGGCTGCACGATCGCCATCTGAAGTTCTATTCGAACACGTTCCAGAGCACCAACATCAGCCCATGTGATATCAGGGATAGTGGCAAATCCTTCACGTTTGCTTGATGGTTGGACACTGGGAAGCGCAGTCATAAAGTCCTCAATACTGATTGACAGCGGTTCTAGCTGCTCCGACGTCAATGTATTGGGAAAATCTTTCAGGAATTGCTGTATTATTGTGTTTTCCTTCCTGTCTATATTATGCTGAATCTTCTGACGAGCCGGAAGGCCGTCATCGTCGTCAGCAATGTCGATAACGTCGACGTCCATGTAATCGTCATCTCCAGACGCCGGTTTACTCGATTCCTCAGTATGCTCCTCAGTCCCGACTGCGTCCACAGCTCCAGACTCAAGTGCCGGAAGCGGAGAACTTGGTTTCAACTCCCTAAATATCCGCTTGATCGCCGCAATACCAGCGGCCGTCGTCAAAGCATTTAAATCAGCACCCACATATCCAGATGTCATTTTTGCCAACGACTTGAAATCAAATTCGCCGGACAACCTAAGTTTCCGCGACAAAACGCGCAAAATGCTTTCCCGCGAAATCTCATCTGGAACGCTCATTTGGATTTCACGGTCGAATCTGCCGGCACGCCGTAGCGCTGGGTCTAATGAATCAGGCCGATTTGTGGCACCTATGATCATTACCACCTTCCCATCAGTCTTTTCCAAAGAAAGGTCTACCAACAGTTAGAAATTTCCATGGAAAAATAGACATAAATATCTCACCATCCATGCAAGTCAGAAGTTGCGCAACAATCCTTCGCTCCATTTCTCGCTGTGCACTTTCTCGCTTCGGCGTGATGGCATCAATCTCATCGAGAAATATAAGGCACGGCGCGATTGACCGTGCTTCATCAAAAATCTCTCGGACTCGTTTTTCTGACTCTCCAGACATACCTGAGACAATCGATGGGGCCGAAAGCGATATAAACGGAACACCTAATTCTCCGGCAATAGCATTGGCGAGCATCGTCTTGCCGCACCCGGGTGGACCGTGAAGGAGTACGCCTCTGTCATATAATAGTCAGCACGACAAATTGATACCTTTAGTAGAACTTAACCAACCTAGGGGGGTGGATGCCAGTGTGGAGATAAATTTCAGGATGCATAATTGGCATTCCCACCAATTCTAGCATCTCTGCTACAATATGATCCATACCACCAATATCAGACAATTTTATGTTCATAGGCGGTGATCTGTCCTCTTTATCTGCTGTTGAGCCTCCTTTGGACCGTTTGTTAGAGCTGCTGTCACCAGCCTGTCCGCGGTCACGTTTTTTCGATGACTGCGTGTGAGTCCTTGCCGGCGTCGGGGCTTCTGATGTAACTGTCGTGTTCGGGGGGACCGGTTGCACAGTCAAGGCAGAAGTGGAAGGATCAATAACGGAGTCGTCGTGAGCAGTCACGGGATTATCGGGAATCTCGACTGTGGTTTGACGAGTGTTACTACCGGTATCCCACAATCCAACAATTCCCTTATTCATGGCGTTGGAGTCCTGACACTGTCAGTTTAGGCAAAAGAGGTCTCAATACTTGTACTATTACCTTAACCTCCATCAGACTCGACTCGTCTATGCCTTCCAAATCACTGTCCAACTCAATATGTTCGTTGGAATCAACACATGTGGTCTCACGTTCCTCAACAATTATCTGGCGTAGCACATTATCAATACTCTTCTCTAGCACATTCTTCTTAAGTCTCCGGAGAGCAGCATCTGAACTTTGGACAGCCTGCAATAAAGCAGACGGCGACACTTGACGAGCGGATAAAGCAGGCTGATTCGCTTCCGCATTTGCCCCGAGATAGCTCGAGATTAGAGCGTATACTTTGCTATCAATAGCGGCTTGGGATAGAAGAGGGCCACTTGTGCCTGCAGTGTTTAAATTTCGTATTCGACGACCCATATTTTATCGCCTTATTCCTTCCATTGGCGCCAGAGTTACTCAGACCCTGTAAAATCGAATAAATAAAATATATGCTTGATCAAAATCAATATTTTTTTTGGCATGGAAAACTCCCAACGAGAGGCGCGGCGCGGAGGACTTAATAATGTACCTTATTCGTCGTTCCCCGATGGAACCCGCGAGCCGCAATCACATACACGAGACCAACAGACGGATACTTCTATTTATCGAAATTTTTCGTAATATAATTATTCTAGGCAATTTTGAAACCAGATAGGAACGGCAGGCTCTCCCTGTCGTTGTGAAGTCATCAACGATCATGGGAAATTACTCCTCGCGACCCAATCGGAAAATCACAAAGCAAGACACAGCTATTCTCGACATGAAGCTTCAGAGGGACAGGCTTCAACAATATCAGCGACGGATACAAGGAATCCTCGACCGGGAACATGAAATAGCCCGGCAATGTCTAGAGAAAGGAGACAGGGAGCGCGCGCGTCTGGCGCTGCGGAAACGGAAATATCAAGAGCAATTGCTTGCAAAGACGGACAGCCAGCTGGAAACGCTGGAAAGACTGGTATGTATATATTATGGACGAATGTGTGGGTTTTCCTGATTGGTGGATAGACACAAAGTATAGAATTTGCATTGGTTGAGAAGGATGTGCTGTTTGGGCTGCAACAGGGCAGTCAAGTGCTTAAGGAAATTAACCAGGAGATGTCAATGGACAAGGTCGAAAGGCTTCTTGACGAGTCTGCCGACGGCGTTGCATATCAAAATGTACGTTTTTTTTATTATTTATTTACAGAGTCCAAGAAGCAGCAACTCACAGTGCGAATAGGAAGTCAGCCAGATGCTTGCCGATGCAATCACAAATTCAGAGGAAGCCGAAATTGAAGAGGAGCTCGAAGCGATACGGCGGGAAGAGGTATTGTTGTTACGAAGAATTATTATGGTCAATGCTAACTATTCATTGCAGCTGGTCAAGAATATTCCCGCTATACCAGAGACCAAGATTCCTGAAGGCCCTGCAGAGGAGGAGGAGGAGGAGGAGGTGGAGGAGCCACAAGCGCAGGAGGAAGAGGTGGAAGCACTCCAGTCATCCAGATCAAGATATAGAGCAAAACCATTGATGGCGTAACTTTGGCGGGTATTGATAGTACTGTCAGCATTTATTGTAGAGTTTTACTATCTTGGGCATGTTGGAATAACTGTGCTAAGGCTCTATATGCTCTTCATGTTATTTATACCGCCAATATTGTATAATAATTCTGATACACTCAATAGTGCTGACACATCCAATTTTGAAAGATCTGCATTCGATGATTATATATAAGTACAATTATGCGTATGCACAAAAAATTACTGTCAACTCCTCGCCCATTGCAGCGCTCACAGCACGAACTACTATTAATCGAAGTACTATGTATGAGCTTACAGCTCGTCGAGCCAGTCAAGGAAGTCCGGCGTGAAGTAGGAGACGATAAGAGTCGCGCCTGCACGTAGGCAACCGTAAGCTGCCTCGAAAGCGATGGTCTTAAGGTCAACGACACCTTTCTCAGCCGCAGCGTGCAGCATGGCATATTCACCGGAAACCTGGTAGGTGCAGATAGGAACGTCCTTTGCGATTTCCTTCGCGTCTGATACGATGTCAAGATAGAAAGTCGACGGTTTCACCATGATGGCATCAGCTCCCTCCGCCAAATCTCGGACAATCGCGCGTCGGGCTAGACCGCGACCACCGGGAGGAAGTTGGTAACATTTGCGATCACCGAAGCTGGGTACGGAGCCAGCCGCGTCTCGAAACGGGCCATAGAGATTGCCGCTGAACTTAGCAGAATATGACATGAGCATGCATTGGTGGGCGAGGTTAGCATCAATAAGGCCCCTTTTAATAGCCAACACACGACCGTCAACCATGTCGGATGGAGCGACACAGTGAGCTCCAGCCTTTGCATAGTTGACAGCGATTGCAGCTAGTCGGCGAACACTTTCTTCCCGAATAATTGAACCGTCCTCTCTCAGGATACCACAGTGACCATGGCTGGTGTACTCGCACATACAAACATCACACATAATGAAAAGGTCGGGACAAGCCTTTCTTAGGGCTCTAATCGTGCTAATTACGGGACCATTTGGGTCGTCCGCTGCAGTTCCGTATTCATCTTTGCAGCCCTCGGCCAAAGGAACGCCGAAGAGGATGACAGCTTTCAATCCCTTGGCAACAAGAGACTCGACGTAGGGAACAACCTTGTTGACACCCCATCTGTTATCTATTAATATACCGCACTGCACCAAATTCCACCTGTCTGGTTGCACACCTGTTCTGCTTCGGAAGTGAGGGGATTGGGGTCACCTCGTCTTCGTTATCGGTTATGAACAGTGGGTAAATCAGGGACGACTAATAAGAACATGTAAATATACGGGAGTGGCCCTGAGAAAAAAAATAATTTCATACTTTTGTGAGCTGTCGCTCGTTCTGCCACTGTCGGAGCAGTGGGTGGTGGTAGCCACCCTGCAGAAGAGACGATATCTCCGTCATCGCTGGATCAGTGTAGGTAGCGACGTGCTTCTTGGTTCCGTTAAAGAGACCAGCCATGGCGAAAATCTGCTTTGCGATAATTGATAGTATGCGCGGGGATTCAAGATAAGTGATAGTTGTTAGGGTCCGAAGTGAAAGTCATATTATGATAGAATAGAGTTATGGCTAATCTGCGCTAATCCGCAACGGGCATGGTGCAGTCGTCATTTGAGGTACTGCGCACAAGCTCTGATTACAAGGTACTTGTCTCCCACTTTTGCCATGCGATCGTGAGTTTCTATCACAATGCCAATGAACTCCAGCTAATAGCCCCATTCGATCTTCTTCTTAAAGCCTTTGGCCATCCGGTACCAGTTGGCACACGCATGCCAGAACACGATAACAGTCACAGCCACTCTCATGACGACCACGGACATGACCATTCGCATAGTCCGCCGCCGGAGACGACATATGATTCGCAGTCTTTGTATAGTCGCATCTTCCATGACCAGATCTGGACGATGAACGAAAGCGAGCCTAATGCTGGTCGCGACGTGATCAAGCCTTGGAATGAACGATACGACACTACAAAGGTCTGTAGCTGCGCTTCTGTAACATATGTTTCTGACTAAAATTATTTTTTCAGATTCTAGAGAGCGATGCGGACGAACAGCTGATCATGTTCATACCGTAAGTCATAACTGATAGACTGTTGGTTGCAAACTTCTTATTTGCCGCAAGGTTCACTGGTCTTGTCAAACTGTATTCAATATTAGTCCGGTCGACTCCCGACGAGCACGCGCCGAAAACCATCAAGATTTTCAAGAACCGAAGTGACATTGATTTTTCAATTGCGACAGACCTAAAAGCCGATGCGACTGTCGAACACCCCAATGAAACATCGGAGATCGTCGAGTACCATCTGAAACGCGCTATATTTTCAAACGTGCAAAGCATTTGTGTTTTTATTCTCGACAATCATGGCGAGGACACGACCAAAATTACCTACATTGGTTTACGAGGCGAATGGAAGGAGGTATGCAGAGTTTATACGTTTATTGTCCGAACAGGAGTAACCCTTTGTCGATTTTATAGTTCTCGAAGGATCCTGTAGTCACGATCTATGAAGCAGCGGCAAATCCAAGCGATCACAAGAGTCTGGTGCCGGATGAGCGATTTGTATCCAGTTAAAGTGGGCACACTCCTTGGGCCTTCAATTTTTAGTACGATAGTTTTTTGCACACGCAATAGCATTAGCATATTTATTTCATTATCTTCACCAAGTAACCAAGAACCGTGTATATAATGCCTCTATGTATCTCCGCTTTATATCGTGTATATCCTGACCTGAATGCATCTTAAAAACTAAACTAATGCCAATTACGACCCAGAAACCAAAGAAACCAATCCCGTATATATGAATAACCTTCTATGAACCGAACCTCTAACCAAGTTCCTTTTCGAAGCGCTTTGTTTGTGTTGCCGTAGCAATGGGCTCTCTGTCATTCAAGAGCGTTGATTATTTGTGACTACGACAGGTGGAGGAATTGGCGTGATCGGGTTGGTGGTCATATCACCCAGCTCGTAGGTCTCCGCCGGTCGCTGTGATTGGGATTCTATATCATCGACCGCACTGATCTTGTCATAGCCGGTCTCAGCCTGGCGTTTGCTAAGCGCAACCCACACAGCCGACCCTAAAATGATACCACTACCTGCGATTTCCATCCACTGTGGCGTTTCATTCCACACCAATTTCTCAAATAGAAACGCAAGGAACATTTGAAGATATAGCATATTACCAGCACGTCCAGCTTTTTCGCGCTGCAAGCCCGCGGTCAACAAGAACTGATAGCAAAACCCACAAATCCCGATGGCTAAGAGTAACGCCCACTGCCACATGGCTTGAGGAAGCGCGAAATGCGGGCCGGGCGAAAGAGTGAGTGCAATTGACGAAACAATGGTGCACATAATGGCAAAGTAGTTGACCGAAATAAGAGGATGTGCGCGTTGGCCGATGCATCTGATCGTCGTAAATGCGCCCGCAGCGCCGAGGACACCGAGTAGTGCCACGGCTACTGCTCCCAATCGTTGGCCAGTTGTGACGGTACTATCTCCTGCAGTCAAGCTTTTGGTGGGTTGCGCAATTAATATGACCCCGAAAAATGATATGAAGCCCGCTATCTTATCCACTCGACCGAATTTTTCTTTCAGAAAGATGGAACAAGCAAATCCGGCCACTGTCGGTGATAAGAAACTGATGACTGTTGCATCTGAAAGCGACAGATACGTCAACGAGTAGTAGATGCCAAACAGTCCGAAAAATCCCGTTAAACCGCGAAGGACTAAAAGTGGCCTCACCTCTTTGGGTCCTAGAGGGGCATCTTGTACCTATGTTATGATCAGCCACGACCGTCGGCAACGACTAAACGTTAAGGACCTCTTACACCATTCATCCACATATATAAGGTGCACGCGACCATGGTTATACTCATTCGCGCGAAAACGATTTGCATTGCCTGCAACGGTGGATCCGAGGTGGTCTCCAAAATCCTGGCAAACAGGTTCATCGAGCTACTAAACAACTGGCCCATCGCAAATAAAAGCAAGCCGATATTGGCGTCGTACCAAGTCTTTGCAACTGCCCTGACTCTCGCAAACATGATTGCAAATCTCGAGCGGGGATTTATAGGTATGCTTCGGGGTTCTGGAGGCATGGCCACAACCATATCTTTGTCCTGAGCATCGCCTACGACAGGCGACCCAAGGAACTCGGAAGACGTGTCACTTATCTGGAAATAATCCGATCTGAGCTGCTCGACTCCATGTTCTTCCGCTGTGCCGGCTTCCACATAGTCGTCAAACGAGCTTTCATAGGGATTCTCCTGCTCTTCCGGTTCTTCCGCAACAAAAAGGATTTCCGGGTTGATATTGCTCGGGTTTGCGTTCATTTTGTAGGTGTGTCCGGTCGGACATAACCTCTCGATCGACCAAAAAGAGCTACGATTGCCCCGCTTCCGCTTGGGGTACTTCAATGACTACGTTCGGTGGTTAGCGCTATGTTATCCAAGACCTGACTAGTGGCTTACCTTATAATGAGTTTTAGAAACAAGCAACTTGAAGCGTTCTATCGCTTTACTTGCTCTGCTCTTTCTGCAATATCCGCTTGATATCGTGAACAATAGATTTGTTTCGCACTTTTGCCCGGAACTGGCACGCCACCCGGCCCGGTCTCATAAGGTTTTGATACCATAATAATTAAAGTTCAATTATTTAGCGCCCGCCAATACACGCGTGGGAAAACCGCCACAGTTGTTAAGCCGCACCATATGACAACGGTGGCGGTGCAGTCACGTGCACGGTTTGGCGGGTGCTTCGTGCTCGATCTGCTCAACAGACCACGGTCTGGGAATACTTTTAGATCCAACGAATTGAGTCTCTTCAATTAATTTGTGCGTCGCAACTGACTTCATGCGACGATTTGACCGAATACTCACATCAATTGCCTGCCAGCGCCGGCCTGTTTACCCAACTGCACGACAGCGGATATCAACGAGATTATATTCGTCAGAGTCACCAAATTCTCAAATAAACTCGGCCCGAGCTGATCCAAAACCTCTGTCTCCTCACGTATGTCGTTGAATTGTATTCTTGGCGTATAAATCTTCTAATTTCTCCCGCAGGTCGCGTTTTATGTATCGTTCGGCAGGCCCATAGTCACAGTCTTGGCCATAACCGCTGCAACATATGCTGGACTCTATTTTCTGAAGCAGAAGCTCCAGAATGATGACGATAAGCTCCATCGCCTGTCCGAACGTGCGAATCGGTCGTAGTGTGCGAGCCAACTGATAAATTTATTAAACGGATAAGTGAGATCACTAACCTATGTCTTTGGTTAGGTTGGTCTGTTTTAATCATGTTATTCTACGGGAATTGCAACCTTGTATGTATTCAGAAAGCTAGTACGTGTAGGTAAAGTTTTTGGAATGGACATTCGCGCGACAACAACCACATTTTCTATCTCATTTCATCTCTAGATATCCACTTCTCCTGTTCCGACACAACGATATTGTGCCCTTGTAAAGTTTTTTTTTTACCGAGTAATTAGCAGGACGCTCCCAAGATCAATGTCATCGATATACATGTTCAGTTATATCAGTGCCACTTCTCAATCATGTCATGCTCTGCTTCAGTGCGACAAGTCTCGGTCACCACCGAATCGTATCCGACACTTAGTGATTCTGTCCAGGACCTGGGAAGATCTTTCACTAAGTGTTGCTCTCTGCGGATTATTGCAAATTTATAATCTACCTGGGTTACGTGCTGATACCTAATGCAGGGAGCTTGATCTGTAAGTCACCAACCCCTGATATTTGGACAACCCAAACGTCGACCCTGCAGAGTAAAAAGCCCTAACCCGATAACCACCCCCGGTAAAAACAGACTCTAGCCATCTCGCAGCATATCACAACAACTATGTGTTGATACACCGTGCAGCGATACCACTGTTTAATGGAATAATGGAAGGTATTTCAATGACACAAGCCGACGTTAACCTCGACTCGCCGTTAATTTTCTGTACGATATGCTTCCGCCGTCCGTCGAAGTCCACATGCCGATGGTATATCGTCACTTGCGGCCACATTTTCTGTGAGGACCACATTGGTGTTCCTGACATCAATTCAGGTTTTTGTTTCCGATTCCGATTTCCACAGCAGGATGATGGAATTGCTGACCACCATGTATAGTCGATTCGAATAATCTGCCGAAGAACCACACTTGTCCATATTGTCATTCATCAGGCATGGAAATTCACGCTATATCAGAACAAGTTTGTATTCGGAACAAGTTCAAATATAGGCTCTTGTTACTCACTCTGTGCGTTTAGATGCCGGCAGAGCTGGCAATTTATTTCAGCAATTCCAAAGTGTTCATTGACCGTGTGGCTACAACATTAAAGGTTTCGTACATTGCATGCAAAACTTCCTGTTAGTAATGTGTGCTAAATGCAAGTACTTAGTTCAAGCTATCTACTCTTACTTATTTAGTCGACCATTATCAAGATCAAAGCTCAGAAATCACGCAGCTGAGAAAACGTGTGGAGTATCAAGATAACATGATTGGACAGATACGGCCAGCGCTCTCACAAAGTGCATATTGGCAATCGTGTGTGAAAGTTTTGTGCATACGAGTTTGTCTTAGTCGACATATTAACATTATGGGTTTTCATTTAGAGAAGCGGAAAAGTTAAAGAAAGAGAATGATTCCCTACGGAAGCAGTTGCAATATTCGCCTGCGGACAATCAAAATAGAGTTCCAGACCAGGTGCACGAAACTATGGGACCCCCATCACAGTCGACTCACGACACGTCACCACTTACAAGCCGTCATGCGGAACCGGATTTACGACATCGTGCCTACAGCGAGGAGAGCGGGAGCAACAGTTTGTCAAGTGGATCCATACAGTCCCTAGTGCACTCGAGAACAGGCGATCGCCGACCACCCACGCCTCTTTCTCGCGTCCGAACTGGTACTCCGGCCATGGTGTCGTCGGGTGAGAAACGGTCGCATACAAGTTTGCTTGACCGCAGTCCCCGATCGACATACACAAGCCCGAGGGCGCCACTTCGACATGTTGGACAGGGTAACGAACCCGTTGACAGGTCGTCCGTGGCGTCTCCGTATTTCAATAGGACTGGCGTGAGGGATATCAACGAGCCTCATGCACCGGTTCCAGTGTACGCTGTTCCCCATCGCGATTCGCTCGCCCAGTCCTCCGGAAAGTTGTCTGCCTCAAGCACGACACTAGCACCATTCAAGCCTGTGGCGGCGTCCTCATCGAGATCGTCATCGACAGTGCCTTTCACTGACACTATTCCCCAGATCGGAAAAAATCTTCACAAGTTCGCTCCAACGGAAAAAAGGCTGCTGACAATTCCGCGCCCTGCAACTAGCTCGTCACAGTACTCTCCGCATAGCACCAGCATGCCGAGCACGATCTCGAGTTTTCGAGGGTTGTCGGGAATAGCGCCGTCGGTTGGCAATAACGGCAGGTACTACAACCGCGAACATGGAGTTCAGTCTGCCGAAGTCGAAGAGCTCCTGCGGCTTGCGGCGCCCGAAAAATATAGTGTGCCGCCTAAGCGCGCTGGGCCAACTATCACTGCTCATGCTGGTGGGGTTAAAAGGGCAGCGTATAAACGCTAGTTAGTCTGTACTCTTAGTTTGCTACTGTTTGTTTCGAATGGTTCAAAATGCTCGAACCTATGACGTATGGTGTATTTCTATAGTAGATAATACGGGCAATTATCTATTTATTATCGTCGTCCGACATGAATACCGGATACAACATATCGGTCGCCTTCAACTTGTTCTGACGCCCTTCAATCTTGGCACTGGCGACTCTAACTTTTCCGCGACTAGTATGCACGACCATGGACTCATTATTACTTTCAAACTCGACGAACCCAGGCACGCTGTCGTCGGCCTGTTGTAGCTCTGTATGTTCATTATCGGTAACCCCACAGCCACGTTCTACGGAGACATCATATAGTAATACGCGCCGCAGTTTCTCCTCAACTCGGCCCTTCCGATGCGACGCGACGCACGCAAAAGTCCATAATGGTCCGCCAAACGCGCGATATGTGGTCTGGACGCGGTCAGCGGTCTCGTCGTTCCATCGAACTCTCCGCATATCCGGGTCAATTTTCGGGGCGTGAGTGTAGGCGTATTTGCGCGGAGGTAACGGTCCGAATGCACTCCAGCAGTCCTCAGGTTCATATGCTGTTTGTACCACATCCTGTAGGAAATCTCGCAGCAGGTTTGACGCCGCGACGGAGAGTCTGATGAGTAGATTTTCGTAGTTGTCGGTGTCATATATCGGGACGGGATCGGAATACCTGAGAATTGTCCCCTTGTCAAAGCTATAAGGATGTAGAGTCTGGATAGTCACGCCGGTCGTTGGATCCTTGTGGTAAATTGCCCATTGGATTGGTGCAGGGCCGGAATGCCGGGGAAGGAAAGATGGGTGAACATTGATGCCGCCCAGAGTGGTGGATTGAATAAAAAATGCCGGAATGAGTTTACCATAGGACACTGCGACAGCGAGATCAAAGCCTAGGGCCTGCAAGTTCTTTTGCCGTGTTTTGTTTAGCAACCACCCAAGTCGCTAGGAACAACGAATATCGAACAAACCTTGAAATCTTCGCTATCCTCCGCTTCATGTAACGGAAGCCCATAATCTCTAGCAAGCGTCGCGAGAGGAACTGCATCGATGAGACACTTTCACACTCCCTCTATATGCCCACACCAACGTACCTTCTCTCAATTGCTTCAGATTTCGGCCGGCGCGTTTAGGTCTCCTCACTCCAACATGTAGGTCGACATCGAACGCGTTCTTCGCTTGTCTCTTGTACGTGACCAGTTCGTCCAAACATGCCATACTAAACTGGTCCGAGCCAAAAAATATCATGCGAAAAGGCTTGTGCTGGATGGAATGGAAGCTGAATAAGCGATTCTTGCTGTAAGCATGTAATTGAAGACGCAGAGACGGTCGAGACAGTGCTGATCCGACTGACCGGAAGATTCGACAGGAGCCTATAGCGCGGAGAGTGCTCTCGCGACAGGGCAGCGAAAAGCACTTCATCGGTGAGGCACTTCAATCTCAAGCAATTCGTCAGTTCCCGCTAAGCTGTCTGTAATTGGATCAAATCAAAATGGGGGTAATAATTGTATCCGTGACCGACCCCAACTCCTCCTAACCCTGGAAGGGAAGACATTACAGGTTGGCCGTTGCGCATGACCGCCGCATCTGTAACTTATCCGTTCAAGATCAAGAGTCGTTGACTTCTCCCCTTAGCGTCAATGCAAATCAAACCATTCGCTCTCTCTTAGTCTCTTTTACTAGACATCGATACTGCTTATCTTATTAAGTCGGTGAGGCCGCTTTTCGGGTGACATTATTTCCTCCAAGTTTCAGAATTTGAAAATCCAAATTCAAATTTCACGCCGACATCGGCATGCCAATTCCTCAAGCCCTGAACCCTAAAACCCTGAACCCAGTAGATTGGCTTATCCGATGGCCATAGTTTTCGAACCCGTGTATACAGACCTTCGAGTGATTTTTGCGGATACCAATCTCGAAGAGACTTTCGTTGACCATCCGTTGTTGGGCGCAATAAATTTCTCAGATATCGGGGGTTCGTGAAAATTGGGTGGGCCTACCTAAAAAAAATCGGCTTACACCGACCCGACGTAACAGGGTTCTATCACACTGTATTGCCAAACACGTTGACGCACTAGTGAAAAAGAGAGCCTATATTATTTTAGCGCGGTATGTTTGTGCGTCCATTTGTGTCATGGTAGACGAGCGAATAGAGAGAGGAGGGTATTCGCACTAGCTTAACTAGTCGCTTGCGGCACTGGCCCTTGGTGGTCTTACAAGATCCCACGCGAGTGAAGAATGCCCCTGATCATCTGTCCACTCGTTCAATCTGTTTTCAGATACTCATACGGATTCAGGTGCTTCTCCATCTCCTCCATTGCCTTCTCATCCAAAGTCATGTCCATTACGCTTAAGCATTCCGGCCAGAAGATGCCCTTGGTCGGCTTCGGTCTCTGGAAGGTCCCCGCCGAGACTTGTGCCGACACGGTCTACAACGCAATCAAGACCGGCTACAGACTCTTCGACGGCGCCCAGGACTATGGTAACGAGAAGGAAGCTGGCGAAGGCGTCCGCCGCGCGATCGCGGATGGTCTGGCTAAGCGGGAGGACCTCTTCATCACGTCAAAGCTCTGGAACACGTACCACTCAAAGTAGGCTATCTCAGCTGCCACTATATCTGTTGAGTCAGCCAGCGATGCTAACAATTGGCTAGGGATCACGTCCTCGATATGACGAAAAAGTCCCTTAATGACTGGGGTCTCGACTATTTTGATCTTTGGCTCATCCACTTTCCCATATCGCAAAAGTACATCGATCCTGCTGTTCGGTACCCCCCAAACCTACTCTACGACGTTGAGGCGGGCACCATGGAGTTTGACAATGTCCCCATTTCCGAAACCTGGGCTGAGATGGAGAAGGCAGTCGAACTCGGCTACACCAAGAATATTGGAATTTCCAATTTCTGCGGTGGGCTTATCATCGACCTTCTCCGTTACGCAAAAATCCCTCCTGCGGTTCTACAAATAGAGCACCATCCTTATCTTACGCAGCCCCAGCTCATTGCTCTCGCAGAGCAGCGCGGAATTGCTGTTACAGCCTACTCCTCATTCGGTCCCCAGTCATTCCTCGAGCTTGGCCATCCCGTCGCCCAAAACATCGGTCTTCTCCTCGAGGCTGATCTCATCACCTCGATCGCGAAAGCCCACGATAAGACCCCCGCCCAGGTCCTCCTGCGATGGGCTACTCAGAGAGGCGTCGCGGTTATACCCAAGTCCAATAAGTTGGAGCGTCTCACAGAGAACTTGAACCACATCGACTTTGATTTGACTCGCGAGGAGCTCGACAAAATCTCCGGCCTCAATATCGGATTGCGATTCAACGACCCAGCAGACTGGCCGGGCGAGATCTACATTTTCGCTTAATCGCAAGCTGTCGCATTTTCATTTTTTTGGAGCACTTCGGAGATCATTGATTGGTACAGTTTGGTCAATATATTTTCGATACTATTTACATTCCGCACATATGCCCGCTTCTGAGCTATGTGCTCCTCCTACTAAGCCGATAATGTTCTAAATTGTAAATCCTATTGACCAGCTCACCAAAATGCAACAAAACCTTACATACGTAATCTGCCAGCTTCGCCAACCCTCTCTTCATTCCACCTATCCAGTCTCTCTTTCCTCAAATGATAAATCCGTCTGACCCGTCGGTACTCCCTCACAAACTGCCCAACGTCTACGACACCTTGGGTCCGAGCTGCTCCGCCAATGTCCAGAAAACTGCCTGCCAGTGCCTCCGAAACATTTTCCGCTTCCACAGTCGCAGAGTCCAACTTGGCGCGTAGTCGCGCTGACGAATATGGCGCGAGAGCGTCGTACATCCTCTTCTCGACCTCGCGCCACCGCAGGTCCAATTCCTGCGCTTCCTTCAATTCAAACTCTGTCCGTGCACGCGCTTCCGCGATCGTCTTCTCCTGTTCAATAATTCGAGACGTAGCTTCCTTGACCTGGTCCGAAAGCGCGGATACTTTTTCCACGTGTTGAGTACTAACCGGATGCGTAGCCTGGAATAGTGCCGTCAATGTCTCGTCATCTTGTGCCAATGCGGCCAGTTCTTGCCGATTCTTAGATTGCAGAACCGGAGGAATGAAAAGCTGTGACTGCGAACTGAAGGATGTCGGACGCGATGACTGCGTAGGTGATGGATTTGGAGACGGAGGTGCGCCATGTTGCCTGGATTACAACTCTGTTAACTTTTGGCAGACCCTACGCAAATAAGAGCATACGCACACTTGGGGAACGCTTGATACACTCCGCAGTGTTCTCACGTAATCGGGCCCTCTGTTTCCTATCGTCTGCTGCTGTTGCTGTTGTTGTGGTTGTTGTAACTGTAGCGGCATACCATGTTGGGATGGTCCATCGACACTGCTCCATTGGCCTTGCTCGGCTGCCGGTGGATGTGGAGGTAAAGGTGGGGCCGCCCACGCAGGAGCAGATTGGTGCGGTGGTGGCAGGGTACCTTGTAGCAGCGACTGATAGTGAGATTGTGGCGGACCGGGTGGATATGACATTGTGATATATGTCGAGTTGAATTGGATATGGTTGGAATTGAACCGAATCAGCGATATGTATCGAACAGAGGGGGTACAATACCCTTCCAAACGGTAATTTACCTGATACGGTCTATGATACACACAAAATCTCGTTCAACGGCTTTACAGCAGTTTCCCATAACTTACAGAATTACGACGCGCAAGATGACGCGTCCTAAATAAAACAAATCTGACCTTTGTGGAACAAATTAATATAAATCAAAACCTAGTAAATAAAACAAACATGTTCCCCGCTTCAACAATGTCCGTCTGAGCCAAATATATGGGCCTTTCCACATTGTAATTTATGCAACGTAAAAGTCCAGGATACAACTACACTTTTATGAAAATAACGAGAAACTCAGCGGCACTGAGCTTCCTCGACCACTGGGATATAACTTCTGCTTTCCTTCGAACTTTCTCGGCTTTGGCAGTTCGTTTTCACTCTTGAATTTGTACTTTGCGTCATCAATATCCAGTTTCTGCGCGCCATTAGCATTATTCGCAATGGTATATGAGCTCGCATTTAATTCACGGATGTTTCTGTATGCTGCTGATGCAGACCGACGTGAGGATCGACCTGTAGATGATGACACGGAGCTTGATGGCGAGTGGGAGCTGGTGACAGACAACTGTGGTTGCCCTGGAGGAGGAGGCGGCGGCGGCGGCAGACCAACTGACGATCGGCCATCGGTACCTGCAGAAGTCGGTGGGGCTGCTGGCGGAGGAGGAGGTGGCGGCGGCGGCGGCAATCCTAAGCTAGAGGATGGCGGTATCACAGCTGAACTAGAGTATGGTGGTGGTGGTGGCGGAGGGGGGGGAGGCGAAGTGGGTAGCAGCATAGATTGAACTGGCAGCATTGGCACCGCCGGTCTTGAATCAGAGTCGTCGTAATCATCTTCATCATCAAATCCGTCGCTGTCACTCTCTGACGAATCAGCATGCCCACTGTTAAATGTAGGAGGTGCTGGCGGAGCTGGCCCAGGTGCAGGCGGAGCAGCAGTAGGCTGTGCTGGCGGTGGAGGCGGTGGAACTGGAGGCGCCGATGAAGGCGTTAGTGTCGCCAGAGCTGGTATCGGAGGTGCACCCGGTACTGACGACCCAGAAGAACTATACGCTCGATGTCGACCTGCTATCGAAGCATTTAGAGCCGCAGCGAAAGATGAAGATATAGGCGGACTTTGATGTTGCGATGAGGCCGACTCTGACTCACCACCAACCTTCAAGAGCGACGGTGGTGGGGGAGGCGGCGGGGCCGATATCGGTGACGTGCTAGACGACGGAAGAGGAGGAGGAGGCGGCGCTGCAGAGGGGACCGGCGGGGGAGGAGGCGGCGCGCCAAGCGGCACTGGCGGTTCTGCATGAGGTGGTGACTTCAGGCTAGGCACGCTATGACTAGGTCGAGTGGAGGGTAATGGCGGTGCCGGTGGTGGGGGTACAGGGGGTCCTGACGATGGCAGCGGTGGAGCCGTAGGTGGAGGTGGTGGCATTGATGATGGTAATAGTGGAGTAGAGGGGACAGGACCCGGTGGGTTCGACGAAGATAACGGCAGCGTAGGTGGCGCAGAAGACGGTATTGGTGGGGCTTCGGTCGTCGGAGCAGGCGGTGCCGCAAATAACGGAAGTGGAGGCCCAAGTATTGGAACGGGCGGTGCCTGCGAAGATGGAAGAGGAGGTGCTGGTGGTATCGACGAAGGCCGCTTTGCCCCTAGGGAGGACGGCATAGGAGGTGCTGGTGGAATTGATGTTGGCAGAGGAGGTGCTGGAGGAGCAGACGAGGGTGGCAGAGGAGGTGCTGATGAGGGTAAAGGAGGTGCGGGCGGAGCTGGCGGGACAGACAACGGCAATGGCGGTGCAGGCGGAACAGATGATGGCAACGTCAGTGCAGGTGGCACCGAATGACTGATTCCTGGAATTGAAGGTGGTCCAGATCCTGGGATAGGAGGAGCCTGCGATGGAGGTCTTACCTCAGCGACAGACGAGACCGACGAGACCGACGACGATGTCTTGTGATGCACCGGTCGTCTCGGGACTGATGGATGCAACGACGCAGATGAGGCAGGAGAGTGTGATGCTACAAAACTATCAGTCTATATAGACACTAGCGATAGAGATCAACTTACCACCTGTCTCGATTCCACCTCTACTCTTCAACTTCGGCATTCCACCTGCAAACAGCCCAGCTAACTGGGGTCCCATCGCCATTGGTGACGATTCTTCACCAGAGTTCGATCTAGATCTTCCAGTAGATGGTACAGGAGGAGCAAGATGCGAACCAGGAGATGCACTGGATCCGCCGGACTCGCCGGCAACGCCCCGACCGACTGACGGAGCACTTCGATCATTGGTGACAGTTTTCTTGAGTTTCGTTCCTCGTTGAATTTCGCCAAGTAAAGCGTTTCTGCCAGCACCGGCGCTGGCTGCTGGAGGTGGTCCCGGAGGCGGGGGCACACCCCCGGGTGGAGGTGGTGGAGGTGGAGGCGGCGGTCCAGCCATGTGAGCAACTCTAGTTACGTAAATAGTATCGGAAATGTATGGATCCGCGCAGTATATATGCTAGATGTTGAGATGTTAAGCTTAACGTTGATAATATAATAGTTGACCAGCCTTGGTTTAAGCTGGTTAACGAATAAGTTATGACTTGGACTTTGTGACCAACGATTGTTGTGAGATGGTTGTGAGCCGCCGCGTTCCCTTCAACACTAAACGCGTATCGAGGTCTGAATTCGCCCCTTATTTAATGATTCCCATAGTATGTACACAACAGCAATCGTCGTTGCAGTACTTGATAATTGGGCATATAAATACAAGTAGTCAGAAATTTGTTTTAATCTCGTATAATATAGAGGCAGTCGGTTCTTAACTGCTTTTCGCAATACATGTCCTTCTTCAACAACTTCAGGTACGGCAATCCCTTGGTCCATTTTTCCAGATATCACTGACGTTCCTAGTCGCGGCTTCGGTCGTTCGTCTAGAAAGAATAAACAACAACAACAGCAACAGCAACAGCAGCAGCAGCAGCCACAATCATCATTTTTACGGACATCCAGCTCACATTCCTCCGTGCAGTCGACAGTCTCGAACTCATCCAGCAACTTAAAGGCGTCTACCGGCAGCCAATATGTCCCTCCTGTGCCGAGGCCTATGTTTCTGTCTCAACCGTTCGTTCGTACTGCTCTAGTAAAAGGCAGTTTCAAGACAATTGTTGTTCTGCCAAAATACGTTGACATCGGTGAATGGTTGGCCCTGAATAGTAAAGTAACCATTGTCACAATTTGATATTACAAGTCCGCTAACTATGGTATCTAGCATTCGAGTTCTTTACATATCTAAATTTAACCTATGGAATTATATCGGAGTTTTGCACTGTGCAATCCTGTCCGGCGATGAGCGCAGGACCAGGGTAAGACACTGATCTTGATTGCACCATAAAAATTACCTAACCATAAATTATATATAGGTTCGACTATACTTGGCTCGATGGGTCTAAAAAGCAAATACGATTTCCTGCTTCAAGATATATCGATCTTGTCCTCACCTGGACTAACAACAAGCTTAACGATCAGTCAATATTCCCTACCAAGGCCGGTATGTTTGCTTCCATAATCATTGGTTTCCTCAAAGATCTGACATTGGCTTTCGGGATTGTAGGTGTGCCATTTCCGCCTAGCTTTCCAGTAACATTACAAAACATTTTTAAGCAAATGTTCCGAATTTTTGCGCATATATATTATAATCATTTTGACGCGATCGTGCATCTGAACATGGAAGCACACTGGAACTCGTTCTTTGCGCATTTCATCAGTTTCTCAAAGGTCAGTTGTAATGGCTCGTTGTAATTTTGTGTCATAGTCGCTAATGGCTGGATAGGAGTTCGAGCTATTGGACAAACGGGATACGGAACCGTTGCGGGAGTTAATTGAGTGGCTTGAGGGACAGGGAAAGGTTTAAGTTGGCATCATTCATGGGCACCTGTATTCTGGATACTAGGCATCTTGATAGACACAGGACATCATTCTAGGAGCCATATATGATATACGGATGCTTGATTATACAACTATACAATGTACCATAATATGTAGCCAGAAAATAAATAATAATACATGAAGGGTCCCGCAACAAAGTCTAGACAGTCATTTGTACAGTTCCATGAAGTGAAAGATTCTATCGTCCCAGCTTTTTCGTCTCTCCAAGTCGCAATCCTCGGACCTATATATTGAATGAACATCTATAAATAAAAGCATGCTAATATATTCTCACCTTATACCAATCAATTTGTGAGTCAATCTCATCGTCAACTAATCCGCATAGGGCAACACTTTCGCCTCGCAGTAAATATAATCCCAGATCCAGGACCTCTGTGGGCGCGTCCGGGGTTATTACTCGCTCCTTTGCTGATTCAAGGATTAGGTTCGTAGTTTGATCATAGCCTTGTAATGTTCCCTACAATAAAAGTCAGCAGGACTATATAAGGCGGTTTATAGCAGAGGGAATATTGTAACAGTAGCAACTTTGATCTTACGGTGAATAGGCGTCCATCGGACGTAATAACCACTACCATCTCTGAAATATCAACTGTTAATACTCGAAAAAACCAATGAGGAAAGATAGACCTGGATCAAAGTGACTTACTTCCAACATATGGTGCTAAACCTGACATCGTCACACGGGCAGGGAATTATAAAACTTGGTAGATTTACCACCCCGCGCAATTTGGTCTCAATGCTATCACAGATTTCAAATACTAAACTGTCTAGAGTCGCATTCCAGAACTCTGATTCGAGAAGTTTGTGTTCGTTTGCTGTACTTTTCAAGATCGCTTTTTGTCCTTCGGTTGATATAAGGTTTTGGGAATTACAAGCCAGATATCAACTGCAAAAGGAGCTGCTGGCTGGGGGTCGGCATTCCTCATTCGATTTTCACATGTTCACTGAATTAACCACCGCCTGACATTTATTGTTGTAATGTAAATGAGGATTAGGTCATTGGCATAGCATTGCTTTAGTTGAAACTGTCATTTAGTGACGACCTACTTCGTGCGGTCCGAGATTATAGGCCTGAAGTCCGCAAGTGAATGTCATCAGCAGGATGGGTGTTTACTCTCTCATCGTCGATCCCCCTGTCGACGGGGAACCCATGGATGCAGGGAGTGATCTCGAACCAATATCTACGCCCGTTAAGAACGATCAAGAGAATTTGTCTACAAATCATCGGCAAGAGATTGATGCTTTATATGAAGATTTTGCTCAGAAGACCATCTCTTTTCAGCCTTTAGATGCCAATCACTTAGGTGCCTTGCAGTGTCCTTCCAGACATGATTTGTATTGGCTAACAGGTATTATAGAACTAATATTATCTCGGTCTCCATTTACGCGGGCGCGATTAACATCTACCGAACGTGTGAAGGAGAATATGGCCTTGGTATATGGCATGATCTCGAAGTGGAGCGCAGCACAGGAGAAATCTATACAAGAATCCATGTTGCTCGAGAACGAGTACGTTAAGCAGCAGCGTGATATCAACTGGAAGCTGTATCAGACCCAGAAACACGACGAGGATTCGTATTGGACATCAAAATCCAAGAACATGTGGGGTAGCATATCAGAGGCAATACAGAAGGAACGGAAGTCGTTGGAGGAGATTAAGAGGAAGGAGATGGTGCGCAAACGCGAGCTGGAGCGGCAGAGGCTCGAACAAGAGAAGCTAGAAAAGGAGCGGAAACAACGCGAAGAAGAGGATAGGCAAACTCGTGAAGAGCAAGAGAGAAAAGATCGGGAAGAAAAGGAGAAAAAGGAGCGCGAAGACGAGGAGAGGCGGGCATTAGAAGAGCAGGCGAGGTGTGAGAAAGCGAAACAGGAACAGGAAGAGAAAGTGAGACGGGAGTTAGAAGAGAGAGAACGGGCTCGGTTAGAAGCAGAGCGACTAGAACGTGAGAAGCTGCAAAAGAGAGAACGCGAAGCGGCTGAATTGGCTAAAGAACAAGAAGCCAAGCAAAGGGAAGATGAGGCACGGCGCCGGGCATTGGATGCCATCCAGAAACGTATTGATAATGAGAAACTTGATCAAGAACGCAAGCGTATAGAAGAAGCGAAAGCAAAAGACACCATCAAACCAGACGGTGACGCTGAGAGCCTGTCAAGATCCGAACCGAAGGTGATACAGGAGCCTGCTAGATCTGTCACTGAAACCAAGGTAGTAGCCAAAATGGCTGCTCCCCTAGACGACACAGCCGTAAGTTCTAGGATGGTTACTGAAGTGGTCAGGAAAGACGAAGTTGCAACGGAGCCTGATGTACCTCAATACATCGAGGAAGCAAGAGCCGAGCAAGATTACTATCATAAGTTGATCCTGGTTAGCGTCTATTTCTGACGTATTGCCTGTAATCTGAGGGACTAACAGCTTTAGTACATAAAATCCGACATCTTGGAACCCGTCGCAGCTGACAAAGGATCGAAGACGTATTGTTCGACGAACAAGCGAAAGATAAAGCCAAAGCTTGGGCAGCTTACAAATAGTCGCCAGCAGATTCGCAAAATTGTCAGTACTTCACGATTTTGCTTCCGAATTACTGTATTGTGTAACTAACAAATTGTATAGCTGGGCGAACTTAACGGCATCATCGACGAGGCAAAGGACAACTCTGATCTCTGCTACAAATGGCTACTGAATTTTTTGTCAAAGTCTATAGTTTCACAAGCGGAGACGGAAACTATAGTATCGCCAATGAGTGCATTTCCTCTTGGCACACTTGCAGTGTTCATGATGTCCAAACATGACATGCTCCGTGATCTTTTGATCGCCAGGATCGTCAAGAAATGTCCATATGTTATCGGCTATTCCTGCTCGATCGATACTGAAGAAGGACGTATACGGATGGGATATAAGCGGATTGAGGGGAAATGGGAGGATGACGCTATGTACTGCGAACGCATGGGTGGTATCGCCGCTGTGTGGGGAGTCATGACTCAGATAGGGTTCCCGTTAAACTCGAATATCGTCCATCCGTATCCGATATACCATTCGTGGACATTTATTTCAAGAATGCTCAACTTGGCGCCTGAGAGTCTTACCAACGCGCATTTTACTGTAATGGCTTCGTGGTGGGAGCTCACAGCGAGACGGTTTTTGGTTGCCTACGGTCTGGCAGGACGCAAGTTGTTGACCACTGTGTGGGATACTTGGACAAGAGCGGCGAGTGATAAGAGATATCCAGCGGCGGCAAGATTGAGGATATTGGGAGAACAATGGCAGGAGCATGGAGAGACTGGCTTAGTGAGGCCGGAAGAGCCATAGCAGCACTCACCGGGTCGCCATTGGGCGAAGATATTCTGTAATTTGGGGCATTTTGCATATATAGTGTAAATTAGGCGTTGCGTGTTATTTAATTGACAAATCGCAAAAGTATTGTAATATTACACACTCGAGGCCGGAGTCAGGGGCAAATTTCGCGGTATCGGCAATTATCGGGTCTGCCAAGAGCCTTTGATCCGGTAAATCCCTATATAAGAGAGTGGGCACCCAAGAGACGTGCGTCAATATGAATGAAATTAAATAAATAAATATCCTCTGATGAGCTTTGGGATACAAACCCATTAGGACCTCTTATATTCACGTTCTCATAATCATAGTTATCGGCCAACAAATGGCAGAGATCAAAGCATTGCTTTTCGACGTCTTTGGTACTGTAGTCGACTGGCGCACTTCTGTCAAGGAATATATTCTTGCCCGCTCACCAGACCGGATTAAAGCCTCAATTGACTGGGATGAATTCGCAGAGGAATGGAGGAACCTCTACTACAAGTTCGTGTCTGAAAACTCGAAGGACGACGCGACGTCTGTTTTTAATTCTTTTGTGTCTGTTGATCTGCAATATCGACAGGCCTTGGACATCTTGGTTGAAGAGCACGGGATTGAGAACGCCTGGACGGATGATCAGAAGGACGAAATTGCCAAGGCATGGCATTACCTTAGAGGTAATTATATTTAAAGATTTATGTGTTTCTCAATCTAACACTGTGCTGAAATAGGATGGAATGATGCGGTCGAAGGTCTCACCCTGCTCAAATCCAAGTTCATCATCGGCACCTTGTCGAACGGAAACATGAGACTTTTAGTAGACATGGTAAGCCAAGCGTCGTAACGCAATGAAGTAGTTAACTTCTGTGCAGGCTAAGCACGCCGAATTGCCGTGGGACGTTGTGTTGTCTAGTGAACTGTTTAAAATCTACAAGCCATCACCAAGAGTATATCTAGGTGCTACTGACTATTTGCAGCTTAAGCCAGAAAAGTATGCTTTCCATGTTTCTTTCGATCCAGCATTTAACTAATGGCTAATTAGCATCTTGATGGTCGCAGCTCATATGTATGATCTCGAAGCTGCTAAAAGCTGCGGACTGCGGACTGCGTACGTAGTAAGAAGAGGCGAAGATGTAGGAATTACCGTTAGTCCAGATAACGTTGATTACTTCTCGTCAGACTTTGTAGACTTGTACGAGCAGTTAACTGACAAGTAACCTGACGCGATATCGCTGGCGTCGGGCGAATTGGATGATTGGAGTATTGGAGGGGCCAGGATGGCACAATGCCATCGAGTCACATATAGTAGATGTCAATTATCGTACAATTCCGCATGTATATCATGTTTTCGATCCAAACAACGTCTATATAGCTTCCACCTTTTTACTCCTTTGTTGATGCATATTCTTCGCGTAACTTCTTCACGTTCATAAAACCTGGCCTTTGCTCTAACGAAGCAAATGGACTATAACGGAGGGTATATATATTAGCATACCTTATTTCTCGCATAGTTACAATAACGAGAAAGGTTACACAGAAACATGATAGAGGTAATTGTGACATACCTTTTCCCTTCCCGTTCTAATCCTTTGGCCCACTTTGCAAACGCAACCGACTTTAGTTTGTTCGCTCCAAGCACCTGACCAAAAGCAAACAATGCGGTAGCCGCAATTGTTTCAACAACGATCTGAACCCATGTTATGTTAGTATCACGGCAACTTATCTCGTATCCACTGCTCGCTGGAGAACTTACGTCGACTGGCAGTGTAGCGTCGGCGTTCGCCGCCAAATGCTTTACATAGTGCGAGAACTCATACGCTGAATAACCAGCATGAAATAGAAGAATCAATGAAAGCACCGTGATGACGGTTGGCACGAACGACATGTTGTACGTGATGTTAAGTGCGATATCTAACACTGATATCACAAAACCTGCTGATGTCGGAATGTGGATCAAAGTCACGTGATGAATGGTATGACGTTATGGTGCATGCCTTGGTTTAGATAAAATTTTTGGATGTCGGGTCATCCTTCAAGCTACTGAGTATTATTCAGCTGGTTTGACAGTAAACGGATAAAAATACCGGTAGCAGTTACCGTCTCTGCAGTTGTAATACCTATAAGAAGACATTTAACGACAATATTAGAAGCAGAATGTCCGCGGTTACCGTGTCACCGCCAGCGGCGGCGACGGAGATACCCCCAAACACAGCTTTATATACATGCAACAGCTGTGGTGTCGGATTTCCTACGCCAGATATGCAGAGACGACACATGAAGACAGACTGGCATCGTTATAACTTGAAGAGACGAGTCGCGACATTGCCCCCTATCTCCGCAGAAATCTTTGCCGAGAGAGTGCTGCAGCAAATGGACGCCACACGGAAGAATGAGGAGAAGCTTTCGTTTGTGCAAATTTGTCGCGTTTGTGGAAACAAACGGTTTACATCTGCCGGTGCTTACGAGAACCACTTGTCGAGCTCACGCCACAAGGAGAACCTGAAGCGGGCGGAGCAGTTGGGACTATGTGAGGACGAAGGTACCGGGTCGACTGCAACCGGAGCTAGAGATCCTAGCCCAGATTGGAGCGTAGTGTCATCTACCTTTTCTCTCGGAGAACCTGTGCAGCCTCCACAGTATCATACCATTGGGTTCAGAGACAGGAGAGTCGGTGGTGGAAGCAAGAAGACTCTGGGGCATCACAAGGCTCCGTCTTCTGTTACCACGTTGTCTGTTGCCGGAGACGATTTGGATAGTGTTATCGAGGATGACTTTGTTGGTTCTTCAGCCGGATCGAACGTTGCGCCAAATGTTGTCGGTGGCGTGGATGCGGAGGATGAGGACGAGGACATTGACTCTATCATTGAAAGGAAGTTGAAAAATGCTGTCAAGTTACCTCTCAGTGCCTGTATTTTTTGCTCAGCACAAAATTTCAGGGATGCGGAAGACTCAGTTGCGCACATGCAACATGATCACGGTCTTTTTATTCCGGAGAGGACTTACCTTGTTGATCTAGAGGGTCTCGTCCAGTATTTGTCAGAAAAAGTATCTATTGGTAATGCGTGCTTATATTGCTCTTTCATTGGCAGAAGCTTGAATAGTGTTCGTGACCACATGATAGCGAAGCAGCATTGTAAAATCCCATACGATACCGAAGACGACCAATTAGAAATCTCGAATTTTTATGACTTCTCTTCGTCGTATCCTGACGATGAGGAGGACGATGACTGGGATGATGTCGCTTCAGGCGATGAATCTCCTGAGGATGACGCGAGCGCTGTCCAACTTGCTAGCGTACGTGGTCAGCGGCGAACTGAGAGCAATCTCGTGCTCGATCCTACGGGACTTGAACTTTCGCTGCCCCTCTCTCGTCTACGTATTGGTCACAGATCCCTTGCACGGTACTACAGACAGTCACTACGACCTATGAATGAGCTACGAGAAGGGCAGGGAACTGTAATTGCGGCTGGTTCGCGGCAGATATTGGCTACAGTTGCTCGTGATCCGGTCAAGGAACGGCTTACGAAAAAGGACTGGAGAGATCAGCGCGACAAACAGAACAGAGACATTCGCCGGGAGCAGCGTTACATTAATCAGCAGAAGCATTATAGGGATCCTATGCTTGGAGGTTAAACGGATATCATAATGTCCTTCACATGGGTGGGGGTTCTTGGTCATTATTGATTGGCATGTTTTTCATTCGTTGTGGGTTACTGGTGCTCTTGTATTTGAAAATTTTTGTTTACCTATGCATTTAATAAAGGAGGTCTTACAAACGCATCTCCTCTTCATTCAATTCAACCATTGCGCCTGTCTATGTTGCGTCCAGCTTGCTACATTGTAGTTATATACATCAATTTTAAACGCCAAAGCAAATTCATGACTGATTCCTGTAAATAATCTCTTTACCGCCAATCGTGCCTGTTCGTCCAGTCACGCCAAATCTGATCATACCCGCGCCAGTCTCTCCCGCGCGTAGACCACCCCAGGACAAGCCGTTTGCTTTGGCCAATGTGATTTCAACTTTTGTTACCATGACCTTATACCTGGACTTTTCGGGTACGATTGGACCATATAACTGAAACTCTGTCTTAAATCGCTTTGTGCCCAGGTGTAAGAGATCGAGCGCTAATGAATCTTCAAAGAACTCGATTGACGATTTTGATTGATCGCATTTCTTTGCGAATATCGAGACAATAACGGCTGTAGGAGTTTGGTAAAAATCGGTTCGGCATTCCACTGCTTCCTCCTCTTGTTTCTTGCTGTCATCCTTGGGTCCGACATACAAATGCCGTCCGGTCTTGCAACCTTTTATCTTTAAAAATTCGTCGAATTCGAGTACCCGTCGCTTGCAGCAGGACCACCCCTTGGAAGCTAGCCTCATTAGTATAGATGAGATAGACCACAGAGTATAACACGTACCATCATGGAATACCGCCGTGCCGGGATGGAACTCGCAGGAATCGCGATTCGTGCCGTCGAAACTCACCTTACACCCGTTTCTCTTGCATTTTGTACCTATGGGAATCTCCACATCGTCAGGATCTTCAAGTGATACCACGTCTAGCTTATTTGTGGCCTCGTTAAGAGTCTTGTTGGTTGGGATAGTCGCACGATCCTGTCCGAATTTGGCAACGGATTCAGACGGCGTAGGAACTATTGAGGGGCCATTACCGTATGTTTCCACGCCCTTTTCGTCGATCGAAGTCGGTACATCTGCTTTGATTTCTTTGGCCGCCGGCGGAGCCGGTGCGGCAACTTCCGTCGTGTGAATACCTTTTGTGCATCCAGCTAGAGCCAGAAACTCATCAAACGATATAACCCGTTTCTCGCAGCAGGACCAGCCTAGATCGCGTAAAAATTAGATACTACTATTGCCAATAGACTTTGACGTTCGATATTCAAAAAAAGCCCACCTTTCAGCGCGTCATGGAATACTGGTGGTCCCGGGTGGTACCAGCATTCGCTCTCATCAGGCTGGTTGAAGGACTTTCCGCAGCCTTTGTGGGTACAGGTCTTGGACATGAATTCGGTTCAAATGCACAATACTGGAGAATTGGAACCTCAGAGAATAAAATAATAAGTACCAGTGGAGGTGGAGCAGAGAGTGGATATTTGCCGAACTATCGAGAAATTTCTTTATAGTTCTATGTTTTTTCATAAGCAAATTATCGAATTCAGGAGAAATCCTATTCTCCCAGTTTCCGGATCCGCATGGAGAGTTCTGGAATGGAGCCCTAACCATACCCCGATTCAATTGCCGGGCATTATTCAAGAGCGGTTTCGTGGTACTCCGTAATTATACGTTTCTTCTACGGCTTTTTACTACTGTCTTTGGATAGACATCGGAATCTGCCTTTTTGTTGGCGTCTTTATAGACAGAAGTTACGAAATGAACAGACAACTGTTGTCCGCTCCTGGACGCTGCTCAACTGCCATTGTGCGCCGGCATACACAGATTCGATCCGCTCGCATTATAGGATCGCTATGGCCGGCCAGGTCGCGGATCCTTCAGCCACAGCGTTCTACGGACAAAGTCCAGTCTTTACAGTTCACTGCAGCGTCGTTTACGGCTATCAGAGCGTTCTCGACCACGTCACACCGGTCAGCTACTGGCGGAAGCGATCGCAGGAATGTTAACCCCAACGGCGGCAATTTCAACATGAATCTTGGAGGTGGCGGCAGTGCGTTGGAACAATATGGATCGGATCTAACCAAACTCGCAAGCGAGGGAAAGCTGGATCCAGTGATTGGTCGTGATGAAGAGATCAAGCGGACAATCCAGATATTGTCAAGAAGGTACCATCTTGAGGATTGCGCAGCCGTGAGATGCATGTTAACGACTTACAGAACTAAAAATAACCCGGCACTTATTGGCCTTGCTGGTACAGGTAAGACTGCCATTATGGAGGGTCTCGCACAGCGAATTGTGCGTGGCGAAGTTCCCGAGAGTATGAAAGAGAAGTCAGTCATTGCCCTCGATCTCGGTAGTCTGATTTCGGGAGCAAAAGTAAGTAAGTTGGACAGTAAATTGGGGCAGTATCTCTAATTTATGGGTAGTATCGTGGGGATTTTGAACAGCGTCTGAAAGCCGTCCTCAAAGAAATTGAAGACGCCCAAGGAAAGATCATTCTGTTTGTTGATGAGCTTCATCTGTTACTTGGTCTCGGAAAGGCAGATGGTTCGGTAGACGCTTCTAATCTGCTTAAGCCACTTCTTGCTCGCGGTAAACTACAGTGCTGCGGTGCCACCACGTTGGACGAATATAGAAAATATATCGAGAAGGATGCTGCGCTGGCCCGCCGTTTCCAACCAGTTATGATTAATGAACCTTCAGTTCATGATTGTATCAGCATACTCAGAGGATTAAAGGAACGCTACGAGGTACACCATGGTGTCCGTATTACTGATGCTGCACTTGTTACCTCTGCGACATACAGTAACCGTTACATTACCGACCGATATCTTCCGGACAAAGCTATCGATCTTGTTGACGAAGCATGTTCAGCTCTTAGATTACAACAGGAATCTAAACCCGATCCGATACAGGAGCTTGACCGATCAATCATGACGATTCAGATTGAACTCGAGTCCCTCAAGAAAGAAAGTGACCCGCTATCAGTCGAGCGTCGGAGTAAACTTGAGCAGGATCTGAAGTTCAAGCAAGAGGAGGTCAAGCGGTTGACTGAAGTCTGGGAGAAAGAAAAATTGGAACTCGACCAGATCAAGACTGCGCAGTCGGATATTGAGCGAGCCAGAATTGATTTGGAGATCGCCCAGCGGACAGGCGATTTTGCCATGGCATCGGAGTTACGATACTCAAAGATTCCAGCACTAGAAAAATTGGTTCCCAAGGACGGCGACAGCAAGAGAACCGCGTCACTTTTGCACGATGCTGTTACTTCCGATGACATTGCTCGAGTTGTCTCGAGAATGACTGGTATTCCCACACAAAATCTCATGCGGGGTGAGCGAGATCGATTGTTGTATATGGAAGACTCAATAAAGCAGCGTGTCGTTGGCCAAGATGAGGCAATTCATGCTGTCGCAGACGCGGTCCGTCTTCAGCGTGCAGGTCTCACGAACGAGAAACGTCCGGTTGCTAGTTTCCTGTTCCTTGGTCCAACTGGTACGGGTAAGACAGAGCTCACAAAGGCACTGGCCGAGTTCTTGTTCGACGACGAAAGCGCTGTTGTTCGATTCGATATGAGTGAATTTCAAGAGCGATTTGCTGTATCTCGACTTGTGGGTGCTCCTCCTGGTTATGTGGGGTACGACGAAAGCGGGGAATTGACGGAAGCCGTCAGGCGAAAGCCGTATGCTGTGGTGCTATTCGACGAGTTTGAGAAGGCGCACCCGGATGTGTCCAAGCTGTTGTTGCAGGTTCTTGACGAAGGTTTCCTGACAGACTCTCAAGGTCGCAAGGTTGACTTCCGCAACTCGATTATTGTTATGACGAGTAACATTGGCCAGGAATTTTTAATTTCCGGTACCGACGAAGAATTTACAACGGGTAAGGTCGGTGAGGATGCAAAGAAGAAGGTGCTCGAACAAGTTCGAGCTCTGTACCCACCTGAATTTCTGAACAGAATTGACGAGAGCCTGGTATTTAACCGATTATCTAAGGAGTCGCTCCGACGAATAGTGGATATCAGACTTGCGGAGGTTCAGGAACGGGTGCACGACAGACGGATTCAATTGGAAATCGACAACGAAGCTAAGCAATGGCTTGCCGACAAAGGCTTTGATCCACTATATGGCGCGCGCCCTTTGAACCGGCTGATTCAGAAATCTGTATTGAACCAGCTGGCTATGTATCTCATCAAGGGGCAGATTAGAGCCGGTGAAAAAGCTGTGATTAATGTACTGAATGGCGAGATCCATGTGGAGCCAAATCATGACGCGGAGTCGGAAGTCGAATCGACACGATTGAGTGGGTAAAAACTGATAATGTTGTGACTGCCTTTAGTGCAGTGAGGGGATTTGTATATAGTAAATATGTGGGTTTGTCTGATATTATGGAGCAAAGGATGGCACTTCAAGTAGATTGGATTTCAATGTAAATGCTCTACTCGACATTTGTATTATACAGCGTGTAAATATAAGTAAACTATGAATTAATTTAGTGGTCATGAGGATATGAGACAATAGCCAACGTAATATCATGCAAAAAAATAATATACAAATTTTCCTGTAAATTCACCTTCTCTATCCATCATTTGCTCTGCGCCGTTTTGATCCTTTTTTGGGAAACTTCTCACTCTTCTTTTCATCAGCTTCCTGTCTTGTCCTTTTTGGATGATCTTCGTTGGCTCCACCTTTCTTTCCGTCCACCGTCGTTTGCACCTCATCTTTATCAACCATGATCTCGACAACCTGCTTATAAGACCGCCTCCGCATGCGCGCGTGCACTACAACAGCTCTGGCATCAGTTGCAACGGCCGCCTTGCCCTTCTCCTGTGTGAAGCCCCACAATGTGGCCAGATTTGCCACGTCATACGGTCCACGGCATTCTAACGCGCTCATAGCCGCAGATGATATGACTATGCCCTTGCCCCTTGTCGCCCGGAACAGCGCCGCGGCGTTTGAAATCAGATTGCGACGGACGTTGTTATCGCCTTGACGGGTGGACGGCGAGTAACATATCTCGAACTTGATACCGCGTGCGACAGCAGCTCCGAGCGTACGATGGCGGAGGTAGAATGGTAGTCGTTGGGAGAGGTCGAGTGAGATCAGGTCGATATCTAAGGACGTGCATGCCGCGAGTAGGAGTTTTTCGGTCGTCGGACGGACCGCGAGGATGTCGAATTTGCTAGTCAGGGATGGGAGCACTTGCGACTGGGCCGCGTCTTCGAGAACGACTGTTATTCGGCTCAGAAATGTCATATTTGATAGCGAGGCTGAGAAGACGTCTGCCTGGATAGGCGATGTGATGTTTGATCCAATCTTGCCCGAGACTTCATAGTCATACGCAATTGTTGTATAGCCCACTTATTATTCATCGGTCAGTGTGATGTTACTTGAAAAAAAGCAATAATTGTAGAAACGTTGCCACATACGGGCTTGTAGCATAGCTACTGTACGGAATAGATCAGGAATCGGCCCCGTAGAGCGAGTATACTCGACCGCTGACATTGTGGTAACAGCTTTCGGCCATGATACGCAGAGATCGTAGAACATGCCGATTCAGTCTTATACCTTCTTTTTTGCTTGTGTTATAAATATGCAGTGAAGATGATATGGTCGTTCATTGCGTTTAATATGTTAAATGGTTCGTGTTGGGTTGGGAATTTGGCCCTTTTGTGAAAAAAATTGGGTTTTTGCGGCCGGCAACATCTTTCGCCGACCACTTCGCATCCATGCCGAGTTGCCGACATTATTTGTATGCAATGAGACCGGCACAATTACGCCTGCTGATTCTCCGCAACGCGAAGCCGTCGTTGCGGCTGGCAAGTCAGAGGCAGGTTGCCCAGATACGGTGTGCGAGTACGGGTTCGAAAGTCAGCAATCAGAGCAAGAACAGGAATAAGACGAGCAAGACCGGCGCGAAGCAGCCTCCGTCGAAGAATGGACAACCGAATAAAAAGAGTTCCCACGCACAGAAGAAGGCGGAGCCTTCTATTGGGGCGCAAACGAGTGAGCTAGAGCCAGTTGCGCCGAACGGACTACATGAAGATTCGGTTGGACGACTGTTTGCAACTAGTTCGACAGAAAAACGTCTAACGCCGGAGACAAACAAGCCGTCGCCGGTGTATCTACGGTCTGATACTGATAACAATGTATCGACAGGTGAGGGAGCGGGAAGCCAGAACAAAGTTGGTGACGCGTTCATTGCGCAATTCCTCGAATTCACACCTAAGCAGCATTCTTCTTCTGCAACGAGGCAATCCACGACTTCTCATCCACATAACAGCAGCGTAGTCCGAGCTACAAACATATTCATGGACCAGCCGGTCACACTACACTCGATCGCGGCTAAGGTTGAGTCTGAGATATTCTCGACCCCGCCAACCGGTCTTGTGCCGACGAGCATGACCGGGGACGCGTTGGAAGCTCTAGAATTCCTTATCAAGAAATGGACAAGTGAGAGCAGTAGTCCTCGTCCGAGTCCGATCGCCCAGGTGCTCGATGGCAACGTAGCGGACGCGCAAAACCTTATCTATGACATTCTCAGGTTCCCACAAACTGTGGTTGACGAAGCTTTGTTAAGGCGATACTTCCTCGTACGACCGGATACGTCGCGAGCTGTGGAGGCGATCAAGATCTTCTATGAGCGCGAGGAGAACAAGAGGCGCGTGCTATCGAAAGCAACGTACATGATTCCATTCCGGAAAAGCCTTCGGGATGAGGATATTGACGGTGCGTTCAAGATCGTGGATGTTACGGCGAATAGTCCACAATGGCTGTCCTTTGTCAAGCGATGGTGGCAAAGGGTGGCGCTGATGTGGATTGCTGGGTCGGGATTGGTGGTTGAGTTGGCCGATGTGTTTATGAAGTCGGATTTACTCGTGACGGGAGGTTTAGAGAATACAGGGGTGATAAAGGTTATGATTATCGCGTACTTGCTCAATTCATCACTCCTCGCATTTGTGGCGTGTGCGTCAAGGCCGGGAGATAATGGCGGTAAGGTTCTCTGGCGACATGGTATTTTCCAAACTACATGGTATATGCACGCGCAGGAGTCTCGCATGCTCAACATGATTGTCGACATGGACATTGGCCGTGTTGAAAACGAAGGCGACGTTTCGCGGCGGGTGTTGCATGAGCTTGCAGTTCGGGACCGGAGATTAGGCGATGATGCGTATGACAACATAGTGAAGGAGTACTGGGCTAAGCAGGGACAAGGGTTCGAGTGGTCTGAGCCGGACATCGATCCGGCGGAGGAAGCCAAGGTTGGGCGAGATGCGGTCAAGATGAGAAAGCTGGAATTGGATACGAAGCAACAGCGTCAGTTGCTGATTGATTACGAGAATGCTGAGTGGATTAAAAGGGTTTTGCAATCTCAGACGGATGGATAGATTGGTTGTAGATATTGATAGATTTTTAATCGTTCATAACTAAATTACAACATCCCTTTTAAAAAGCCGTCGTTGTGTCTCTTGGTTCCATGTAATCTTAATCTACCTTGGCAGGAGTCTTGATGGTAAAGCAATTAATACCCAAATAGTCGCAAATAGCATTAATTACTACCCGTGCCCAAGCCATGAAGTATGTAAAGCTGAAGATGGCGTAGAACCAGAGGTAGAGCAGCTCGAAATTTCCAGTAAACAACTTGATGCCGGAGGAAGGCAGCCAATAGAAGAGTAATGGAGCTATATATACAGGGACCATGAGAATTGTCCAGTAAGGGAACGGTTGTCTCGTGAGGTGTGCTAATATGATCTTTGTGGTCACTCTTCCGAACGAGAACGAGGTCGCGAGGGCGAAAAGGACGAGATGGTTTTCGGAGAGCAGGATAGAATATGGACTGTCGAGCCAAAAGTAAACTGACAAGGCTGACCACACAAATGGGACCCACTCCTTTAAGGTGGGCAAAAATGGCTGATGACGAGACTTTCGCGCTTCATATACATTGTATATGCAGAAGGGGAGATGCCCCGAGAAGAAGGCGAGCGCGACAATGTTGACGAATATGTCTCGCAATGGAGTATTGCCAACACTAGCGGGAAGAAAGGAAGAGACAGAGGGAAGGATATCGAGGAGTGTCTTTTGCCAGATATGTGGACCAAAGACGCCAGAAATTATCATGAGACTTACGGCTATGATAATGCCTTCGGTCGGGCCGTTAAAGTAGCCGAGGTAAAGAGCTTTCCGTCAGTTTGCAGCTAGGAAATCTTAGAATCAAGGCAACCTTACTGTGGGTATGATATGTCTCCCAGGTAGAAAAGAACATAGCGAGGCAGGAGACCAAGGTAATGAACGCGCCAGTGCGAGTGGGGCCGAGACCCATGCAAGCTGTCTCGACGAGGCCGCCGAGGGTACAGTTCAAGGAGTCGATTCCATGGTCAAAAAGCTCGCCAAGGGGGGACGAGGATCCTGTCCGTCGGGCTTGCTTGCCGTCGATGTTGTCCATAGTCGAGTAGAGCCAGAGTCCGGCGGCAAAAGAGAAGTACAACCATGAAGGTCCGGGACCGACAAGATCTGGGACATAGATGAGAATGCAGAGGATGTTGATATAAATGAAAATGAGGCCGAGCAGAGTGATGACGTTAGGTGCCAGCCATAGCGGCATGAGCTGTGCACAGTAGTTCCAGTAGTGCCTGAGGATGTATTTCGAAATGAATGACTTGTCGACAGACTGGGCAAATTATTAGCCTTGTGTCAGATCGGAGAAAGTACAAAGGCACGAAATAAACAACATACCGAATACTTGTATAACTTTAAATGCGACAACGTCTCGGAGTCAATCAGTTCGGCCTTTCTTTCTGAGAAGGGGAAATTACTTAGATGTTGCCAAGTATTTGCAAACAACGACATATGAAACTCACCAAGAGAAATACCCAAAGACATTGCGGCAATCTGTACTATTTGCTACACCGTTTAAGACGCTACAGTCTCATCGAAGCCGGGGGGGCCAGGTTACTCTATCAGTACGGCGAATGCGTCAGCAACAGTATATCGCCAGGACAACGCGGTCGGACTATTGAGATTATGGAAGACTGGTGCCACTGAAATGCTTCGGAGGATAAGTCAGTACAAACGATCGAGGGTGTACGAGACTTTTCTCAATTGTTCTTTTTCTTAAATACAGGGTCCGTCCTGGTGATCTCGAACCGGCGTTGGCGTTTAGACAGCTGGTTCAAGCCGCAGGCGTAGCGTCTACAGTAGAAAAATACCCCTGAGAGACTTGAGTGTTCGGTTCAGTTCGGTTCGGTTCGGTTCTGCGTAGAACAATACGCGGCAATTTTATAGAACGAGACTCACCAATAATAAAGCTTCCCATGTTCACAAGTTCAACTGTTATGCGGCTCAGACTAACAATCAACGAAATATATACAATTACGACAGCAAGTCCTTCCTATATACTGTCCGTCCAATTTTTATCTTTACAGTCTCAATTTTGACATCTAGCGTGTCTATGACCCTCTGCACCTGAATGTCGTTGTCAGGGTCGTCGGGCAACCGGGTTCGGGCGATTCGCGCGGCACTAGTTTGATCCTGTAGCCTCCAGGCAAGCGAGACATGGAAGCTGGGGTTTTCGAGAGTGGGATAAGACATGGCTTGACAAACTTTGTTCGTCGCGTCGACCAGGGTCGTCAACTGCGATGGAGTTAGAGATTTTGTTAAAACCGAACTATAGCGGGGGTGCTGCCTTACCTGGTCTGACGGCTTGGCGAGCAAGGCATAGAACTCACGCGTCTGGGTGGGATTGGCGAGCCAATCTGTCGACTTGAACTTGAGAGAGAAGCACCGGCAGTTGTCACCAATCGTTTCCCATACGGCTTTGCGAAATTCGTCTCGGTCTTGTGTTGTGAGCATGAGCGGCTGCGACAGCGAGACATGGAGTGGCAGCGGGGCGCCCAGAGGCGAGTGGACGAGGGACGAGGCTGTTACCGGCACGAGCGACTCGAGACCGGCAGCCACGGATTCAGTTGGAATCCACTCGCAATAGACATGGGTGGGCCATTTACCTTCGATATGGGGGCTCTGCCGAATGCGGCCGTCGTGGAGCTCAGGGTCGTCACCGACGCGTGGTGTACTCGCGTACTGGTCGAAGAACCGGTCCGGCAACGGAGGTACTGGCGGTCTTGGATTGCTGGAGACGCCTGATGGTGATAGGGGCCGCTTGGGCATTGGCTTAAGGATCGATTATTCTTGCTAAAAATTCCTTATTGAAGATTCCATGAGAGCAGCGGTTAGGGCGTTTGTGACCCGAGTCACAATTGTGACTCCCTCTGAAGTGTGACTGCCATCACTCCTGATGACATCATCGCATCAAAACTATCCCGGACCCGCTTGCCCCACGCCAACCTTATTTCCGGGTTTATCAAGGCAAGGGCCGCGCGTGCGGATGGGATATACATAAATACATCTTAAGTCTGCTCCCTGACCTGATCTTTCTGACAAATGTATATACGGTATCATTACCATGGCTGCAGTTACAAAGTGCGAGTCGCCGTCACCGCCACCACCATACTCGGTGCCCATGAGCACAGTCGGATCGACCATCGCACGCGACCGACCACCAGATAAATCTCTCGAAAAACACAGTTCCGGGTCTCTGTCTGCATCTCACAAGTCGTCGCACCGGCACTCGTTGGCAACCGACCCTATTGACAGGCTCGACCACTCTTTCGGCATCGGCCGCGAGTACCACCACGAGGGCCCTTTCGACTGTGCTAGCCGGGCACGTAATTCAGGGCCGATGGCGCCTGTCGATGCGCTGTCTCGCACAAACGCGCTCGCATTGTCCGCTGTACCGCCAACAAAGGTCGCGGATGCCGTGAACAACGGTAGGCCCATTGACGGGGTCGTTGTGCCTGGCCAGTCGAACGTGCAATACGAGACCGAGGATATCAACGTTCTTGACGAATTTCAGAACCCTATGATCGCTGGACGATGGCCGGGCGAGGACTTTGCCTATGCCGGGCACGGTCGACGGAATTCGAGGGACGCAAATGATGTTGCCCGCAGGCGCTCATCTTCGTCTTCTGGCAAGAGACTGTCGTGGACATTCTCAAGAAAGACCACAACAGTCGACGACGTTATCGGTGAATCGCTTATCTAGGTTGATGGAAGGTACATGAGGGGTGACTGCTATAATATTGGGATGATATACAAATATTTATAAACACATTACATGTATATATAAGTTATCTATATTGATGTCACTAATGGACCAAGATTGCGAGACAAAAAACGAGTTTTTTGGGACTTTCGTCATATTCATGCTTGCATTTCTGATCTCGCTCGACACCAGTTATCCACAAGCCAAGCTTCATTAGCATTTAGCATTGGCTAACATGTCTCTCGTTATTAGTTTTAATACCGTAACGACTCGAGCTACTGGTGAAGTCAGAAGAGCGCTAAAGGTATCATCTCGCGAGAACCCCGTAGTGCCCTAACCCGCTTAGGGGGGAAAGTTCATGGTATCGTTTGCGGTAGTCTTTTATTCTGTTTTTAGTTGTGTAGGTGGTTTGTGTCATTCGTTTTTGGTGCGTCATGCTTTACCTCGTGATTGTTTATGCCTTAGGGCCAAATATCGTTCTAATAATCCGGCAATCTATGCTGGCCCAATAAACGGCTCACCTAACCCACTGAGTATGCTGTTCACGTGATATCACGTGACAACGGTGAGTCATTGAGTATGAACGCGCACTCGAACAAGGAGCAGCCAAAACGAGTTACCCTAAACCGTGCCTATTGCCGGATGCGGCAATCATGCAGACCAAAAATATGAGCCGCATGGGTGGGTTTTCGGAGCAGTGAACCAGCGAAGGCGGGGTTAGCAAAGAAAAACGAAATGATGACCACTTTTTATTTCCTGGCCTCATTCTGCTTGTATATAATACTCTTATCCATACAACACTTTACCTAGCCGCAAAGCAAAATTTTCTGGTCGGCAGATCTCTATGGCAAATTCACTCTGGCCATACTTGGTAGTGTTTGGGCTCCTGCTCACGCGAGCCGTATTTGCCGGTCAGTGTGGTTGTCGAAATAGAATCCTTGTCTAATTATTGCGTGCTAAAAAGTTGTGCAATAGAAGTCACATATGATAACGAATTCGAAATCGTCGCTCGAGCAGAGGCATACCTTGAGGCAATGGTCCGCCGAGACCTGGCCCTGGCCCACGGTTTATCCAAGCGGTCTTTGTCCGGCTCGGCAAACTATACGCCAACTCACACCACCTGTCCGTCTGGGTCGCTCGTTCGTTATGCATCCACCGGTCTCAGCTCGGAAGAATCCCAGTATGTTGAGGCAAGACAAAATAGCACCCGGGACGCTCTCGTCAATCTGCTTGACCGCATCGGCCTGGACAACTTTGACGCGGCCAGCTTTATCGGGTCAAACACGTCAATCAAGATCGGTCTCGCTTTTTCCGGCGGTGGATACCGCGCCATGCTCAGCGGTGCCGGCTTCCTCGCTGCGGCCGACAACCGTACTGTGAATTCAACCAACAATGGACATATAGGCGGACTCTTGCAGGCAAGCACTTACTTAGTAGGATTGTCGGGCGGAAACTGGCTCGTCGGCTCCGTCGTGCTAAACAATTTCACGACCATCCAAGCCTTGCAAGCCGACACGGTTGTATGGGACTTGTCCAATTCGTTGCTGTCCCCTAAAGGCGCAAATGTCACGGCCGAAAATGAATATTACAACCTGGTCGCAGACCAAGTCTCAGGCAAGGGTGACGCCGGGTTCCAAGTTAGTCTGACCGATTACTGGGGCAGATTGCTTGGCCAACAAATGTTCAACTACTCAGGCGGAGGCGTAGGTCTCTTTTGGTCCGATATCGCCGACACGGACCCATTCAAGAATTATGGGCTTCCGTACCCCATCGTCGTCGCCAACGGTGTAACCAATGGCGAACCACTCGATATCGCCACTAACACTGTGTTTGAGTTTTCGCCGTATGAAATGGGAAGTTGGGATAACGACCTTGCTGCCTTTTTCCCAACAAAATATCTGGGATCCGAAGCCGTTAACGGAACTCCGGCCAACTCGCAACAATGTGTTGTCGGTTTTGACAATGCTGGTTTTGTCATTGGCACTTCGTCATCGCTTTTCAATGTCCAACCACTAAATTCGTCTTTCGTCCAAACCAGTTTCGTTCCGTCTCCTCTGCTGTCTTCACTTGGTGAGTTTTCGAATGATTCTTTTACCCGTGACGTAGCTGTCTATGCACCAAATCCGTTCTTTGGTGTTGAAGGGGCAAGCGTGCGACAGGATCCCCTGATCGGTCTTGCCGACGGTGGTGAAGATGGCCAGAACGTGCCGCTGCTGCCACTCTTACAGTCAGAGCGACAAGTAGACGTCATCTTTGCTCTCGACAATTCCGCCGATCTCGATAGCAACTGGCCGGATGGAACCGCGCTGATCACGACATACGAACGCCAATTCATCCGTCAGAGCGCGTCAATGCCATACGTGCCCGACAACAACTCGTTTGTCGCACTAAACTTGACGAGACAGCCGACATTTTTCGGATGTAATGCTTCCAACATGTCCACCATCACACCTTTGATCGTGTATATGGCTAATTATCCGTACACTTACCTCACAAACTCCAGTACCATACAGCTTTCGTATTCCACGGCCGAAGTGGAAGGATTCATCACAAATGGATATAATTTAGGCACACAAGGCAACGGTACGCTCGATTCTGAATGGCCTGCATGCATGGCGTGCGCCATCATCCACCGCGAAGTCGAAAGACGCGGCATCGAGCACACAGCCCAGTGCCAGCAATGTTTGCAAAAATACTGCTGGGATGGTAGCATTGCGACAACCAGTGCAACATTTGAGGAATTGGACCCGGGGTATTTAATTAATGCGAATGTCCTGGCCACTGCTGCAGCCGGTAGCTCGACCACCACTGCCACGAACATGACGGCGACATCGTCATCTGCTACGGGCACGGCATCTGCATCTGTTTCGACCACGCCTATTGCAATGGCCTCCTCGTCAGGTCTGGCTTCGTCTACAAGGGCCGCGCCGACGACCACTTCATCCAGTTCTGGCGCCGGAGCAGTTAGGGGCTCCGTTTGGACCAGCGCTGCTGGTGCTGCTGTTGTCGCATTGGTTTGTACATTTGGAATTTAAAAGTTTCTCCATTGCGTGGTAAATATGAGGGATGACAATTCATCTGTTGGATGACTCAACACAATTTGTCGATTTTGTATAGTGAATCACGATGGTTCAGACATAAAATGTTCAATGGCGGTTAAGTAGACGTTTGCAGCCCTTGTGCTCGTTAATTCCGCCGAAACACAGGCAGATACCCCAAACCCGACGCCTATTATTGAGTGCGATACAATTGAATAAATAAACCGTTGCTCTAATTGTTGATCGGTAGGGTATCTCAAGGGGCTGGCAGGGGTTTTAGTAAAGAAGTTAATTTGACATCAACGCTACTAACTGACAGTTGCGCTAGCGAACCATTATTAATGAAAATTCTAAAACTTATGGAATATTTTCCCGGCCGCCAAATTATACCGTGGGGAGGAATGAATTAAGTAGTGCCGACTGCTGAGTATATGATGGCCGTTATTTGCCTGCCAGGCTGCCTGCCACACAGCCAAATGCTCTCATAAAGCTTCCGTCGAAAATTAAATTAACAATTAAAAGTTAGTTACTTCAACAAAACTTTAATATTATTTTGGTTTGAAAAAAAAAATTACAAAAAAAAGAGGCACTCCCCTGCAGGGGCTCGAACCCTGGACATTTCGGTACCTTAATAGCTACTCACCAAGTTTCACTTGATGTGTCGTAAAAGCCGAACGCTCTACCGACTGAGCTACAAGGGACGAGTACCATGTCTGCAGATACCCATCGAGCCCCTACATTCACTAAACACAGGTTAGGGCTTTTCTTTCGGGAGCTTGGCCGGATACACAATCTTGCTTCTGACAGACTTACGTACAAAAGAAAATAGTCAGTTTCGCTGAGGCTCTATTTGCTTAAGTGTAAATCTCACTAATGGCAAATTTGTATGCAACGATTTGGGCATGAAAGGCTGTCAAAGACGCGTGCACGACGCGTTATTTATCTATTGATCGACGCGTCGCTGGCGAAAGCCCCACATATCAAAATGTGTGGTGGCAGAAGGAAAATGAATCAAACAAAGTGGATAAGAACGTAAAAAGCAAACATAGTGGACTAGTGATTTATTATTATATCGGCCATATTAATTAGTTTTGGACCGGCCGTGCATCATTCACTGGACCGGCATCAATTTGGCGAGTGGCTCTGTGGCCCCCTGCAGTCGGCTCCATCCGTCCATCCAAATTTCGTTCGCACCCCTTAAAATCTACCACCCTTACAGCAAACACCCAACGATCCAATCGTCGGGAAATTCATTTCTACAAATCATCAAGTTAAATTGAATACCTCTAGGTGAGTGAGTGCCATAGATTTGTTTTTCCTGTCGGCGAGTTAGTGTCTACCGGACTTCCAGCGATCCCAGCATTGTTGAAGCTACTCGGCACTTGGATTGTCCTATATTTATATTTCTAACTTAAATCAGCGCGAGTGGAGAAGATTCCCCGTTTATTTCTGAATTGTGGTCTTTGTTATCCCGCTCGGACGGCGCTAGCAACATACTGATCATATCCAATACAAAAGGTAGCATATCCTTCGGTTTCTCCTCCGTGCTCTGTTTCGGTCTGGCATTGTGTATTCGTTACAATTTGCTAGCACTACGACGGCCGTGTTAAGGCTCTCCTAATCGATCATTGTCAGGGACCGTCAGCAGTTACCTCTATGGCCCATCATCGCCATTCGCGCTCGTACTCTACCTCGCGGCGAGCATCGTCTGGTATCATGTGGGCGGCCCACTCCCGTCACCCATCTATACCTGAAAACGAAGGTTTGTGTCAACGTCAATTCATTCGTTACTTGAATGTATCGCACTGACAACTTGTCCTATTAGTCTTAACAGCCCCAACGGACTCGTTCGGTCCACCTTTAGATTCGCCGAGTAGCTCTTCAGAGCAGTCCCTGCAACAAGAGGCAACAGAGTATGACCGCTCGGTTGAGATGCTCGTCCAGAATTGGATGGTAAGCAATCCAACCCCATCGCTGTCCACGACTCCTCCCACCGCTTCGAAGTCGACTTCCTCCGGAGCTTCATCGACAAGACAAACTGCAGATGACAGCAAACATGATGCCTCGTCTATCTCCACGGCTACAAAGTCTGAGACTACCACTTGTGACGACCATTTTTCTAAACGAGATTTCACCAGCTCATCTCCAGGTTTCAAGTCGTTTGTTGTTTGGGGCAATCGCAAGGTCGTTATCAGCATCCCTCATGAGCTTATGAATGAGACGGAGTTGTTGTCAACAACTGAATTGCGCGATTGTGAGAGGAGGATACATGAATGGACAGTAAAGAACTATAACTTGGTATGTCGTTGTTGACTAGTGATAACTATTGTTTGCTAATATCTTGCAGATCAAGAATCAGTTTCCTTCATCCCGCGACGCGAGTGCTTTCTATAACGCTCTTAGTTGCGGGAAAGCTACTGTCCGGATACCAGATGAGAAAGGTAACACGTCGCTCTCTGTCCTTTTGAACGTTTTAGTAACAGCAAAGCAGCATGGAGAAACCATGTCGAATTTCTTCGTGAGCAAAAGCTGTTAGCTCTGGGCGTTTCGTCTCCAGTGAGTGCACTAAATAAAAAAGTTGCGACGACCAATATCCGTTAATCAATGATTAGGCACTAAGCGATTCCGTCTCGTCTCCAAGGTCAATGGCTCCTTTACATTATGCCATGTCGCCGGACTTGAACGTCGTCCTCTCAGGTTATAATGCATTAAATATCTACGCTCCTCAGTCAGTAGCTGCAGCGAACGCGAACATGCACCATTATCCGTCCGTTTCGTCCGCACCTAAATTTGCACCAGGATTGCCGTCAACGGTGCTATCCCCAACTGTACCTGCCTTCGTGCAGCAACCTTTTAATGATGACTTTGCTTATCGCCCAGCGTATCTCGAGGCACCAATGGGTTTCACAGGCGCAATGCGCTCCCCGAATCTAGGCGAGCCGAACGTAATACCTCATCCTCAACATTCAGTCACAGATCTCAGTGCAACCGTTTCCTTTGTTAGACCACCGAGAGATAGCAAGCGAATTCCCATCGTCGATCCGAATGGCAGGGCTGCTGCCAAAACTATTACGCCGGCCGGCGGCTCAACAACTCCGGCTCAGATTGATCAGCCGGCTGCGAATGAGCCAGAGACTCCGAAACAAAAGTGCACACCAATCGTGCGGGACAATACTCCAGCAAAGGAATTGCCGACAGACCAGTTAGATGACATTGTGCAACGTCTCACGGAGCATAGTCCGTCAGCTGAGCCAAACAGTAAACCAAAGGGGTATGCTGCTAACGACGATGATTCGGACTCCGTTTGGTCAGATGGTGTGGTCAAAGCTCATCGGCAGCGCCTTGTAGCCGAGGCTGTGAAGCGGAATAATCCCTTAGACGATTCAACATTGCAAGTCTTGCTTACCGATGCGTTATCCAAGAAGTTGGGCCCTTTGGAGAAATTAGTCGGCATCTTGACGGATCAACTAAAGTCGTCTTTCAATGGCCAGCAACCTGGGGCTCATGCTTCAGACGCCGATGACGAAGAAGATGAGGATGAGGACGTGCATACCATTCAACAACGACGATCTAGAGTCCAGGACAATGATGATGTGACTGACGAAGCGATGACAGCCCAAACAGGATCCCTGCGGTCCTCCCGCGCGTTGTCGACTGAGACGCGGGATCAGACTATTGCAGAGCTACGCACACAGTTGGCAACGTCGACATCACGCAACGAAGCATTGTTATCCGAGCTAGACGAAGCCAGACGTGCTCGGGAGAGAGCCGATGCGATTGTCAGCGAATTGACGAGCAAGATTGTTGAGAGCGAGCGCGCATATTACTCAGTCAAGGGCAAATTCGATACTTGCGACCAAGAGATCGCCAAACTGAAGGTCGATATCGAACAAATGACGTCGAAACATGCCATGGAGTTGGAGGAGAAGGCAGATTGCATTCGCCGCGACACAGAGCGCGAGTACTTGTTTGCCGCGAAGGAATATGAGATACAGAGAGAACAGACAAAGTTTCTTCAGGAACAAGTCAATGTATTGAACGATAAGCTGAAACTCTTCACGGTCGATTCCGAGCGTGCTGTTGAGAAAGTACGGATGGATCTCGATCGTGTATTGCGAGAGAACGAGGATGCCTTGAATTCACGTGCGACAGAACTCTCGTGGCTACGAGGATTGCTTGATACCCGCATAGAAGAACTAGACGAGCAAGCGCGAATTCTCAAGGCTTTTCCTGGCGAGACCATCGATCGACAGGTACTGTACAACGCATACTCAAGTAGCAACTCGGCATTCTTGGCAAAGCTGAAGTTTGGCATAGCCATGAGTCTTGTGTCAAATGATTTCGTGCAGCTGATTTCGAATGTGTCGGAGTCCTTCGCTGCGCGCGGCATATCTCACAAAGGCCATCGACGCAGACTTAGCCGTCAGATTATGCTAGAGAATGTTATGCCACTCAACGAACAAAACAGCAACATTCCGAGCAATTCTAGAATTGGATATAGTGGGGGGTTAAAGGACCTAAAATTAAACCGAGCAGCGACAATTCACGGGCCAGCAACCGACGGCGAAGAGGTGCGCCAATCAAGGCCATTTCGCGAGATTTAGAGGGTTCATCAGGGAGGATTTCGGTTATACAGTAGAATCAGCATATCTTAGTTTGGAGAATTTTTGTTGGAGGTCAAATGCAGTCGCCGTTCATGTAAAGCGATCGTCATTTGTTTTTCATAAAACTTTTGTGACTGTACACTAATGTTTCTTGACAAGCATTTTTTGGATATTAGATAACTTTATGGGGAATCATATATTAGTACTTATTGACAAGTTTTGATGATGTAATCAATGCGTTGATTAATGCGTCACGACCTTATTGGAAAAAACTGATGAATTAGCAGTACAAAACTCCGATGTGCAAGTTATAGCGCATAAGAAACACAACATATGTAAAAATTACATGGACAATAGGACGGGTAGAAGACGTCATAGTCGTTTTATTCCGACTTTTTTCTTCGGCTTGACATCCTTATTCTTCACAGAGGCCTTGCTCGGCGACACAGGATTAGATACGCTACTTCCGCGCTGCGTGAGTTCCAACGGCCGCAACACGTTCTTGGTATCCAACGTATTTCTAATCGACACTCCGCCTGAATCAAGTCCCGAGTCAGAATAAATTGTCGTGATATTGCCGTTTTCGTCGGTATTATCTGTGAGCGACGCGAGGTCAGCCGAGGATGTGTTTGCTGACACAAATGCACTGCGCTTCAGAGCGTGCACGCTTGTCATCAACCGCGCCATTCGTTCGAAATCAGCGAAGTCCTCTAGTAACAGCTTTCCGGCATCTTCGTTCAATGCCGACTCTGGGTTCGGCTCGATCAATAGACATCGGATAACCTGTGTAAATGCAGATTAGCAATATGCTGCGAATATACTCTAATAACAGCAAAACTTATTGCAACGTCGTGCTACTTACAAGCAAGACATGTCGGAGATCTACATTCGGACTCCAGTCCCGCTTGAGGGTGTCGACACACACCTCGCCCGTGCTCGCTGCGACATTCGGATGAAAGATCTTTGTCTCGAAAAACGCCTTTGGGGGGCTCTGGGGATACTCGGCCGGAAGTTTGAGTGTGAGCTTCCATGCCCCTTCAGAATATGGTGTGGACGCAGGTCCAAGGAGGTGCAGAGTGATTGTTGTCAACTCTTTTGGTCCGTCAGACGGAAGCACAATGTCAGGATGGCATGACGTTTTGAATAAGTTGGCGACGTCGTTGCGAAGGCGAGTCGCCGAAGATGACATATCTAAGTTTTTGAAAGTAAACTAGAAAATGTAAGTGTAGTTACCGGGAGTGTAGTAGACCTGTCGTAGCAAAATATGGTGTCGACACTTAAATTCCAGGGCAGCATTTGGTGTTGGTGTGCAAAGGCAGGCTAAGCCATTCCCAGCAGTCAATAAACAAGTCGCGTGCTTGAGCATTCCAGCCGCATCCACATCGACGAATCGTGGATCCGTGGATTTCAGGCAATTTTTTATCTACTAAGTTATGCTCCCGGTAGAAATAAATCTTATACCCAGTAAATACCAAATAGCTATTCCCGAACAAAAAATACAATATCCAATAATTTCCAACATCTCGCCACTGAGAGACCGTTTACATGTAACGTTCGGCAAACAGTCGAAATGTCAAATTTCGGGAAAAACCAATACGAAGCACATTAATCAAATGCACAATTTAGGGGGTACTTGGGCGAGGTGTTGTCGTCAGTCCAGACACCCCAGTGCGTCTCAACACCCTGAATGCCAGAGGTAGGAGGCTTCCAAGACTCGTCAAAGGCCTCGAAAACAAGAGTGTTAATACCCCACGCACGCATACCGCAGACAGATTCTTGCCAGAACTGAGCTGCATTATTAACGGAGGGCACAGAGCTTCCGTAGGCACCGCCGGCAGTTGGCCAGCCAGTCTCTCCAATCCAGAATGAGATGTCGGTCGAACCCTTTGTCGTCTGAATAACCTGAAGAGCCTGCATGATGTCGTCAAAGAACGAGTGTGATGAGTTAGCCATGGTCTGACCCTGCCAATACGAGAACGCGTTGGCGATAACGACGTCGGCGGTCTGGAGAACGGCCGCATTGGCGCCGTCGACAAGAACGTTCCACGAGTCAACAGTGCCGACTGGAACATTCTCATAGCCACTTATGCCGTGGACAAGAGTTCGAACTTCATCTATACGGGACGCGAGGTCAGAGGCTGAAAGATCGCCTCGGTACAATGCCTCGGAACCGACTGTGACGGCAACAATATGGGAACTGTCTATCGTTGGGAGATAGGCGGACAGCGCTGCCTTCTCGGCGGCATAGTGTGCATCATCGGTAGGCCAAACGCCGACGAAAAGTTTGAAATTGGCTTGTTGAATCTGTTGACCCATGAGCTTTTACGTTGTCCCAATTGACATGGATACAGACCACTTACGGCAGGAAGAATGTTAGCTAATGTCCCGCAGTCAGAGGCCGCATAGACTCGGACAGTATCGGTGTAGGCTTTTATGGTGGAGAAGTCGGACAGGTAGTCAGAAGTTACTTTCTATAATAAAGGTGTCAGTGGGTCTGGTCAGTAGTTGGAGCTCCTTTCCTGAACATTGCCATCACAAAACAAAAGGCAAGCACATACACAACCCGCGTCGGAGTTTCTCTGAACACCGAGATCGAATCCAAGCTAGAGAAACACAAGTCAATTTTCACACTGGTCGTTTCATAGCAGCATGAATGCATACCGAGCCGATGGCCGTCACGCATCCGGTGACGGATAGGACTGCAGTAATTGCACAGGTTAACCGCATTTTGATGTATATTAGCTAAGAGATGTACTGTGGAAGCGAGTGAATAGAAAACGAGCGACGGAAGAGTGAGCAGTTGGCGGACGGTGTAGAAAGAGCGTGGAGTTCGGAATGCAAAGTAGGCAAAAGTTGAGCGCTGGAACGCATAACCCGGCTTTTACTAAATTCAGAACGTCCACAAACAAAAACCAGCGCGTTTACAATATCCGCCTCTAGTACAAACCCCTTGTCTAACGCCTGTTTTTTGCAATTTACAAATTGGTGGGTTAATGATTGATTCGAACCTTTATTAACAAAAATAAACACAAGACCGTATGTGCGGACTAATGTTTTTCGACGAGCGCCGTACACTCCTGCTCTTAAAGCTTCCGTACCCTCCTACTTTGAAACAAGACCTCGTAAACACTGTCCAGTATAAACTCCACCCCGCATCGTTGCCGGACAAGCGGCAGCGCAAACCACGTACTCACTTCGCCCTTGCGGCTCCAATATTCAATATCCTCTCTAGAGCGAGGCGCATCAACGAATAATTTCCAAAAATCATGCGCACGCAGGTCAGGTACGATCGTAATGATTTCGGAGTTCATCAGCTGCCGATCGTCCAGCATTAGCATGCGTCGCAATAGCGGCGGAAGTAGTCCCACTGTCTCCAGCTGGGACAGACGGTGTCTAATTTCGTATCCTGTGATCCTCAGGAGTTTGTTTCGCACAGAATGTGCTCCATGGTGAATGTCCTGCGACATAAATGGCGCTATGTACGGGCGAGCTTGAGATACAATAAAGTGGTTTACATTAAACAGTTCTGAAACTCGGGTGTAAGGAGCCTCACGCTCCTCGCGAGGAGTAGAAGTCCACGATTTCCATCTGATTGGTGCACCTGTCGGCAACCACGGCACAATTTCGCCCTTTTCATTTTTGCACATCAATTGAACCTCTTCGTAAAATCCTGGAAGGGCATTACTCGCACACGCGGCCGACCAAATCAGGACATTCGGAGTTGTTAAGAAGTTGAACAGCGTCGGCACGTACTTATCGTTGGAGTGGAGTGTGATATTAAGCACACGTCGAGTGCGTGCGTAAGCCTCTTCAAATGTCAAATCACCAATATTATCTTTCACAACTTGCTGAAGCACTTGGATATCGAGAAGATATCCTTTCGTAATCAATCGTTTGAGCCTTTGCAGGCCCTGGTATTGCTCTGGTGGCCGCTGCTTCGCAAACGCTGATAAATCAATACCCTTGCCATTCAAAAACTCGGGAAGTTCGTCGTCTCGATGAACGCTGACGAGTGTGGCAATCAACGCACCAACCCCTACTCCGGTAATAATGCGCGGCAACAGTTGGTGCTGATGGAGTGCACGTACGACACCCAGATGACACAGCCCGAATAGAATGCCCCCTTGCAACACCAGAGCTGATAATCCATATGACTGTCGAGTATCATGGACCAAGTCGAGTTTGGCTTGAGTTGAGAGAGTCGATGACGGATGGTTAAGGAGGTAATGCAAACTATCTATAACCTCCATATTGTATTTCTCGATCAAGAACTTCGTCCTGAATTCAGATTTAGTAATTACTCTCAATTTAGGCCGGAGTCCATACCCAGTGTACGTGAAGAGCTTCTTGTTCGCGATATTGCCGAGATTGCGTACAAGACCAGACCGAAGGATATTGGTCAACGCGTTAACATCCTCCATCTCCTTCGCCTCCATAATTGCGTCAAGTCGCTCTGAGATGAGCTTATAGTCGTACATGGATGCCTTTGGATTGGCGCGCCAGAGATCATTTCCAAGCAGATTATCAAGGTTATACGCCAGATCCTATCAACTTGTGAGGAATTACATTCACTAGTTACCACTTCTTGCATACCAGCCATTCGTCGTATGTATGTGCATTTCGCATTTGTTCCAATACTTGTGCTTCGGGCCGACGGGACAAGATCAAATTCCATAGTTTCTACGAGCTATCAGCAAATTTGTGCCTCCAGGGCGGGCTCTTCCGCCATTACTCACATTATGCCAGAAACCCAGAACTTCCAAAAGCATAGAGATCAAAGAGATCACGAACCCCGTCAAGGTAGACTACAGATAACACATCAGCTTCGCTCAGCACCGTATTAGTTGTTTTGGGGGTACGTACCGATATTTTCCACATGATTTCTGTACGCGCTATCAAAAAAAAACAATCGCTCAATCCAGTTTAAATATATATCTGGGAAGGTAGATATTAACTCAACGCTATGCTATCCAGATAACAAATTTAATCGGCTGGAAGAGCGGGGTACCATGAATGGCAACCAGATGCAGATGTCTGCTACTGCGTAGAAGTTATTTGAAGTCTGCGACGCAAAGAAGATAGTACATCAACGGTTTGGACCGAAGGAATGCCTGGTTATCGTCGTCGCCCACAGCTAAATACAGCAATGTTGCCATATAATGAATGGTCATTCCTGACTCCTTGAGCGGAGTGTGTCCAGTCCACTTTGGAGTTGGATTAGCGTGCATGTGATTGCGACGTAACCCTTATCCGCAAAATAAGATGCTAGGGCAGTGTGGTATAAGTTTGGATAATGGCATTTAGATAAAAATTTCTAGTGAAATCATTAGGTATACAATATAGAAAAAGGAATTTCAGTTAAAAAATCAATCCAACCGTTCACCGATGGAAATATTTGGGGATCATAATTGCTTAATATGCGACAATGACAAAAATGAGACTGCAAATATATATGACGATGGCTACGTAAACCAACTGTTTCTCTTCCAACCCTTTGTGAACAAATGACTAACACAAGCCTGTGGATGACTGTAGTCGCCCGCATTAGAGTGTTTCTGTCCGTTGCCGAAATACTTAACTGGGAGAGTAATGACGGCACCGCCCTCCGTGGGAAATGTCTTTGGCTCCGTCATACTGTAAAACTGCTCCCAAGATATATCCTTGCGCTTGTAATTCATCGAATCGATGAGTGCATCAGTCCATACGCCCGGGCCGCTTATTTCGTAAATATCTTCTGCTGAATACTTTGACAGTAGTGCAGGACTCGCTTTATTCTTCAGTTTCGCGAGATGATGGGCGTGCGCCACTACTCGAACAATGGCTGTGCGAACCGGCCGTGCAAATGGCTTCGAAACGATTGTGAATTGGGCAAAGCCATACGGACGATGCCAGCCCTGCACTTTTTGAGATTCTTCCATAGCATACGGTTCGTCAATCTCCACGCCAACAACGACATCGGCGTCTAATTTCCATAAGTTCTCCGGGAGCCATTCTGCTATCGGCTTGCTGCAATATACATCTATATCTGCGTAGACGCCTAGTAGGATATCAGAACATAGTTCGACCAAGATATTACTCCAGCCATTTAGTATGCCGTACCTCCATATAAATACAATAACAGGTACCTCAGTAGATCGGCTTTCAAAACTGGATTTGGAAACGAATTGTACAATTGGACAACTTGGGGGACATTTATGAACGCCGACTCAACAAAATCTTGCGCAGTGAGGTCGTCCACGAGCTAATTCGTTAACAATTAGCTAGAATAATTGCAAAATGTGACATACCACATGCTGGTACTCAGGATTGAGTTTCGACCATGACGATACGGCCTCCATATATTTCTTATCGACTTTTTTGGCAGTCTGGAAAACCTTCTTGGGCCATACATCCCGGTTATACGACCCAGCGTATGACAGCTTCAAGTTCACCAAGACCGAATCAAGGAAGTTCTCAAAAACGACATCGGGCGCACGCCGATAGACGGAAATATGCCGGAATGTGGGGATCGGCGACAACTTTAAAGGCTTCTCGACATTCTCTTGCAACTGAACTTGACGATAACGAACAAGTGACAGCCAAAACACAGTCGCCAACAATAACGCGACCAGAATGATTCGTTGGTAAAACTTCCCAGATGAGGTGGATAAATGAAGATAAGAGGTACCAGAAACCATGCTTGCTCTGCGCGCGACCTGCTCAAATCAACAGTACATTCAATTGTATAACGCCAAAGACGTTGCGCTAACTATTGAGACCCAAGAAAAAGAAATAGCAGCACAACTAGACAAAATCACGCTTCAGCCGGAAAGTGCGGCCTAGAAAAGCGAGGTGCAGTTGGCAATGAATGACCTGATGCTGCGATGCGTTAACGGCTTATTGCTCTGCCTTCGTGCAGCATCCCGTTCATGAACGGAAAAAATAGCACTGTCTTGGTCTCTCTTCCACGACAGTATGTTTGGCATCCATTATCAATCACTACGTACAATCATGCCCACTTGTAGTGGCGCAGTGATCCAGGGGAACGTCTCTACGCCTCTTCGGAGATTTTAAAGTTCAACCGAGCGCCAAGCCGCTTGGTCCCAAAACCACAACTGGTTCAGGCGATATGTTCTCTCATCTGGGGCCATGAGGGGAGCCCTGAAGGACCGAGATCCTCTATAATTCGAGTACGCTCATTCGCGCTGGAGCAAACGCAAGTCTAAGGATGGCGAGAACCAATTAGTCACTACCAGTTGCGGGGACGCGTACTCGACTGCGGGCACGGGGGATAAGGAACGGCTTTAACTATATGTTTTGTTTTGTTTTTCCATTGGGATTTTTGTTGTCTGGAGAATGTTCCCTAATTCCTATACACCTTTGTCCAAATGGATGTTGCGAGGAAAAGTGTTAGGTTTTAACTCCGAATATTTTTTTGTATTCCCTATGAGGTTTTGTTTTGCGTTAGGACATACTTACGCCCTGATGTTCCGGTTATTTGTCTATGTCTATGTATATGAATATATACATACATATGCGAGCACAGTTTCTCATCCCTGTGGCGATGGCTGCGTGTCCTGGGTAAGGTCAGCTGTCTAATAAAATCGATAATATTCCCACAATGGCAGCACCCACTTGCAAGACCCTGTAAGAGTCCATAGTACAGCTCCAAACATACTAAACTACTGAAAACAATGCTGATTGAGTGCGTCTTGCAAATGGTCGCGGCTTAACACTTCGTTGAATCTGCCGTAGATGTGCAGCAGATTGACCACACCGAGGTGACATTATCCTCGGGAACACGCACGCTGCTGCCATTTACCATCTACTGTGCCCGTCGCGTAATTTCCGATTTGATCATCTCGATGCGCACCATTTGCCCAGTAATCACATCTTCATTTTCCGCGATTACGTCGTGCATTTCCCTCTTCTCCTTCTCGTCCACTGTCTCTGCAATGTATTGCTCAATTTCACGATTGGATCGTTGCAAGTGACCAACTGAATTCTCAATTCGTGATCGTTCATTGTGTAAAGTTTCCAGTGGCAGCTGCGTAATGGCCATCGCAAACATTTCCAATTTGTCCGGTTCATCTACTGATGTTGCCATTTTGAAAATGGTCCTGGCCTTTGAGCACAAGATCGCGGCAGATTTTAAAGCGGATGGTACCAAAAACACACACGCAACAACCATTTGGGAATATATATGTCACGTAAGTGTGTGCATTAACCCCTGAATTCTCTCCCATTTTTGCAAGCAAAAAAGTTTTTTTGTTTTTTGTAGGGTTATGACATTCTTATAAAACCTTTTGTTCCTTAACCACTCATCGTCATTTCAAATTGCGTACCAGAAGAAAAAATGGCTAAACGAAAATTAACACGAGAGAAAATATCGGAAGCGAAGCTCCAGGTGTCTGCGCCCAGTAAGGGGAACCAGAAAAGTGGTAAGCTTGTCCAGGCGATTGGATCATATCCGCAGCATATGGACGACGCCTATAGCCACGATGACGACGAGGAGGATTATGTTGATGAAGCTGAGGAGCCTGAGGAGCCTGAGGAAAACGAATCTGAAGACCAGAGCGAGTTGGACGAATATGACGATGAAGAGGGTGCTAGTGATCAATTTGATGGACTGCTCGACGGTGCGATTTCAGAATCTGAATCTGAAGATAAAGCAGGCGACGAGGTATCGGAATATGATGAAGAAAGCGATGCTGGAGATGCCGCCCCAGAGTTTGGAGATGATGACGAAAGCCAGGAGCACGAAGATTTGGCAGAGGTCATAACAAATTCTCTCAGCGATGACGAGGACGAAGACGAATATCTCAGCAAGTACAGTGCAGCAAGCGAGGCAGAGAGTCAGTCCTCTGTTTCTTCTGATCTAGATGATAGTGGGGTTGCATATTACACCACTGGCGCAGATGGCAAGCCCCGACCAATTTATCATGAAATTGATCCGCATTACTCCAGTGACGACAGTGACATAGAGGATACTAATACGATCGGCAATGTGCCCCTCTCAGCTTATGACGAGTATCCACATATTGGCTATGATATAAATGGAAAGCGAATTATGCGGCCTGCCGCTGGCACAGCGCTTGACAGTTTACTGGACAGTATCGAAGTTCCCGAAGGATGGACGGGCTTAATCGACAAAGAATCAGGCGCAGACTTGAATTTGACCAAGGAAGAGCTCGAGCTTGTAAAGAAGATCCAATTGGGCGAGGACGCTGGTAACGTCAATCCTTACGAAAGTACGATCGAATGGTTCTCGTCAAAAACTGAGGTTATGCCATTGTCTGCGGCACCGGAGCCTAAACGGCGATTTGTACCCTCGAAACACGAAGCAAGACGGGTAATGAAGATAGTCAAAGCTATTAGAGACGGAACGATTGTTCCCAATAAGCCGAAGATTAGACCTGAGGATGAGCTACCAAGATACGATCTATGGGCAGATGACTTACAAGAACTGCAGCCGCACGTTATGCATATACCCGCTCCCAAGATGGCTAAACCAACAAACGATGAGAGTTACAATCCACCTGAAGAGTATTTGCTGTCACAGGAAGAAGTTAATGCTTGGAACAAAATGGACCCAGCGGACCGGGAAAAGAACTACATTCCGCAAAAATTCTCGTCCCTACGCACTGTTCCACGTTACGAGGACTTTGTTCGCGAGCGATTTGAGCGTTCTCTCGATCTGTACCTAGCTCCACGAGTCCGCAAGAGCAAGCTTAACATTGATCCTGACTCCTTGCTACCTAAGTTACCGTCTCCGCGGGACCTTCGACCGTTCCCTATTAAATGCTCAGTCACATATAGGGGCCATAAAGGACGCGTACGTGCAGTTAGTATAGATCCTTCAGGCTTGTGGTTAGCTACGGGAGGGGATGACGCAACTGTCAGGATTTGGGAAGTGCTCACTGGTCGCGAGATTTGGAGGGCAAATATTGGAGACGATGAGGAGGCAGTTCAGTCTGTCGAATGGAGTCCAGCGCAAAATTGTGGAATTCTGGCTGCATCCGCGTAAGTCATGCCATCACTACCTCGCAAGCAGCTGTTTACTAATCGTAGAATTTAGCGGAGAGAAAATATTTTTATGCCTTCCTCCGATATTTGACGAAGAGACTGAGGTGACAGGCCAAGAGCTTCTAGCGGCCGGATGGGGCTATGCTGCCCATGCTGAGCAAATCAATAAGGAGCAGCCGTGCAAGTGGATTAAGCCATCCACGAATTTGGTCTCACAAGGTGTCGACGTTGTAATTGTGTGTCGCCAGACGGTGAAGCAAATCGCATGGCACAGAAGAGGCGACTACTTTACCAGTGTCTCACCAGAAGCTGCAAATATGGCGGTGCTGGTTCACCAGATATCGAAGCACAACACCCAATCCCCCTTCCGAAAGTCCAAAGGCATAGTCCAACGAGCCCAATTCCATCCTTTCAAGCCGATGCTCTACGTAGCGGTAAGTGTTGTATTTACGATACTACTGTTTAAGTCGTCTAATACATTAGAATAGACTCAGCGATATGTGCGCATCTATGATTTGTCAACACAGTCACTTACTAAGGCGCTCCAACCCGGCGCGCGATGGCTTAGCTCATTCGATATTCACCCACGCGGCGACAATGTCATCACAGGTTCCTACGACAAGCGCGTTACGTGGCATGACTTGGATCTCAGCGTCAAGCCATATCGTACCCTACGATATCATACAAGAGCCGTACGAGATGTTCGATTCCACAGTCATTTGCCATTGTTCTGCTCGGCTAGTGACGACGGATATATCAATGTCTTTCATGGAACTGTTTATGACGATTTGCTTAGAAATCCGCTCTTGGTGCCGCTGAAGGTTTTGAAGGGCCATACTGTCGTACAGTCGCTTGGCGTTCTGAAGGTTGAATGGCATCCGAAGGAAGCGTGGTTGTTTAGTGCTGGAGCCGACGGCACAGCGAAGTTATGGACGAGTTAATTGACTGGCAATGGTCGTATATTTGCATAGGGATTATTGGCGTTGATGTAAATTAGCCAAATATGTATAGATATATATAGATATCATTTACCGACTACCGTACCCAGGAGGCATTCACACTATCGCATATTGACACTGCGATACTAAAAAGAGTGATACAATATCACCCACAAATGAAAGTGACATCAAAAGATGCATAACTACCTCAAGATCAATATACAAACGGAGTAGCTACAAAAGCTCGAATGTGGCTCGGTGTGCTGCGCCTCTGCACAGCCACCAAAATCTATTGCTTTCCTCGACCTTTCATTCAACTTGCAAAACATTGCCAGGCCGGTCTCCACATTGCTATTTGCTTTAGTCTTTCTCAACCTCTGATTCAGTTCGAAGGAGTCCGGTTTCATTTCGAAAGTTCCCGCTGCTATTGCTTCTCGACGTTCTATCATACGTCCTCCTACGCGTCCGAGACGCCTGATTTTTCAGGCTACTGCTGCTTGTTAATAGGACAATAAGCCATTCCTTTTCTTTGCGAAGTAGTACCGGTGACGTGTCCACTCGCCGTGTCGCGTTTTCCAGTAAGGCTTTCCATTTGCCTTCTCCGCTGATCTTGCCCGGTGAGGAGGATGGAAACGGATTGTTTACCGCCGAGTCCCTTTCACCTGTACCACCGTCGACAATTAGGAGACGTAACTCTACAACCGTGAGTCGTCCCAGCGACGACGGCGCCGACGGCTCCGAAAAGCCTCTTTTCAATTGCATCTGTCGCAAGTGCCAACGATTGCGCCGTGAGCTACAGGACCAAGGCCGTGCGACTACTTGGTTTGTGTCTCGGGCGTCCCCAAGTCGGGACAGTGTGTCACGGCGAGAGTCGCCCGATACAGCGGTCGCGAATCGTGACGCTAGTGGTATCAAGATGTTTGATCTCTTCAGTCTTAAACGCAAGGCTGCAACCGATCGAAACGCCATCTCACAGACGCCGAACTCCGCACCTGTCTCTTTGCCTCCAACAAAGCGACGAAAGGTGGATACTGACGGCCGTAGCCAATCTAAGTCGCAGTTACCTAATAACTCGCCGTTGATATCATCTGCGTCTGGAAACATGCCATCTCAGTGGTCGCGAGAAAATAGCACGGATATCCGCAGTTCAGACGATGAACTCTACGGCGACGCCAAACGTCGAAATTTGATGCACTCGTTGGGTAACTATAACACACTCGACTCTCAAGGCACGTCGCTGAACGGTAACGGCATTCGGGCGTCGGGCAGTAGTCAAACCACGGAAGTCGGCCCTGACAAATTTGGCAAGGTAATATTAATGTAAAGTCCATTCGATATTTTGCTAAAGCTTATGGATATAGTCGACACGAAATTTTGCCTCTGGGCCTTTACCGTCGTTGGGTCAAGATGGGTACCACGCTTTACCATCCTGGAGCAGAGCATCGGTATTTTCACCAGCAACAGCAGCTCCGTCACAGGTACCATCTCGATCACAAAATTCACTCGCACCGATAACAACCGAAGATTCTCGATCATCAAAGGCTACCTTGTACACCCCCGATTGCATGCGTATTGATGCGCTATCGCGATATAAAGTTAATGTCCCACCGGAAACCATAACAGCGCCCAGTCAGAAGTCTTACCCCGGTTCAGCTCCTTCGTTTAAAATCGAATCATCGGACAATCGATTTATTCTACCTACACCGACGCTCAGCACGAATCGCGGCCGAGTTTCAGACAAGTTTTACAGTGGACCGCTGTCCGTGATACAGAGAGGGAGTCACGGAAACCTCCCGCTTCCTGATTTAGATGAAAGCGCGATGCTCAATTCTCATCATCCTTCCCCCGTGTCATCACCATCAGTCGGAAACTCGAGCCAGGAAGCAGACACTTCAAGACATGGCGATGACGGCAAGTCACGATCGTCCCTTTCTCACCATTACCAACCTTCTCCGGCCTCGACAAGTACGTACTGGCCGAGTCATACTTCCCTACCTGGATGTCAGCCACGGTCTCTACCGTTGCGTGAGCAGTCAGATCTGCCGGAGGTGCACGATCAAGCTTCTGAATCTGCAGCCGAGCATAATTCTTTGGTGCCCGTGTTCTCTCCAGAATCAGCGTATAGCGCCGAAGATTCTGTCCGTTTGAGCGCTTCCGCACAAAAAAATTTGAGCGGGAATCAGCAATCTATTGCTATACTTACGGGGTCTAGTACTGACAACGCAGAATATATTGCTGAAAACGACGCAAATGGCGTTGCGGTTGCGGCAAGCCAAGGTATCCATGACGCGAGAGTGTCTACGTCATATTCCAATACTACTAGCTGTTCAATATTCGGTGGGTCGCGGGCATCTTATCCCGATTCAAATTCTTGCAAGCGCGAAACTCAAACCACGTCTGCATTGTCGGCAACTTGTCCAGAATCTGCAACGGACAAAGACTCAGGTGTCTCGCGAGGGGTATTTGTATCTGCGGCTTCACGGGCTCCAGGGCCGTTACCTTTACCCCTCTCGTCAGATTCGTCTTCTGTGTCGAATAGGCCGAAATCACCAAGTATGGCGCAAGTTCTCTCCTCATCTTCATCAACGTTTGCTACCCACTCAACGAAGTCGATTCATCCTGTTTTGAGTAGATTAAAGTCTGCTGAGCCATTACAGCGTAGACGATCTCCTGGCAGCAATCTCTCGTTGTCTGGTTTGCAGAGGCGTGAAAGCTCCGTGTCTATGGAACCAAATGACAGGGAGACAATGTCCTCGGCAGCATTTCCGATAGCATCAAATTCGCAATCCACAGGTTTTGAACAAAAGCGTCACAAGGGCAAAGAATCGAGCTTGAATGGATATGATGCCGCAACTAAACAATTGAGTCCGTCTCGCCCCAAAATTCCGACTAGGGTAGATGATTCATGCTCGCACTGCGGGATCAGCGCGAGTATACTTGTTGAGTATGCAAAAAGTAAAGAAGAGCTGGTGGTAAAGAAGAAGCAATGGGAAGAGTACTTTTGTGAGGACCAAGCGCAGAAGGCTATGATGAGCGAAGAGATTGCATCAATGAAGGAACAAGTAAGTCATGGTAGCAGAACATTTTTGATATCCGGTTCTAAATGATTGCATAGATTGCCAAGCTGCAGGCTGAGTACGAAATCGCGTGTATGGATCGTGACAATCTGTGTGTGGACCGTGACAACTTCAAGCAGAAAATAGACACTCAGCAGAAGTTTATCAATCAACTCTCTGAGCAGCTGGAGGTGCAGAGAGGCGAGTTGATACGAGTTGACGCACGCCCTCCTAGTGGTGGGATCGATACCGCTAGTAAAAGTCATGCGTTGACCCTCGATTCTTCGGCTGCAGTGAACAGTCCTCCAGCTACATCAGAGAGTGTGAGTTCGGTCTCTGAGATATATGATTGTGGATTGAATGATAAAGGTAGTGATACCATCATACATGACGAGATCGATGCGTGTAAGGACATAGACCCGGTTGTTCATCAGATGATTACGAGATCACGAGCTTCGAGAGGTACAAGTGAGATAGAGCAACATGAGATTTCTAACGCCTCCATTGAAAGCGTGGCACAACTTAACGAACTGGATCGTGTTTTGAAATATTCCGCCGATCCGCCCCAATTCAGCCGACAAAGGCAGTTCACATCCAGATCTCCGTTTCCAGTAGACTCGGTGGTGGCGAGTGAAAGTATCTCTAGATATGGGTGTGTAATAGCCAACCCACCTCTCCGCCCCGGACGGAAGATGCGACATCGACTGCTTTTTGATGGCTCGAATATGAAGGCTCTCCATGTTCACAGGGTCGGTAAATTTGGCAAGACGGCCGCAGCCGGTGAGGAAGACGAAAAGCCAAGTCCATTTGGACTTGAACCTAAGAATGCTGTGCCAGTACTTAGAGACTACATACTGGGTTTTAGAGATGGTGTTATAGTATGATCCTGGTACGTTGTGTGCTACATTGACGTTACATGCTAATGAGTCACCGGAATTTAGGACCCTAGGACGAAGCGTTTGAAACGCGGGATGCCTGTACATAAAGTCGGCCGAAAAATTCCTGGGGAATTGCTAAAGTCGTGACGGTTAATTTTTTTTTTCTTTTGGTCACGGCTATGTATGATTACGCGATGGCTCATTTGCCTGCCCTATGACTATGAATGGTTAACGAGGTCATTACAATTTTATGGTTTAACTAAAGGCGTAGCTGTGCTAGGCTAGTTCGATACTTGTGTTGCCATTTACATATCAGGAAGTTACCAGTTCAAATAATAATGGTGAACGACGTCTCGACAGATGGGTCGAGTAATACATTACATTACTCTTCTACGTAACTTAAAGCGTGCCGTCGATACGCACAGATCGGATGTTGTTGGGCGGCGCGCGTCGGTAACCGACGCGCGCCGTCGCAGCGTTTCCGCAACGCGGAAAGCCTGAAGCCCTCTCCTCGCTAATACACCAGCAATTTCCGGAAGCATTAAGAAGTAGTTGAATCCTCCAGAGGTGTTTGCCGATTATTAGTGACGTGGCTGACGCAAAGCGGTAACTGGCAAGTAACACGCACAGGTGCGGCTCAAGTGGAGGAACACGTGAAGCGGCAGAGAAGGCGGCAGACCGTGCGCACAGACGCGCATTGGCTGGAGTATTGTTCAGGGTGGTCGAACAAAACTCACTATCCCATAGGGAAATTCAACTCTGTTTTTTGCATAGTTACAGGATGAGCAACACATATTACATAATCTAGCAGAATGACGCAAAGTCTCATTAAAGTAACCGGCAAAGGACGGAAATTGGTGCGGCAGTGTTTGTTCGATTGCCGCCTTGTCTTGTCGGCGATATTCCGAGCAAGAAGATGAGACGAGCGCGGCTCATGCGGCAAACCGACTACGGCGCCATTGCCCAGCACAACACGCAGATCCGCGTGCAAGATACAATTCGCGATGTATTATTATTAAAACACCCACAATGGCCCAGCTGATATAGAATTCTGAAGACAGCGTCTTTTCTGTACTCTAGTGAGTGGCTGACACCAAGTAGTGGCGTGGTGACTACGGTCGGCTTGGAGGCGCGTGTTTGCTCCAGTTCATTGTAAACACAATCTTTTAAGACGGAGAGATTAGCGCTGAAGACAGACCTCGGCTATTTCGTGCAGTTAATTAACTAATATTTCGGATTCGGGCCGATGAGTGTGTTGCCAAGACTCTGGGGTTAAACAGGTCGGATCCTGTTACGCACTCTCCGACCTGTCCCGTCCACCAGAACACGTCAACAAACCCAACGCGTCTCTAGCTCTCTCAACCACACCTCGTGAACCACTAAATGTCCACATCCCACAGTGACCCAGCCGATATTGGATTCTAGAGATAGCGCTTTTTCGAATCCTCTTGAGTTTGCCAATAACGAGTGGTTGTTCGCTCATTGGGGATCACGGATCCGACAATGCAACACGTCGCTGTACTCCAATTCGGTGTAACATCGACCGCGCTAATCGGATGTGGATTTGCGCCGTAGACTTCAAATTAATTGCGCAGTCACGTTCGCATTCACATGCTGACAGCACTTACCAACACTCTGGAGTGCCACAAAAAAGACGAATGTTCGGGGACTCACCCGTCGCTTACTCACTCGCGCACCTTCGGTGCCTCTCCTCTGCTTATAAATATGGCCCATCTTTCCCTGCTGCTTCCGCCGCAGCGACACAGTCTGCAGAGAGCAAGAGGGGAGCCTGTGACAGGCTGAGGTCGTCTTAGATCACAAGCGAGTATCAGAATTCCTATAACGTGGTCATTTGGCTAACACTAATGTAGGCAGACAGCGTTCTCAACTGTGGACAAGAGGGCAGCCTCGAATCTGGAGTGAGTCTGAGTGGCCCTGAGGCAAGCCAATTGGTACACTGCCGTTTCTGGCAGCTCGTCCTCTACTGGGGGTTAAGAGGAGAGTCTGTCAAGGATCCTCCTCATTACGCTGATTCGCCCGCCAGTTCGCTGGTGTGGGACTCGTACTCAACTGTGAATATGGAACGATGTTTTGTTCCTTTAATTTGTCTATGTATATATCCATATATACATACAAACATGTGAGGTTTACTGAACTCGGGCTGAGCAAACTCGCCCAAATTACAGAGTGAGGTAGACCGCTGAGGCTTGCCTCCTCGTCATTCTGGTCTTTGGGCCAGATGGTGTGCAAAGATGGCCATCAGATTCGGGGTGGTTTTGTTCTTGCATCGCAAGTTCAAAATCACAGGGGTCTGGTGGTTGACAATGTGCAAGTGAGTGAATGTTGTTTGCATCCCCTGACAGGGTAAATAGATAACCCTAACCTTCTCGTAGGTGAAGTCATGAGTCCGCGTGTCCCTTCGTCACACGCCGACCTACACACCCACGACGCCAGTTACGCTGCAGAGCAACGCTGGGCTTGAAGCTTCATGACTGTGGGGTATCTGATATATAGCCGTCTTCTGGTATATTTATTTTTGTTTGGATTAGCTTAGATTTGCCATTTAATCGCCTTGGGTTGGTTGCCGCGAGATTCAACCTTGATCCATCTTGTTTCAAACTTTTGTGCCGTCAAGCGCTGGTCTGCGAGCAAGCGTCAGTGTCAGGTGGTAGTATCATCGGTATGATGAACCGAGACAACGTCTTTTTGTTGGATTGTAATATTAATGCATCGACAGATCGAAAAGCCAGTCGGATCAAATGCAGAGTCAGCAGGGTCGGGGGTCTACGGGCTTTCATATCGCCCACAGGCGATCTCCGTCAGAGCTCACTCCTCTTATGAGTATGTTATTATCTCATTCTAATAAAACGACCTGGGGTAATGTGTGGTTAATGGCGGTATAGTTGAGCAACTGGCGTTACAGCAGCAGATGGAACTCCTACAAGTCCAGCAGCAACAAATTCTAGCCCAACAGCAGCAATTCGCCCAAGCCGGTCTTCTTTCTTCTCAGAATATGCAGAGTTCTCCGGTCATGGCCTCTGTTCAGAACTTTGTTTCATCGCCATCTTCGACGTATGCACCCTTCCCAATGTCGACAACAGGTGCTGCCGCTGGTCACAGGCGTACGCAGTCATCGGTCTCCGGATTTCAAGTTATGGGACCTCCACCAGGTCCAGCATCGAGTTCGGGGTCCGTTTATGAGAACATGAGTTCTAGCGGACTCGGTCGAAATGCTAATCGCAACAGTGCTAGTCAGGGTCATACCCGAAGGCATTCTCTCGCGCTCCCAGAAGCCAAGCGAGCAGCACAGCTAGCCCAGCAACAGAAGCAGGGCGGATCGGCGCAGAACGGCGCGACCACTATGCAAACATCATCCAGTTTCCAATTTCCGCCTCCAAAAGCCGCAAATGATGGCAATTCGGGAAGCAAACCTTCCAGACACACTTATTCCCGCAGCCAAGGCACCTCATCTGAGTTTGCTGACGATCACTCCAGATCGCCGCAACCGTCGCTATCAGGTTTCAGCTTCCCGCAAAATTACAGTGAAGGCTCGCTATCCCACGAACGACGGAACATGTCGAATCCCACCCATTCGCGATCAGGGTCACGGAATTTTGATGGAGACTGGCGCCGAAACAGCATGCATTTCCCTCCTGCTCAGACTCAAAACGCGTCGCAGTTTGAAATTGCCTCTTCTGGGTCACAGCAATTCTTCCCCGGTCACCGAACGCGATCATCCTTATCAGGTGCAATGAGCAATCCGTCATCACATTTTGCCTCTAACACGAGCACGTTTGGTCCGGGAATCATCCCTATTTTCTCGCAACAGCAACTCAATAGCGTCCAAACTTCGCAGTCGCAGCAGCACCCGCATTCCGGCGCTCCCCAAACTCGCGTTCCGCCAAACCAAGCTATTCAGCAAATGCCAGTCGTTCTGCCTGCTCAAGATTTCTCTCAGCCTTCACAGCTTTCATTCCCGATGCAACAACAACAGATTGCACAGCTGCAATCGCAACAGCGGAAATCATTATTCCTGCCATACCTCACGCAAGCCTCGATTCCGGCGTTATTGGCTGAAGGTCGTCTTGTCACAGGCGTGCTACGAGTAAATAAGAAAAACAGGTCGGACGCATATGTCTCAACGGATGGACTTTTGGACGCCGATATATACATTTGCGGATCGAAGGACAGAAATAGGGCACTTGAGGGCGATCTTGTAGCGGTAGAACTGCTTACGGTTGATGAAGTCTGGGGTTCCAAACGCGAGAAAGAAGAGAAGAAAAAGAGAAAGGACGGCGAAGATGGACAGCCAGGATTACAGCGACGAGGGAGTTTGCGAACGAGACCTATTCAGAAAAAGAACGATGACGTCGAGGTTGAAGGTCAGGGTCTACTGCTGGTCGAGGAGGATGAAATTAGCGACGACAGTAAGCCATTGTACGCGGGGCATGTTGTTGCTGTTATAGAAAGGACGCCAGGACAGGTGTATAGCGGGTATGTCTATCTCACTTTATGGCATTAATACTAGCTAACTGAAAAGCAGAACTTTGGGTCTCTTGCGACCGTCATCCCAAGCTGCAAAGGAAAAACAAGAATCAGACAAGCGAACGGATACCCATGAAACGCACAGAAGCGATAAGCCCAAAATTGTGTGGTTCAAGCCGACGGATAAGAGGGTACCGCTGATTGCTATTCCCACCGAACAGGCACCGCGGGATTTTGTGGAGAATCACGAGAAGTATGCTAATACGTTATTTGTCGCATCAATCAAGCGGTGGCCAATTACGTCACTGCATCCATTTGGCATGCTCATTGAGTCACTTGGAACTGTGGGAGATCATAATGTCGAAATCAATGCTATCTTGCGCGATAACAGCTTTATAAATGATTCGTTTGCAGATTCGGTACTCAACAGCCTTTCTGGATTGTCGAGAATCGGCGACGATGCGATTAGCCGGAGATCATTTGAGAATGAGGACGTATATGCGCTCTTCTTGAATAGTGCTCGAGAGTCAGATCAGGCTATTCATGTGAAGAGACTTGATAGTTCCACAGTGCAGATAGGCGTCCATATTTCCGATGTCTCCCACTACGTTAAACCTAACACGCCTATTGATCGCGAAGCAAAAGCTCGGGGGACCTCCGTGTTTATGGTGAAGAAGACAGTGCCGATGCTACCTGAAGCTCTTTTTGAGAATTATATTTCTCTGGAATCAAACAAACAGCGGTTGACGTTTAGTATTGTACTCGACGTGAATCTGAAGTCATTTGATATCTCTAATCTTTGGGTTGGAAAAAGTTTGGTCAGGCCAAAATCCAGGCTGACTAATACTGATATAATAAGTTTGCTTGCGACTCCCGGACTTAATGGAAGTGAGACTGAAAGTATCCAAATATTAAAGGTAAGCTTCCCTATATTTCGGCTATGGACTTTGCTGAATGGTCTAAGGATGTGGCGCTTGGATTTCGAAAACGGCGCTTGAATTCGGCAACAGTCGAGATTCCTCATTTACATCTGCTGAATCAATTGGAGGACGAAAATGTTCCCGTAGAGACTAACTTATTTGAGCGGCGAGCGTCGTCACCAATGATTGACGAGATCATGATTAAGGTGAATTCTATTGTGGCTAGCGTATTATCTCAGAAACTTGGTGAACGGGCGTTCTTGCGTAGGCATATCGCTCCAAATCCCCATCGATTGAATGCTTTCTTGGACAAGATGAGAATTTTAGGGTTCAATTTCGATGGCACCTCTAGTTCCAAATTGCAGAGCAGTCTCTTTCAGATTGGCGATACAGATACTTTGAAAGGATTGGAGACTTTACTGCTGAAAGCGTTCTCACGCGCGAAGTACTACATCGCAGGCAAAGTATCTGAGAAGAGCGACCAGCTACATTACCTGCTCAACCTTTCCTCATATGCAACATTTACGTCGCCCGGGCGACGTTATTCGGATATTGTGGTTCATAGACAGCTGGACGCTGTCTTAAACAATCGTAAGCATAAGCAGGATTGTGACATTTGTGGTGAAGACTGTTGACGATAGGTTTAGGCGAATACTTGTTGGATATCGAGGCTCTATCAAAGCTGGCGGATCACTGCAACGATCGAAAGGATGCAGCAAAGCGTGCACAGGAGCAGTCAATTCACCTGTTCTTGTGCGAAGTCATCACTAATTTAGCGTCGTCTACAGGCCAGCTAGTACGAGACGCCATTGTGATTAATGTATACGAATCGGCGTTTGATGTTCTTATTCCAGAGTTTGGTATAGAGAAGCGTGTTCATTGTGATCAGTTACCGCTGGAAAAGGCAGAGTTCGATAAAGCTTCGAGATTACTGGAACTATATTGGGAGAAAGGAGTCGATTCCGCGACATTTGTACCCGATGATGAAAAAGATCGTTCGGATTATAGTGGCTCTCGGTATCGCGCGTCAAGCGTAACGTCGGTGGTGGTGCAAGACCACGAAGATATTCGCCAAAAAATGGTCGAAATCTCGTCATTGTCTGTGGAAGACGAGTCTTCTTTGTTTGAAGCCGAGGATGAATCAATCCAAGATATTTTATCTGCTGCCCAATCCAAGAGCTTACCCCCATCTCCCACTAAGCGGTCGCCATCTGTGGACTCAGAAAAGCCGCAAAGAACAGCGTCGATGACGAAGATTAATTCATTGGGCGATGGGACGGCAGCAAATCCTTTGGATGCATATTTCGGTGATGTAGTCACGAGAGTGGATGGCAACCAGTGTATACAGGAAATACGGGAATTACAACATGTCCCGGTGTTGCTCAGGGCAGAAATAGGTAAAAGCTTGCCGTGTTTGACAGTGAGAACTTTAAATCCGTTTGCTTCTTAGGAAGGTTTATGCGAAGTTAGGAGTTCTGAAAGAGGACGAAATGTGACTTTGAGCATATATTGCGCAAAATATATCGGTGGTGCGGCACTATGTGCGCTGTATTACATGATACAGCATTTATCAATGATTATGTGGAGGTTGGTATAACGTATGATGGTAGATGGATGAAATGCGTATGTGTCTACACGAATTTCACTGGAAAACCTGATAACTCTTTCATATGTATCATATTGTATTCTAAGGCGTTTTCCGTAATTCCGATATAAATAAAACCTATTGAGCGAACTAATGAGTAATACGAAACATCGAACTTGAACGCAACAGAAATCGTACCGATTGAGCCCAGCCTGCGTATCCGCCCCATAATGCGCGGAGATGTGAGCTGATGTCGTCATAGGTTGCCTTTGACAAAGTTTTCGACTTCCCAGGACGAATTTTCACCACCTTAGCGTAGCGTTTTTGAATAATGTTCCACATATGCGTATCTATTGGCACTGACCCATGGCAATCGAAGGCCATTAAGCACTGACTTCCATCAGCATTTAAGATCCAAAGGTTCGCTAATGTCCATCCAACTCACCACACAATCAGCAACTTTAGGACCCACGCCCGGGAATTCCAATAGAAATTCTCGCACATCTTGGTACGTGCTGCCTCTCAGTTCCGAAAGTTTATGGCCTGACAACTCCCAGTTATGCATTTTTAAAGCTGTCTTGTAGACATAGGCGGCCCGATATCCAAATCCAAGTGCGCGCAGCCTTTGAACCGCCGAACTGTCCGCGCAAAGATCAGCGGCTCTGGGGAATGTGTAGTACGCGACACCGTCGTAGGAGGCCACATATGTGCCAAATGTCAGACATAAGTTCTCTATCTACGCAAGCGACATTAGTAATGCTAATGAACTTCGGTTGGCTTACTGATTACCATCTGCGTAATTCGTTTAATGCTGTTGTTCGAGCTGCAAATAAAACTGCATAAGGTCTCCCACGGATCTTGCCTTAATATACGAATTCCACTAAACAAAGGTGCGATCGTTTGGAAGTAAGCATCACGAGCGCCAAATTCACGATAAAGCTTAGACAGCTTAATGGATGTGTTAAAATAATCATTAAGAACGCTTTCGACGTCCATTGAGGTAGTAAGCGATTCAGTTGCTGCTATCGTACGATATAAGATATGATCCTCTTTCTGACGGAGTATAATTATATGCCCGCTTAATACGGATACCCTAAGGGTAAAATCTAGAACAGTTGCAAGAACGGCATCAGTTAAGTGACCAATCAGGAAAATATGTGAGGTGATTAGCTACTTACTGTTAGCTCGCTCACTATCTTAAGCCAGCAACTGGAATATAAAGAGTTAAGCACCATTCACAACCGTGCTGTCTCCACCTATTCAGCGTGAGTGAATCAATGTGCTATATATCGAACTAAGCCGATTACTTACCTGAAAGACTGACCGCTTGGAAGCACTACATCCAGAGAAACTTCCTAAAACCAGTTAGCCTTGTATGTCGCGAATACTAATCGTCAGTCTTTCATGGAACCAAATCCAGGTACATGAAGAAAATATAACAACTTTAATCGGAATCTTGAATTGATTCCAAGTTACTTTGTTCATTAAGCAAGCTTGGTAAAATCTATTGCTGCATTAGAATCACTATAATTATGCATTCATACACTTTTATTACCAAACAGAAGGAATTATGTTTCCTGAACGGTTGCTGGAGAATTCGCACGTCCGAAGCTTGACCCCTGACAATCTGGCCGATTATTATGATCGTTCGTCCCTACCTTTGTCGGACTTAAGGCACAATCACTAGACCAATATAACTTAAATTGATACGAAAATAGTCAATGATATTTCTACGCTTCCTAGTCAACAGACCGATATTCATATTCGAGAATGTTTCAAGGGCAGGATTTGAATGCGTTAGCACGACTTCACTCGCGAGTTGCGCATCCTCTTCTCTCTGAGCGAGTGCGATGGCTAATACTGGCGCGGGCTTTGTGCGCATGGCGGACTCGTGATTGGGACCTCACAGAATACCCGACGCTAGTAATACAGAGTCTGCCTGTGAGCACCGGGTGTGGTCGGACCGTGGAACGTGAACTGACTCTGCTGCTGGGCAACCCATCTGGTCATGAACCATCGATAGAAACCCGCTTCTTATCGTTTCTGGCCCATCTTCTTCGGGCTCAATGTTTATTCGAGAGGGACAAGTCAAAGATGGCAAGACAAGATCTCACAGCGGCATTGAGCTGTCTGGTATCTTGGCCAAGTCGGTCAACGTTTCGATTTGCGCTCAACCCTGAGAAAGATGTGAGTACGCTTCAGTCAGCAGTACTGGACAATCTACGACCATTTGTTTTGACTAGCTTACTACAAGGTGCAGAAGTTGAGATAGCGGTTGTCAGCAGATCCATGAATTCATTTATTGAGCTAGTCGATAAGTCCATCAGCGCATTGGACTCGAATGGCAGTGGTATAGCCTTCTATCCAAATCCGCTCACCGCTATGGATGAGGTCGGAAATTTATGGGGTGGGATGATATTTAGGCTTATTCCGCGAGAGCCGTTTCCGAGGCGAGTACTGCCATCCAAATGTTCCACTCTCACCGTTCATTTAGCGCTAGTGAACGAAATGAACTTATTTCCGCAGGGAGCGATTCCAGCAGAAGCGCGGATCCCGGTGGTTGCAGATGTTTTTGGTAGTGACAAGGTTAAAATTTCGTGTACCCCTGGTGGGCCGGATGTCAGCGAATTGTATTATCCAGGACTTGATTTCCATGGATTTTATGGCAGTGGCAAGGGCGCCGTGACACTTCAAGTGGATGCCAGTAGGGAGGAAGATTTCTACATCGTTCTACATCCAGGAGGATGCGACGAAGTACCAGAATTAAAACTTATTCCCTTGGTTTTGGGCCCATTTGTGATCAGCCATGTTCGTGGCAACATTGTCGATGAAGATCCCGTAATTACCTTACGCCCTCTATATATCGACAGCTCTGAATGCATATATATCAAAGAATCCACTTCGGACCTACCAGGCAAAATATGGGACTCAGCTCTATTTCTCTGTGACGCCGTTTATGATGACATATCGAACCGTCGCGAGGAAGCGCTAAGCATGTTAGACCTTTCGTCAGGTAATGGGGCGGTTGGTCTTTATGTCTATCGGAAGTTTTGGAAATATCTTGGTGACAAATTCGAAGGCTTTAAGCTTGCTCTCACTGACATCGAAGAAGCAATTCCTCTCATCAAGGAAAATGCTGCCAACTGTTGCCCTAATAAATATCTTGAGATTGCTATCGATACCTTATACTGGGGAGAAAAAAAACAAATTACTTATTCGCCTTTTGATATTGTGATAGCTTGTGATCTGGTCTATGACAACGGTGAGAGATTTTGACATAAGTTGTCGTAAATTTGTTCCTAATGTGCAGAATATTTTGACTCCCTCCTTATGACCCTGGACCGACTCTGCATCCCTGGGAAGACGACGATATATCTGGGATACAAATCACGCGGATTATCCTCAGACGAAAAGGCCGGGCTCTGGAGCCGTTTAGCTGCAACATTTGAAATGAAAAAACTCGATATCCAAGAAAGTATTATCTCAGGCGTCTCCAATATATGGAGCCAAAGTGTCGGTGTAGAGATATGGAAATTGTGGCGCTAGTCGGGGCAGCTAATAATATATCAAGACTTCGCAAGGCGTGTCTAATACACAAGGCCATCCCCGTTTCTTTTTAAGGAAGTATTACAAACTTCATATTCAAGTCTATTGGCATCAATTCAATGTACTATTTACCGGGCAGAGTTCGTCAGAGGTGCAAGATATTCAATAGCTTCGGCAATTGCATCCGCATCCAAAACTCTTTCCTTGTTCATATGCTCCACCATAACCGACCACTCTTCTTTTATTTTTTCAACCAGTTCTGGATATTGAGATCCCATCGCACGAATTCGTGCTTCCTTCAATAGATCCATTGCCTCTTTGTAGTTTCTTTTCTTGGCCTCAATTACGCCAAGCCCATAGGTCGCCAATGCTTGCGCTATGTCTAGGTCCTGGTGATCTTCCTCACTATAATCCTTCGTTTTAGTGCTAGAGGCACGAGTTTCCATCATCACGGAAATCGCGTCTTTTAAGCACCCTGCCGCTAATTCCAGATACTGTGGACCATTATTAGCCGCAATCGGTGAAACGTTTCGCGTGTCGCCAGCGTCGACAGCTTCGTCGGCTGTGGCTCGCTCGTAGCAGATGAAGTACGCCGACGCGATGTCAACCTCTTTAACTGTCAGTGTTTTGCGCTGGCCGATAGCCAGGTAATAAATTAATACATACGCGTGCGCAAAATTCGTGGCAATGGAATGCACATGATTTGCATTAACTTGATATTCTCGTTCTTTAAGAGGTATCCTATTCCCGGTCGTGCATTTTCTATCAGTAGAGTGGCATAATAGTCTCTTGCAAGTGTGAGAGTATCCTCGACGTTGTAATCGACATGCTTAAACAATGTCTGCTCTTCAGCCGTTGGATAACGTGGAATGCGGTATGAGACAAGCGGAATGTCACTGTCTTCCTCTATATCCATAACGTGGGTTGTGAGCAGTCTACCATAGTTATCGGGTAACCGCTTCTGTAAGGTCTCAATCCACATTCCCAGCATTGGCAGATTCGCAGATGCCCGTCCCATCGTCTCTGCTAGTTCTGCCGCACGAACACTCACGCGTAAATACCGTATCACCTTGTCGGACGACATTATGCCGGCTCGACGTGGGTCTTCTTGGAGCCACACAATGCCATTCTCAAGAATATTGTTGTACATCAACAGTGCAGCATCGTATGCTTCAAGACGCTCTAGAATTTCGCCAACTTTGATCTGTAGGCCTGTATACTCGTCACAAGTCTGATCCATATCGAGATGTTCGGCGACTTCCAATGCTGCCAGGTAAAATGAGATCGCGCGTTCATAACTGTCAGAAGTGTCCTTCCGTTCAGCTTTTAAGCCCAGTCTGATGAGATCTGCAACTTCCTTAGGATAGTTGTGCTTCGGAAACATGAAATACACGATGCCAGCAATTGTCAATATGCCTGCGAACGCTAGACGGCCCCGGGTCCAAAATGGTCGGCTGTCGCTCATTGTCGATATTCCCCGAAGTCTGCCGGCGCACAGGTTTTGGCCGCTATTCACCCTATCATACCTCTGGATGATAGGACCGATAGACGGGTGCTTCGTTGGTCGCGATAGCCCGTCAGAACGCTCCGCAAAGAATCTTTTGCTGGATATATTTCGAGCATTTCGCCGATTCAGGATGCGAACTCCTGAATAGGAACATCGCCGAATTGGATGTAGATGCAATGGATTCGTGGCCATCGTATCGATTGAGTATCCTTTGTTGCTGTTGTCGCATTGTCCACAACAGAACTTATTATGCAGGGGCACTACGTAATTTGGTTACGGTTTACACTCTGCGATGCTACTATTATCACTCATTGCCTCGAACTTACTGCTTCTCCTAGTTATACAGAAAACAGTGTATTTAAGGCAATCCTGATCAATATTATAATTAGCGTCTGATGCTGTCAACTGTCTATTGTTCTATGCGAATAAATTCTGCTACCTTAATTTCACCCCACTTGTGCCAAAATAACGAAACACGTGCCACCCGTATGCAAAAACCCAACGTCATTATCATATACCATAGTCTACCATTATTATTGTCTAGAACTTCCCGTCCACATATCCTGGAAGCTTAGGGTCATGCACTTGGCATTTTACACTAACAATCTCGTGCTCCCAACCGCCAAGTCCATCTCGCTTTGCGACCAATGCCGTAAGATAATCACCCTTGTAGCATCTGCTATCTAGTCCTTTGGAGAATTTCTTGATAGCAAGACCTGTCTTGGCATCATGGCCATACAAGACGGTGCGTCTTTGAGAGGACGGCAGCATGTGCTGATAATCATTCCATACCTCACTCCACATGACTCCATCACGTGTCGCAGACGCGGTCGAATTGCTCGGCGGTAACAAAGTGCGAACATAGAGAACGACTGCCGGGTCTTGACTTTCAAGGGTAGGTTCGTTCCACATGAGACCAGCATGACAAGCGGACACTTCACCACCATCAGCCCCAAAGATTTTCTCAGGTATGCGGAGGATGAGAGGGCATGAGTCTATATACTCAATCTGTTCCTGTGTAGCTTTCTTAACGATTTTTTTCTCATCGGCCATAATGTGGACAAATCCCCCAGTAAATGGATCATAATCCCCCGATTCAGATGTGTTATCGTCCATTTCATGCGTCATGCAGTCATCGTCGTCTTCGTCACTATGAGTCGAAGTATGCGAATGGGAATAATGTGGATGCTTTGCAAAGTTGACGGCTGAATGCATCTTACCGTGCATAGATTTTCGCTTGGATTTCGTTGACTTTTCCACAACGTGCTGAACCTCCTCATCATCGTCATCATCAAAGTACTCCAAGCCATCACTTTTGCTTCCGTCACTCAACCTATCCCGTACGTCGTTGTCAAACTTTTGGCCATGTTTTTTAGCGTAGCGTCGCAGTAAAGTGTTTTCATGATTTCCTCGGACACAGGAAGCATTGTATTTCATAGCCATTTCCAACACAGCAATGGAGTCGGGACCTTTGGAAATGAAATCACCTAGAAGGACGAGCTTATCTTGAGATGGGACGTAGTGCACAGCGTCAAGAAGCTGTTCAAATTCGACATTGCACCCGTGAATGTCGCCAATAAAGATTAGGCGCGACTCGAGCGAAGCTGGCATGAATTCGGTAGGAAAATCAGCCACTTTGATTGTGGGAGTTAACTCGTATACTTTGGACTCATGTTTCGGGGCCCAGATGAGGAAGAAAAACAATACCGGACTTAGCAGAGCAACACCAAAGAGGAGGCCGAGTATGTTCTTCCAATTGAATATGCGAAATCCTCGACTCGGCTTGTCGTCAATTAGCGGCGTCTTGCAGTCCTGGCCATCAGTAAGAGAAGCGACCGACGGATCATCGTGATATGCCGGATACTGAGAAGGTGGAGCAATGGACACCGCCATAGTCATTTCGTAGCTTTTAATATATGAAACAAGTGACCTCGTAGAGAACAATGATCACGCAGAGGTGGGGAAAGAACGTTGTTCGCGCGATAACGGGCAGGGTCGAACGAAACTAGTGGGTACCCTTATCTATCGTACAAACACAGGCTCTAGAAGACAGACAGTGCGTAACTTGGACCTAGGCTAACAATAATAAGAAGTAGTAGTTGGCCGTCCCAGGAAAGTGCTGGTGTGAGGATTTTCCTGGGTGGCATATAAAAAAGATAATAGACACCGAACCAGGCCAGATAGTGGCGGGAAGAACCCCTGCGTCGCACATGTGCCCGAACTAACGATAGGACTGGCCAGGGTTCCGATAGCGCACCCGCTAAGGTCCTTGCGAATGGTACAATACCCATGAATCGATCTCTGCCCCACTGGCAACAATCGCATTCTAACAAAGTTTCAACTTTGGCGTCACCCCGAGCGCAAATTGTGTCAAAATTTTTAAGGGTTAGGGACAAGCAACAATCACTTACTTGCAAATTAAGACACCCACCAGACCCCGTGATTTTGAACTTGCGAACAAAACCACCCCCAAATCTGATGGCCATCTTTGCACACCATCTGGCCCAAAGACTCAGAATGACGAGGAGGCAAGCCTCAGCGGTCTACCTCACTCTGTAATTTGGGCGAGTTTGCTCAGCCCGAGTTAGGACATTTCCGCCACCTACGTACTACCATTAACCCATATTATATTACCACCGCATCGAAAGTTCAACTAAAACTACCCAGAATTCTCTTCTTAGAGATTTACGCCCTCGGCGCACATCTTACGATGAATCATCCGTGACGTAATCGAGTGGCATTTCACTCGTGTCCACTTGTTATAATACTATTCATACTTACAACGTCACGTGGTGCTACTGAAGACCGATAACAGCATTTCTGACGTAGACGAAGCAAATCCCCCACATCGGGATCACATGAGAACTGTTTGGCGCGTCATGTTTATGCGCGACACGACAGAATCTTCTTGTCAGGTGCCGGGTGGGCATTGATGCTTCCCTTTATACATCATCCCATGCTTAGCTAGGGGTAGAATTACTTGATTGTTTAGTTCAGATAAAATCGACGATATGTCTACTAAGGTATGATGAGCATTTGTTGAACGTCCGTTGTATTCAATGGACAGATGATCAACCCCAGATGCTCCGATTCGTTCCTAACGACTTGAGTCCTAGGTAGCCGTTGTTTCGCCAGCAGAATGGCAAAAGGCACGGGCTGAACTTCTCAAGCAGGAGAAAGCTGCGACCCATCTCCTTGCTGACATTAGTGTTGCCCGTAGAGATCTTCCAATGGTTAAAATAAACAATCCAACTCGATTCACATTTGACACTTTAGATGGAAAAATGAGCCTCGTCGATCTCTTTGAGGGTCGCAGACAGTTAGTCCTCTACCATTTCATGCTAAAGCCAGACGACAAGGAGGGTTGTGTTGGATGCTCGTTTCTTATGGACCATATTCCGAACCTGAACCATCTCCGAAGCAGAGATACTGCCTTTGTCGCCGTCGCGCAAGCCCCTATCGACAAAATTGAGGCTTTCAGGCGCAGGATGGGATGGACGTTTCCCTTCTACAGCTCCGGAAAGACGTTTGAAGCTGCAGATAAAGCTGGTGAAGAGGTGACATGGAAACCCGGAAACGGCTATTTTGGAATTAGCGTTTTTTTGCGTGACGGACATGACGTGTTCCACACATATTCTACGACTGATCGTGGGATCGAGATTTTGCTCTCCACGTATGCCTTGCTGGATATGACACCACTGGGTCGCCAGGAAGTGGGTAATATTAATGGGATCGAAATGTTCCGGCTGCATGATAGGTATCAGGTGTAATATCTGGGGTTGTGTTTATGCAAAATCAGATCCACTCTTTCGCCTTCGGTCCTTGTCTGAGGTTGTGTTTATGGCAAGTCAGATCCACTCTTTCGGTTTCCGTCCTTATTCGGAACCCTTTCAATTCGTAACTGATTTGCGGCTACTGGACATGTGAACTGAACGCCTCGGGGTCGTTTTAGGCCATCGTTGTCGAGCATTCTAAGGGTGAGTCACCCGAGATCCTGTAGGCCTGTTGATCCATTCTACTAGCTTATATCAACGTTTACTATCGTTCATGACAGTCTTGAACAGTTCGTTGTAATTTTCGTAGTCAAAGAAGTGTCACTGTTATTAATTGGCGATTCAATGCGAACATCTTTATTCTTGCGGATCTTTCACCGGAAATTATAGTAATATCGCGAAAACCCCGTAAACAAAAGGAACATGCCCCTTAAACGTCATTACAACAACAACTAATTAATAATATTCTTATCAGTGAATCCAGAAGGCCTAGTATTAGCTACTCACGCTATCCAAGCCGCCAAGTTCATCGTCCATAGCTCCCGCGCGTACCGTTAATTGCTGGACTCTGCGGGTACACGTCTTCGGAACGCAATTGATTTCCACATCACGCACGTAGTCCAAAACTCAAGGGTAACGAGAATCTGCCCTCGTTCAGTACATCCCTAACAAAGATTCGTATAACCATCGTTCAGCTTTTGACGATATGGCCAACCAACCACTGAATGCGAGGTAAATGAACAAGAAAGATAATGGTTTCAAATACAAAACGCCAACGAGACCTCAAAACTAGGCTCAGTCGGCCCTCTGCGAAGGTCCAGGTTTGAGCCGGTGGGAATTCTGACAAACTATTATTTTGCTTGTTTCAACGCGAATATATGCACTTCAATGACCCGGCATTATTATGGCAAGCGCAGAAGCGACACTCTCGTCCGAGATTCCAAGCAGGCAATCGAGCATGGGTCACGGTAACCCAGCGGTTTATACCCCAGCTTCGGCGGGAGACTAATTTACCATTTGAAGGCGTCATTGCGATAAACTACAATGACTTGACTACAAAATTAGTTTTTAAATGGGTCGAGAACTTCGATCCTATACGCATTGTCTACGCTTTCTCGATGGTCATGAACCCCCACACTAGCAGCCTATTACACAATATCAGTAAAAAGAAACTCTTAGAATCAGAAAAAATGAGCGCTTGACGTAAGGAGGTTGAAGCCATGCGGCTCCCATCGTTATAGAGTTCTAAGATTGACAATTACTACTTCGACTCATTGAGACATTTAGAGTGGAAGGATATGCAGCAGCTGTGTCTCTCGATAGATTGGTTTTAAGAGTCAGAAGGCCACTTTCAAGTGCCAAGAATGATGATTGAAAGATACTTACCTTAAACTGGAGTAGTAAAGCTGTTGAAAAGATTTTAAAGTACTGTTGTCTGTTGACGAGGTCAACGTTATAGTGTATTGCAGAGGTTCTGTGTAGCAATATTTATCCGCCTGTGCACACACAGTAGCAATCTGAGCCATGCAATAATTAGCTTCCCCGAGTCATACACCGATGGAATTGAGGATTGACGAAGCGACTGCCTTATTGACTCAGAAGCTGAAAAGATATTTTTAGCCCAGTTGAGCGATGTCACGTAGTATAACGGTTGAAATAACTAAGTTATCTCTCATTCGTATTTCTGTCATTCCTGTGGACGTCGTTGGAAATGACAGCTACGGGATGCATAACGACAACGATTACTAATCCAATAACTAAGCCATATTTCGGTTTCTGTCTCATCATCTAATTTATACATCATATAACCTATCGAACTCTTAACATGTTTACGGGTACCGAGCACTATGAAGAGTTATGCTGCAATTGCTACATTGTCCTTGCCGTCCGATCGAGCCTTATCGGAAATTCGTCTCGTTGTATTTGCTCATCGACCTCTATTTGCAGTTTTACACTCTGCTTGCCTACCCTGTATAGTAAGGGTCTACTATAAACGTCTGCGGACGACGTCGATTTACTGCAGCGAGATTTGCCAAAAACGCACTGTCTCCATCTCGACCTAAAGAAGGACAGACCCATGCCGTTAACACCTCGACGACTTTGACAACCTGATCAAGCGCCGGGCTGATAGGGATTCACGAGCCATTCTAGCGCATTGCCAGTATTCGATCTTCAACTGAACTGAAAGTGACTGTAGGTCTCCGCGGTTCAGGTGCCTTACAAATAATATTTAGACTTAGTGCGTTGTCAGGGTCAAAATGGCAAGTTCTGCACCTTGTATGCCTCACTAAACGTTGGCATTTGTTATGGTAGTTGAATGGACTGCCTGAAATGCAGGGAACTTCGTAGAGTGATCGACGTTGACCCGCTTATAGCGTCCACTTGTCTCGCCCCTACGCTTTCTTACGTGGTATAGATATACTCAAACTGAACCGATTAACGTAGCTTTGATGACCATCGAGGACCAGCGACGGCTGCCAGTCGTATAGCTTTTCGTTTCGCAATCAAAGTGTGGGATCCAGTTAAAATCCCAGTTCATTTGTCCTGCCACTTGTGCGTATACAATGATCCAATTCTGCGGTGAAGTGCTCTCTGGGTGCCAGCAGCTACAAACGAGCAGGAATGTTTCGGATTGGATACCCCATCGTTGCGATATTCCCTCCCTCGTTGTGCCGTCTTTGTTTTAGAGAGATGTTCTGAATGCCGCATGGGATTTTTATTCCAGCTCAAATCGTTGCAGATGGCTCGCTGGTGGGTTTGGTGCGAGCTCCGGCCGACTTTTAATGATGTTTGTAGCCGAGAGTTCCGAGAAGCGAGTGTTGGCCAAACCTTTAACACTAGATATTGATGACGAAAATCCTCGCGAATCCAGGCTCGAAGATGTGCTGAATGAGAGCAGATTCCTCGTTACGCATGACGTTCTGACTACTTAGAAGTGGAATCGCGTCTGTGAAGAGGTAGTGCCACGTCGCCGCTGGAGATTGAATATCTTTATCTAGTGTGGAAACCTTCGTCTCGATCGATTATAGCTTGTGGACTTAGCTTTGACAGTAATTCAATATATCTTCTATGAGGACGCCCATATCTGTTGTAATTTCACGCTAAAGTAATCACTGATAGTGCTGACATTATATGACATGCGAGATTTGTGTGTGGATTATAAGTTAATTTTTTTATGCATCCCTCACGGGCCTTTTGCTCAGTGCCAGACAAGCATTGCCATAAATTGCCATGCATTATCGGTGTCGAGTGTATTTATGCCTGTCATTACAGTGACGCACAAAATGTTGAGAAAAAACGAGAGAATCAGCCTAAGGGTGAGCGGAGGATTGGGTACTGGTGGTGTCCGAGACTTATGTCTGTCGAAATAGGAGTAACGTACGTATGAGTCTTTGGGCCGGCATCTACATGCTTCTCCAAGCTCAACCAACACCTTATAATATTAGACCAACCAACCTTCTTGAGCTGAATCCGATGATACTGATGATTCGGTAATTCAATTCCATACCCTAGGATTTTGCTCCTTGAATTCCCAATCTCACGTCGGTGTGGGCCCACGGGGCCGGTTTGTGGCTCGGTCTTTTGTAGAATCTCTCGCAAGTTAAATTTACTACCTGCTCAGTGCCTAAACAAGAATCCTTCTAGTTGAACTCTCTTTGCCAACTTCCACGTCCTGAAGAATCGCAGACGCATCTTCCTATTTGCTTTCACATAAACGATAGCTTCGCGTTTTGCGTTTCAACGACCCCGGTCAAGCAATGATGAATCTTTTCTTAACTGAAGACCTAACTAAAGTCGCTCCTGGCTGTTTATTATGTTGACCCAGCACTGAAATAGATTCTCGGAGCTAAGTGCAGTCTGGCGGCGAACTGTTAAGCAGGGGACTTAATGACCAGAATCCGTTATTGAGGTTTTTGTGGGACGAGGGGATGAATAGAAAGAAGGAAGGTGGCAGTACACGTTTTGGTGAACAAACCGACACCTCTCCAAGCACCCCGGATGTTGTGCTATGTAACAGCTTTATCCCTTCGTCTGTTATACATCCTGAAACCCTGAATGCCTGCCTTAGTAACGGCATCAATCTCCCTGCCGAGAGCTGTTCTTAACGGACCAAGCAGAGATATCCAGCGGTTGAAGCGCACGTGAGCAATATGTTGGAAGGACCATAAGATCGATGTTGTTTTTCACGCAGCAAGCTATGATGTGGCAGTAATAAATATAACTATTATGGTCATCTGCAGTCAGCAGACCGGGATTTCCCGAGTTTCCGGCTGAACAAAGGCGACTCCATGGCTATCTGATGGCCAAACGCTCTTACTAGTAGAGAACCTCCAGTTTGATGGGATATCAGGCGATAGCCAGTTTGTGTTGGTATGTAAACATTTGACGATGATCAGGAGTGGTGGAGCGTTATCGTTTGAAATATATTCGCTGGCTGTCATCCATTCCTGACGCTCTTGAATAACGTTTAACTGGCTTTCTGAAAAGTGTCTATTATGACCTTATTCGACTGACTTGTTGCCGCAGCCAGCTTCATCCCGTTGCGCACATTTCCGGGTTCATAGTTCTTTAAAGCTGCCACTTCAATGGCACGAACCGGCGCCAAACCACCGGTCGACCCTCTCACGCGTAGCCTCTCGATGACTTGCTGCTGCGCATTGCTTGTCTTTAAATTCAGGAACTGATTCAGGAACCAATTATAGATCCATTCGTGCCGATTGGGGTGTGCATCAGTCGGGGTTTAATATCACGCGTCTGGCGCGCGTCGGACGTGTATCCCTTCAGCCATCTCCACAGTCCACAAAGAATGAATTACCGAATGTCCTGTAATTGTAAATCGAGTGCCGGCCGCATTATACTGTCACACAGATTGCAAGCTTTATCCATTTGAAATTGTGCGTCACGGTCCACGAGTTTTTATTTCGGTAACACATTGCTGATAACAGCGTGCTGCAAGTTAGCACATACGTATAACTACATCCAACGTCATATGAGTCAGCCGAGTTGCACTTACATGGGAGAAGTTTTGCAAATCTAAGTCTCACATTGTTGCCCTATGTTGATCTAGGCCAGCCGACTTTGCAGAGTGCGACCTGGACGCACTCGCCAAACGGCTTGGTCTTATTGACTCAGGGGAACTGAAGCAGGACGACTTTGTGGTCAGAGAGTTTAGGGCATTGGGCTAACAGAGAAGATGTGTGTGGTAGCGGGAGCAAGACGCCGATGCGATGTCAGATGCGGCAACGCTGACAAGCTGTACTATTACGCTCAAGTTACTGTTTGGCTTAGCTAACATCTTTTCCAAGTGAAAGGTTATGCTTAGCATTATATCGATGACCGTAATTGGGAGACTTTCGACGTAAGACATGATAATGAGTTGGATCTTACTGACCTCGAGCGTGACTAGATTGCTGTCTTTGTTATATGCTTGTGTTCTCTTTCGTCTGTTCGCCTCTCAAACTACCCATGTCATTTTGATGCACCCTGTAGGACGACCACGTAAAGCGACAATGACTAACCTGATGCAAGATTTGTTTCTGTTGGGGATGCCATCCGACATCCGCCGGTGTTTGGTCGGCATTCCTGCTCAGCAATCTTATTTATTAAAGATACACATAAGACTTGTTGTATACAGACGTTAGACGGATAGTTTTGCAGACTTACAGTTTTGCAGACTTACAGTTATGCACGCAGCATAATGCACAGGACAACAGTAGACCCTAATCACATTTCGCATTTCACATTGCAAGATGTTCCGACCATTGATTGGCTTGCAGGAAAGAGAGATGCCGTAAGACAGGACTTGATAAAGTCACACATTGCTGTATATATATCATTCATGCGACTTTTGCAACTCATGCGTCCCAGGGTCTATACTTGTCTGCACAGATCCTATTGACCTCCATATCGGAAGAGCACAGGAAGGTTCCTGAAAGACGACTGGGTGGTGCACTGTTGGATCATGACTCCATTTGTCTTTCAGAACAAGCACAACTGTGCTTCTTAAACGGAGACGCAACCTTCTTGTAAGCTCCAGAGTACTTGTGTGTCGGTGCGCAGACGCAGGTGCAGGTTATCAGTCCTGTACTACAGCAAATACACTAGGGAACAATTTGCTGACCTTAAGGTTGCACTTGTGCTCATAGTCGTCCCTGTCACGCTCTATATCCATCCCAATTCATCTCAGGCTCTCTGCCTCTTCAGATTGGGCGGCGTTTTGGCCACAATAAGAAAGCAGGCGGGACGACAAATCCAGAAGCTAAGGACTTCGTTATCGTATTCCAAAACTCGAATACTTGGATTTCGGAATTCGGTTCCATGTACGGCACAGCATTCAAGGAAGACTTTTGAGGTACAGCCCTGTAATTACAAGATGAAAAGCCCTATCATATCTGCGTCCGGTAGTAAGGCACCATGACGGCCCGATCGATGAATGCATCCATAATAAAATAAGGCCCCAAGGCACTTTACTTGATCGGCTATTGAAAAGGTGCCGACTTGATATGCAGAAGTATTCATCAGTTTACAGCATGGAGTCGATGCAGTAAATAGGGGATACATTACCAGTGAAATGGAAAGATCGTTTAAATGAAACCGAGGGAAACTAAATAATAAACCTCGTGGATTATATTTTTCGTCATCGTAATAAATTAAATACACTTTATGTGATGGCGAACCAGCGTGGTACGGTTACTAACTATGGCATGAATGATTACCTAATACTTGCCGAATGAATTCTGCTGTGTACATGTAGTTACGGGACAGTACAAGCTTCGATTAGAACCTGCGGGTGGTTTGATGTTCTGTTGTCTGATTGATTAAATCTCAAGTAGACCTTCTTTATACACGTCTCGCGGTTTGGCATTTTGGCATACAATGTCGCTTAGCAACGCTAAAAATGCTCGTGGTGATGTGTCCGCATCGAGGGAGCGTATACATGGCTCAGCAAATCTCTTCCGCTGTTGAGCAGTCAACTGCCGCTGAGCCATGAACCTACGGATTGTTTCTTTGTAGCTCTGCCCGCGGGCGTTCGAGGAAACTCACTATTCAAGACTGTGAACTGCGAATGCAAATAGAGACCTACCAAGAATATTTTCTTTTGGGTCTATCATCTCATATGAAAACGACTATATCACAATCTCTCATGAACTTACTCTCGTGAGTGTGATACGTTATTTAAATATTTGGCAACCAGCAATCAACTCAACTAATATTCTCCTGTCCAACGGTATGGGCAAATTTATCTCTTAACAGCAAGTAAACGGACCTGGGCCGGGCCCATCTCTTACGAAATGCTCAACGTATTAGAAGAGGAAATTCAGATGATCTGGCATACCACTCTAGTAGACATGTATTTAACGTCGTATAAGTAAAGGACAAAAGAGCAGATCACAACTAACTCGGCTCTTGACTTGGAGATCGAGAGATTTAGTTATCTAGGCCGATAATTTATTTCCCAAGCCATATCCATATCCGCGAGTCTAAGGAATCGTCGCAGCAGATAGCTGTTTCTTATTTATCTGCGACTTTTGCAACATGTTTTCGGTTTTCTTTCGTTACTACACTTTTGTGCGTTCTAGTTCGGGCTAGTTGGTATGTTGTTGATCTGAACTATATGGCACTCGTTGGGTAATCAGACAGAGGTTACAGGGTTATTCATTACCCCAGATGACTATCAATCGATATATGTACGTTAACAAGAAGGTTTTATAGGTCATTTGCGAAGTACTGAGCAATGTGAAAGAAAATAATGCCCGCTCTTATTTATCAAGTGTTATATCGGTAGAGGTAGGTCTCTCAGTGACGTGACGGATAGGCAGAGAAATAAACTGAAGCCCAACAGGGGTCTGTCTGTATAATCGGTAATGTTACCAATTCTCTTTCGATGATGCCCGAGATTCTCAGCATTAGACTTTTATATCGTTCCACGCTGGGATAAGCGCTTTAAGGAATTAGTCAAAGGGGATTTATAAGGTACCATGCACTGAAGAAGAGAGAAACATTTGTGGATCCGGTGATTGCGAAGACAGCCGAATGGTTGGCAAAGAAGCGTCACAATTCCAGAATATGGCCGTCAGACAGACCTCAGATAATATAATAAAACAAATGACTATGTGGAATAGCTACCGCAGAGATTTGGGTATCAGGAACGAACCCGTTTGGGTGGAAACAAATATTGAGTTTTGGCAGTCTGTATCGAAGGACTATCTATATATTGGTGATCAAAGCGCTGTGACTATTCCAAGCTGAATTCCATATATATAGATATAGATATAACAAGGAAGAGGCGAAGGCATTGGAGGAAGCTTCGTGTTTATAAAGCAATGTGGACACTGGATACAACGTGATTGACCGCAATGATACCTTGAAGGTTCAGTCGTCCACAGACGTAGAGAAATTATCGTATGTAATTAATTAATCTGGAAGTGAATGAAGTTTGTGGCTTCATGGAACGAGATTTCCGGGGTTCGTGGTTCTATCAGCACTTCAAAGGGATGCCGTTTCTCTGATTCTACGAGAAACGGCCATGAATCCACACAATCGAGAGAAGGAAGCGAATTTAGAAAAAGCTAAAAGCGAACTGACGCCGACGCGATCATCTACTTTTCTGCTAAAGTTATCTGTCAAAAAAAGAGGTGGACATTGCGCATGCTTTGAAACGGCACATCGAGGATATTTTCCCGACCTTTTGTCCAAATGGAAGTTAATATTTATTTTTATCTGTTACAAGGGGCAGTGTTAGGTTTTACGTCCCGGAATATTTGTTTTCTCACTGCGCTTTTGTAATTTTGTTTTGCCCGCAGTACTTTCCTACACCTCTTGTCCGAATGGATGTTGAAATGCTCCTTTATATATATATATGTATGTATATATATATGTGTGGGACCGATCGCCCTTAAAGGCCATCCCGGGCTGGCGAGAAGCTTTTAGTGGCCTGGGTAAAGCCTTGCATGGTAAAGGGTTTCGTTCAAAAAGGGGGTCTGGTAGCTACTGTCTGATACAAGCGGGAAATATGCGGACAACGAATCCATTTCCATAATTGGTTACAAAGTTACAGAAGTTTGCCACGAGCCTTTGAAGTAAAATGTAAGTTTCTGTACCCAGTTCAAGTGCCTCTGGACAGCCGCAGGTTCCCCGCAATTACCGCATGCCGAGTGTTGTTACTCTACAAAGCCTTCTTTTATATTTGCCGAGTGTTGTTACTCTACAAACAGTAAGATGGCCGCCACGTACTCTACTTCCGTCTTTCAACCTGGAATTTTCAACAATAAGATTGTCTTCTGTACTGGCGGCGCGGTAAGCTAATGCAGGAAATTTAGCGTATCCTATCCGCTAATAAGGCGCAGGGCACAATATGCCGCCGCCAAGTGGAAGCGCTGGTTATCCTTGGTGCAAATGCAGTAATTGTTGGTCGCAGAATGGAAGTTACTGAGAAGGTGGCAGCAGAGATTCAACAGCTGCGGAAGGGGGCTAAAGTTATCGGGCTGGGTGTTGATGTGAGAGATTACAAAGCATTGCAGCGGGCTGTTGCCAGAACCGTTGAGGAACTTGGGAAGATTGACTACGTTATATGCGGTGCAGCGGGAAATTTCTTGGCTGATTTTAAACACCTTTCTAGCAACGCTTTTAAGGCAGTAGTTGAGATCGACTTACTGGGAAGGTAACAGTGATCTGTATTCGAGTGAATAGTTGCTCACAATTCTCATCTAGTTTTAATACTGTGAAAGCGGCACAGGATCAGCTAATTCAGAATAAGGGGAACGTTATTTTTATATCTGCCACTTTACATTACTATGGTTGGATAAGTGCTAGATTCGTATCATTATGCCGGAAGTAACTGTTCATTAGGTGTCCCGTTTCAGAGCCACGTCGGTGCAGCAAAGGCTGGAATTGACGCGCTCAGTAACGCCTTAGCAGTTGAACTAGGTCCATTTGGAGTCCGATTTAATTGCATCGCACCTGGTAAGAATGTTATTTGCGATATCAGCCGATTTGAGCGGGGAATTGACTGAAGAACTTGGTGTAGGTCCTATCGATGGCACAGAAGGAATGTCCCGTCTTCTCCCTAAAGAGATGATGGAAATGGCAAGAAAGTCGGTTCCTCTCCAGCGATTTGGCACAGTAGACGACATCGCACATGCAACTGGTATTAAGGTAATAATATGTGATAGGCTCGTCTAATCGTTTATTAGTCTTTCTCTTTTCACCTGCATCTTCATTTATTACTGGTGCCACTATTGTTGTAGATGGAGCAGCCTGGCATACCGGACAGCGGATAAATCTCCCATATCCTGAATGTGAGCCTGCGATGAAGTACAGATGACCGGCATGGTACTAATTTATAAACCAAGCTATTCTTCATAGCGACGAGTTAGATTTTACACGGCAGAATAAGTCGAAGCTCTGATGATTCACGTGGCAGATTAATTGTCAATGAGCAATGCAATGTGCTGGAGTTGTCATGCTATTTGTGCAGGTACTTGGTATATGATGCATAAAAATACTAATTAACTCTTTAAATTTGTAAAGATCGCAGGAGAGAGGAACATGAATAACTAGCCTACATGAGATCTCCTAAGTAAAAAAAAACCCGATGCAAGTAATATGAGACGCCTAGTCCTTCCTATCAAATACAACCGTTTACACGAAATGCAATGTCAGCCAGTACGATCTAGACTGGAAAACGTGCGCAATATCCTTGATTCCAATAATCACAACATTCTCACAAAATATAAAGTACAGCCTTCGCCAGATAAGAATAGTCGAGTCTTCACTTAGGCATTTCTCCTTTATCTTTAAATCGCTTCGAACCGAAACTGATTGAGATTTTTTTGTTCATACTCGACAAGAATCCTTTCTTTGCGGTCGCAGTGTTCACCCCTTGAGTAGTTCCAGAAGACGGTGGCGACCTGGGTGAAAAACCTCCAGACCTCGTCTTCTTTGATGACAACTTGACAAGTTCATCGTCCTCTTCTTGTTTGGACTCGTCTCTCCGCCTCTTCTCGCCCAGCGCTTGAAGGGGCGTAAGAGATGTAGGCACCAGGTCCAATGACGTCGCTTGCGGCAACTGTGTTTTGACCTCAGATAGCGCTTTGGTGGTCTGATCTGTCTCATGTAAAGCTTGTGAAAATGCTTTACTATTGGAGGCATCAGATAAACTACTGCCAGAACCACTCATTGTCTCAACGTTTTCCGACTCAGTCAACAATTTACTAATCCCTGACGAGTCACCAGCGGGCTCTGCTAAACCGCTTAACTCAGAAATATTTAATGCATTAGTTGCAACGGGCTGTTGTAGGAGATGATCTTCTTCCTCATCCGATGTATTGAAATATTCATCTTCATCAGAGGCTAAATCGCGAACGCCGTTACCACGACCGGGTATACTACATATAATGATGAGCAAGATAGAATGATATTCAAAATACGAGAGCGTAACGTACCAACCGAGCTTTGGGTCCGAGAGAGCTACATCACACGAAGGTATCGATTGATCATGCAGCTGATCGTATCGTAATAACAAGGACTTAATTGTGTCGAAAGAGGCAAGTTTCTCCAATTGTTCGCGATATAATTCGACAATATGAGTGATTAGTGTTTTCATATTGCGCTGATAATCAGGCTTTGAACTCCCCTGTTATGGGCCACTTAGTAAACCCAAAAAGTGGATATATTCAATAACTTACCGCTCGAATGAACTCAAAAAATTCAAGACAAGCAGAATTCAACAGATTATTTCTACTGCCGACTTCTACCAAAAGATCAACAACAGGCGCAAACAGTCTTTTCTTTATAAGAAACCTGTAATAAAACTCATCGTTCGTGCCCAGACATTGTCTGAAGCATCGCAATGCGGCTAGCAAATGTTAATAATCGCACTTCCTTCAAGTTTTGATATACTAACCCAACCGAAGAGACTTATGTGAACTGCCAAACAACTGACCGATATTTGCCAGAACGTTTGACTCCACAAAATAAGACCGACTGCGATAGCCGTGCAATCTGATAAAGGCACAAACGAGGTCACAAAGGCAGCCGTAGAGCGCGGCCACCCGCATCGACATATTTTTCAGTTTGTCAGACGATTGCAGGTCTGTCAACTTCTGAAACAAGCGCTGGACAGATTGAGTGTAAAATGAGTCTAGGAAAATTTCAATTTCCGGATCATCTGCGCGCTGGCGGAGAAATACGTCTGCAGTCTTTCTCAAAGCTTCAAGTGGCTGACCAGATGTCGGATCCAGTAGGATCTGAATTGCTTCCGACACTTGCGAGGTGACGCCAAAGTCTGACTCACTTAGAAACAAATCAATGAGAGTATCAATGATTGAAGTATTCTCATTGGCCTTTTTCAAAACAGCGCAACGAACAAATGAAGGGTCATGGTCAATGATAGCAAGTATTAGCTCCGTCCCGGCAATGCGCACATTTGGAATGTCATCTCTAAGGGCAAAATCTATCACATCAAATAACCCCTTTTTGACGAAATTTGTATATAAAAATGATCGTTGCTGCGGCTGTAAATTTTTTGCAGTAAGGCAAAACTGGTGAATAAATCTTACTGCATCACGTTTTTTTTGCAAATCACGCTGGCTCGATTGTTCTAAGTTGTTACGAGGCGAATTCTCTGCGGCTGGCGAAGATGACGGTGAATGTCCGAAAATTCCAAAGAGTTCCGACGTGAATTCTTCATTGTGCTGCAAGTAATTGAGGATATCGACCTGATAGAAATATATCATGGAACTGAGCATAGAGAATGTAGGATCATCTAGCAATCGGGCAAGCACAACATCTTTTAGATACTGTAGCCTGAATGTGTATTTTATCTTATTTCGGATCGCATTATCGGGGATCGGAACTACCTCCTTGAATCGAGAACTGTCGGATATGTAATCTCTGTGATTGGCTTTGTGCGTCGGAAACTCGGGATCATCTAATGGAGTCGTCAGATCCAAACGTACGCGAATGACGGAGAAAGTACAAACATTCTAATATTCCCACGACGCCTACAATATAATCGTCTAGAAGAATCTGCTCCAAAATGGCATTGTCATTCATGAGGACTGTACAATTAGCAACAGGAAGCAATGGAAGCAATGGAAGCACATATCATACTTATTAGTTTCATAATTCGGCAGAGTGCATGGAGATCGGGTAGACTTTCCAGATCTTCGGCCATGCTCAATAGCGGAATTAATTTGGCAATATAATCCTTGTTCAGTCAGTCCAACACAATCATAGCTCTGTTGTTAATAATTACCATATCCTGTACATCTCTTGTTATAGAATCGCGGCCAAACTGGGTATGGGATGCTATAGTAAGACTGCGCTCAATATCTTGTAATGCTCCCAAGGTTGGTTCAGGCGGGAGCGCAATGGCACCATTATGGATATCAATCGCATCCTCAGATTGATTATCGTCGAGTCCAAGGTGCCGTTGGACCTCAGTTATAAACTCCCTACGTCAATCAGTGAGATTCCATCAGACGAAATAATAAGTGAATGACATGAGCACAACTGTACCATATGGCAGCACAACCTTCGCCCTCTTGAAAGCTAAGTGCTAGGTCAATCTCGTCAGGGTCCGTCCAGACTATTAACGTATCTGCAATTCACCGTTAGGTAAGGAGCAATAAAACCATAGCGCGACAAGTTAGATACCACCAAATAGGACTCACCTTGTTGTTTCTGATACTGGACCTCCTTGTAGATTTTCGCCTCTAACAGAAATCTATCCACTTCATCTTCGCTCTTGACAAGAATATACGCTTCCTCCTAATCAATAAGCTCATTAGCATTGGATATCTTTACATGACTTACTGCCGGCATACTAGGCTGTGACTGCCGACCCGCCGCCCCAATATGAATGAAGAAACACCTACGTTAACAACTTCGCCAATACAAAAGCCTGTGCCTCTGTCATGCCAGTTCTCGTGCTGCAGCTCGTAGACCTTTACCCGCCGAGGCGTGACCGGGACTTCGAAAGACATGCAGAATGGTATCCGTTGACGATGGGCGACTGGACAAGTCAGATCTTTAAAGTCGCGTAACCAGATGCCTCGAAAAAGCCGTACGGCGCGGGCTATGGCAGGCGACAATGCGCACGTCACACAGAGTACAGACGGCTAAGGATTGAGCGCTCGCGGGATTTCTGTAGATTTCCGATAAATTGTGCAGAGTGGAGGTGATTTCTCGCGAGATTTAATGATGTCGATTGTTAGGGCGTCACGCAGAGACAGACGCTACGAAGTACGACATATGGGGTTTGGGTTGCATTCGGCTCTCGGTTCGCAGAAGCGTGGTTATTAAAGTATAGACTTAAAAGTTGAAAGCACCACAACTGCGTTCTACACCAGGACCATTATGGGTGAAGACCAAAGGGTCAATTCTGAAAAGAGATTTCTTATGTATCTGAAGCCGGAACGGGTTGTCACTGCCTCACTGGTCGTTGACAAACAAGTTGAAGCCCATGACAGCATCATAAGGCTGCAGTGAACTGCTGAAATGCCCAGCACGAAGCTGAGGCAGACACAGAACTTACGGAAGCGTTTGACGCATTCATGTCACGCATCGACGAAGTAGACGCCGAAGAGCAAAAGTTTGGGAGCTAGCTAATAAATATCTTGGCCGGGGCGGCGACCGTCCGAGAGCTGATGATGTCTCGACGTCAAAGGGCGAGGACAATGAAGCTTCAGGCATTTCTGTTGACGGTCTGCGAAGAAGCTGCAAACCTTCAAGGCTTACTAAGAATGACTGCTATCCTCGCCAGCCTTACGACCCAGATTGCCGAATTCAAGTCCAGACTCCACAGAGAACGAAACGTCTGCTAGTCGTTAGGCAGAAACCTGGATCCAAAGGGGTTGAGAGAAAGTCAGTCTGAGTTCCCAGATATTGAAGCTTGACCAACTATTGAACAAGCCCAAGCTTTACAAGCAATGCTATGCAGATGGCTCTATGAAAATGTACTTTTATCATTGAGATCACTATTTGAATAAATGTTACTGCAGAATTAGATAGTCGTCTGGAGACAGCCACATAGTTCTAAAGCGTTTAGCCCTTATTTTGCCGGTACATGTCTAGTTCGCAACAAAGAGCAGGGGCTGGCACTGTCTTGGGTGTACATCTGACGGCGAGGGCATCTCATGGCTCCACTCAACACCTGTTCGAATATTCGTCAAGAAGACAGAGACATCATACCAGCGAGCACTGGAATGGACAGCTGTCGTAGTCCATACTCATAGCCGTTATATACCATCCGCATATATTCACTGTACTTTCCAATGGCAGCGGATATGGCGGATAACAGGGTATATATGCTCAGACCAAATTTAAAGAGGTGTCAGAATCTATCGTTCTCAGCAAACAATAGAGTATACAACGAAGCGCAACGTGAGAAAATTTCTTCATATGGCTTGAAAAGGGACCGGGGCTACGATGGCGTTCCGACTTTTCGCACGGTATCGGACAATCTGTCCATATATCCAGCAAGAAAGTTATTCGGGTAGGCGGGCGATGACCGATGATGTACGCACCTATGATCATGGTCAGCAAAGCGTCTTGGGTCACATACCCAATTAAATGCGCTACCTGCTCCATGGAAGAATACAAATCGATCTGTAGTAACGACTTTTGCCAAATTTTTAAGGCGGATTGGCGGATAGATACTGTCAACCGCAGACGGATCCAGATGTGATAGATATCTCCCAACTTCAAGAAAGCGGATAGCACATGTGACTACCGGAAATTTCGGCGCGTATCTGCATCCGCGACAGCCCTGGGGCCCCAGCGACCACGGTCATAATTTTTGCTTCAATCTTTTGAAGAGTCCGGGGGATGACAAGCTGTACAATAGTGGGAAGGAAACAAGTCCAACCTGACAAGACGATGAAACTTCTTCGATAGAATAACAACTCAACAATAAGTTAACTATCAATTATGTGATGTCCTGTTGCACTTTGGAGTCTGGGCGGAACGGTCTTGACGCGGATTAACGCTCACATCTCCAAGTAACATTTCGCGAAATTATTAAGCACCAATAATTAATTACATCGTAAAGACGTTAGTAAAAGTGAGACACATCTCAACTTTGCACTGGCAAAGTTGGCACCAGCAATCGTATGACTTTTGAATCCAGACTTGGGTTCAGAAAAAACCGGGTCCGCCGGTCATGGTTCCCGATTGACCTCAGGTCCTCGACCATGTAACCTGCTATACGAGATTTGACATTCCGAGATGACATCAGTTGATAAGAATAAATTGCGGATATGTCCGGGCGAATCCAGTGTGAGGGTGGACAAAGAACTACGCCATTGTCCTGATGGCATGGGCTGGCCTAGGTCGGGCATGGAGTTGGCCCTGAATTCCAACGCGCGAAGGCTGCTGGCACAACATATCAACCCATATTATTCTCTTGACACGCCCGCTCTCTTGCCCCCACCCCTCGCATATATTTCATTGGGCTGGCCGATTGTCTCTTATTCGAACGTTGTATTTTCAGCGGTTCTGCTCTCATCTGAATTTATTTAAGCCCTCGACGCGGCAACCTGTAGCGTTTGCAGCACTCCCGCGATTATATTCTCTCTCCTGCATCTTCTATGTCAATTCCTTCGCAGTACGACGTGGTCATTGTCGGTGCTGGTGTAGTTGGCGCCTCGCTTGGAGCCACTTTCGGCCGCCAGGGACGAAAAGTCTTACTTATCGGTTCGTACTGAGTCTCTTTTCATCTCTACCGTGATGGCGTTTCCTTACCACGCTATGTTACAGAACGCGATTGGACAGAACCTGATCGGATAGTTGGCGAATTACTGCAGCCCGGCGGGGTTAAGGCGTTGGAGAAGCTGGGACTGCGACATTGTTTAGAGGGCATCGACTCGATAAATGTTGTCGGATATTCCATATTCTACCATGGCGAGAACGTTTCAATACCATACGCAAGTGACCCTAATGCGCCAGAAAAGTCTCTTGAAGGCAGATCTTTTCACCATGGGCGCTTTGTTACCAATTTGCGAGAAGCCGCGAAAAATTCGATGAAGTATTACCATTTTTCTATGTTGATACCGGTAAAACCTGCTAATAAATTAGCGTCACCGTCTTAGAAGCGACGGTCAATGAAGTTATATCGGACAAGACCACTGGCCGTGTCCTCGGCGTCCGGTGCACGCATAAGAAGACAGAACAAGCAGAATTCGTGAGTGAGAAATGGATGGGCTTAAGTTCGCGTCCCAACTAACCTGTTAGTACTACGGTGCATTAACTGTTGTTGCTGATGGTACTTTCTCAAAATTCAGACGCGACTATATCAGTACGCCAGTTCAGATCAGATCACATTTTGTCGGTATTGTGTTAAAGGACGCCGTAATGCCCAGTCCTACGCACGGCCATGTAATTCTGGGAAACCACCCTCCTATACTTGTCTATCAGATCGGCACACACGAGACCCGAATGCTCGTCGATGTCCAAGGTAAGCTCCCATCAGCCAGTAATGGTGACTTGAAGCGACGACTGGAAGATGTCGTCACCGACTCGCTACCAGCATGTTTACTTCCCTCATTCAAGGCCGCTCTTGCGACAGAGAGATTGCGGTCAATGCCTAATTCCTATCTTCCGCCCTCTGCGAACGGCACTCACGGTCTTTTACTACTCGGAGACGCATACAATATGCGCCACCCACTTACTGGAGGTGGTATGACAGTTGGGTTGAACGACGTCGTACTTATTTCACAGCTCCTTTCTCCTTCACGAGTATCGTCCTTGGATGACACAAGCCTAGTTGTTGCAAGACTCAATGAATTTTATTGGAAGCGAAAGAACCTTAGTACAGTTATCAATATACTTGCGCAGGCTCTGTATTCTTTGTTTGCGGCGGACGGTATGCTAGTAACAATGGAAGTTCTATTTCTAGGATAAACTAACTTGTCCGTAGATATCCGACTTAAAACGTTACAGAAGGGTTGCTTCCGATACTTTCAACGTGGTGGTATCTATGTCTCGGAGCCCATCGGCCTCCTTTCAGGAATTCTTCCTGTCCCATTCATTCTCATCAGCCATTTCTTCAACGTGGCGTTATATAGTATTTACGGTCTTTTCAAAGATGCGAGCTGGTCCCAATATCCGGCGGTAACGTGGGAAAGTGTCTGCGTGTTTTGGAAGGCCTGTGAGGTCGTGTTGCCGGTGATGTGGTCCGAATGGAAGTAAATTTGGGTCGTGAAAACCCCTACTTCGTTGTAAGGACTATTGCTTGGATGGGTGTTGTGGCAATAGAATAGACTACTAATAATCATGATGTAATAATTAATGATAACTAGGTCTTGTATGGATAGATAGCCGATTAATAATGCAGAATGTGCGTGGGAGAACGAAATTAGCTAGTATCGGTGAATACGAATACGACTGTCGGTCTCAACCACCATAACCCGCTGCTTCGGCTCCGTTCGTATTCGCAGCGCGTCGGTACTTGAGCACTCGCAGAATGCGACCCCTCCTATGTAGCGTGGCCAAACCGGTAGACCGTACCTCTTAAATTATTTATCCGTCCGCGATAACAAGGGGATAGGATGTAAAACGGGTGCCACGCGTAACCGGATGTCTAGGCCCTAGAGCCAGCCCTTTTCCACTGTGTCGGCGCTCGCTTGATACAAATTGCTGCCGGTCGATGAAGTTCATCATTGATAATGGTGTCATTGGTGTGGTGCTCTTCGTTTCGGCCCGTTAAACGCGCAAGTTGTCGGTTGCAGTGGTTGGGCCAACCGCGTCACAAATTTCACGTATGTTTGGTCGGGACATGACGCGTCTATAAATAAACAACGAAAGCAATCATTATTATCAAGTATCCAGCTAATCACTCAGCCGTTGTTGCTTGAGACGCTTTTTAGAATTTTTTTTTATCGAAACAGTGATCCTTTAGATTCTAGCTTGGAGCTGAAAGGCTGCATGCCTATTAGACTGTTATAAAGTTGCAATTATGGACTCAGATGTGCACGTTTACGAAATCTTATGGACGGCACAGGTTACTCAGAAGTCGAAGGTCTGGTATGATGGTATGTCCATGGCAGTAGTCCAGAGGTGAGTCTATTTGCTTATAATGTCGCGAGGACAGGCACTTTGAAACTACACACATTCAACAAACGGGCGATGTTATATGACACTTCGAGAGTTTTAATAGTACGTGTTACTTATCCTCTATGCTTTTTCCCGTCTTTACATGTGCCTAGGATAGCATGTTTCTTTCCAAAGCCGTTCTGCAATCGGGTGATAGGTTGGTCATGGAACGACATCTGGTCACAATTGAAAATGAATCCAGTACCTATACAGTCGATATAAGTTCTGTCATTCGGAGAGGACTGACGCAAAAGGTATTTTTTGTATACGCTTGTTAGAATGATTAGAATGACGCATTAACGATCACTCTAGAGAATTGCTTCACCTATTTCTCCGACAAATTGCCGTTCAGGACCCCGTCTGCAGCCGAGTTGCACAACATCACATAACAGTGAATCTGCATTATGTGCGCAATCCTCAAGTTCAAACGATTTTGACGTTCGGAGTGGTCTTTCAAAAGGAGCACTTCCTAAATGCCAACCCATTCAACACGGGAATCTATTTCATATACGTGCAGAAAAAGCCATACCATCAGTGACACCGACCGTTTCCCCTGCCAAAGACGCACAATATCAAACACAAATGCATTCTGCGGAGCTTTCATCACCACTGCCACAGCCGCGCATTTCTCACTTTTCACGGCTGAAAAGTCCGCGAGTGATGGAGCCATTTGAAATAAATCTGTCAATGCAGCTGGGACGAGCAAAATCTCGGTCGAAACTTCAACGGACTAGCGATAAGGTGCATTCACCGTATCGTCCACCAACATCTGTTCTTGACTCTAAGCCTCCGAATATTGGTCTATCCCCATCGAGCGGAACTGCGATTTACAGCACTTTGGGTATTTGTGTTACTTTACAAGTCATCAGTCGATATGAGACTGACGGACATAGATGTTAAGTATCCCAGGCCAATCCAGGCACCAACCCCTGTACGCTTATGCACGCAAGCCGATGATGATTTCAAGGTGACACTATTAACTCCTCCGGACACTTCATCGCCTGTGAAGTCGTCCGTTAATGACGATGAGGATATACACAAAACCATTGGCCGTGACAGACCCTTTGCGGAAAGTAATGTGGCTAAGAAAGCGAGCCTAAATATGTGTGAAGGTGTAATTGCAAGAGTTCAGGGATCGTCAGAGGTAGTCTTACAGCAGACGTACCCGGAGGAGGAGGTACATCGAGCACTACCTACCAGTCAGGTCCGCCCGACCTTGTCGACATCGCCGCCAGATATTGGCGCGAGATACGTAGATTCACTTCCTGAGCATATGAAATCACGTGAAGCAGGTGTCAGAAACGATAGATTGCTCAATTGTCACACGCAGTCATCCGAGCAATGCCTTAGGGGTAATGATGTCACAGTTCACGGTGAGCCCCGGGAAACCTATGGTGTCATGAACAATGACGATCGATCCGGCCCCGTGGCCCTCAACGACCTTCGCCGGTTCCACTCGCCTTCCTCAAAATGCAGTGGCATGCGTCAGTTAGATGATGGCTCACGCCGGCCAACGTTCTCAGTCTCAGACACACTGGAGCCTGCCGAACTGACCTTGACGCAGTCCGAACCCATTAAACGACGGCTACTTTCTGTTGCTCGTAAGTCAAGTCGTAGGAAAATAGTCAGGTAGATCTTGCTACTTGTTACAATAGTTCATGCTTTGTTATTGTCCATACAATCAATCGGTCTCCTATACATATATAGATATAAGTTATTCTATACGAAGAGAAAAAGAGTATTATTTCAAGTGCTGCACCGCATCATCAATATTCAGTTATATTTCAATTTGAACCTCAGTCTTTTCTAACACCGGGCAAATGAATTACTCAAAGTTCCATATATATCAAGAAATAGACCTCATAAGGTCATAATACACAAAAGGAGTGACAATGGTCAGATGTAATAAATAAGAAAAGAATGGCTAGCGAGGCATGTGTCGCAAGTTCTACACAGAGCTGTTTGGCAGCTTTCTCCAATGACTGGATTACTTAATTATGACTATGGTGATGGGATGCTCGACGCAAACTTGAGACATCATGTTTACCTAGTATGAATTAGCATATATGCGTCTTAGATAACAATGAAAACTGCTCACCGTCACAGCATGCTCTAACGTTCTCTAATCCTTCTATCTCATGGGCTTCCCGGTCCATTTGCGCCCGTACCTCCGCCGTACTGTCGGCAGCTTCCTGCAATTCATAAACTCCAATCTGTGACGGCTGGGAGTCATGTCTTGACGATTGATGGAGATTTCGGGTCGGAGGTCGTAATAGGGACGTCAACCGCCCCATTGATCCCTGATTCGCGAGACGGAAATGCGGCTCCAATGTATTATTGAATATGCGAGGAGACGCCGTGGACGATGTGCGAGAGTAGGACGACATTGACGTATTTACGCCGAACTGAGCTACATGGGCACGCTGTAACTCTTCTCGCGTATGAGATCGTCCTAGATCAGACCTATGGAAGCCGGAATTCGAGGAGACTTGACTACCTTCACACATATTACCTCCCTGATTGGCGGCGGTAACAGTTGGAATATTGCTCGTTCGCAACAACAAAAATGACAGCGCGTTGAACCAAGTTTCGTGTCGCCCTTGCGTTAAACAAGTGACTTTCAATGTCCGCGTTGGTGTGAGAATCATCAAGCTCTTGCGGTATAACCCTGGTGGAAATGGATTATCATCATGAACCACTCGCAGTCCCTCGATTGGTGCCGATCTAACTTTGATTTCACCACCTGCTGACGGATTCCTATTGCTCCAATATAGTGTTCGGGTATACGGCTGGACCCAGAAATAACGCTTATGCCGGTTCTCCGAAAGCGTCGGCCTACCTTTCCTGCGCGTGTACTTCCATAAATATTCACCTATCATTGTCTGCGATATTGCTTGCAGCAATAGTGGCGCGATAGCTTCCGACCTTCCAGAAAATTTATCAGACGACAGGGCCGGCCGGCCTGATCGATCCGCGATACCACTCTGCTCATCGTCTTCATAAATGGAAGGGCCCCTGGACGAAACTAACTTGGGTTTATCCTCTATGCGTGAGATAGATGTTCTAACTGGGACAGCAGGCTGCGTTGGCGGTGCTTCGACTGTCATTGACGCTGACGTATCTGAGGTCTCATAGAACAATTCGCGGGTTTGGATATGGTCGTACAGCTCTGTGGGGATTGCTTTAGGATCAACCGCTAATGCCGCAGCTGACTGAGCAGATACATTAGCATACTCAGTCGACGATTTCTCCATCTCTCCAGTTGTGTTATTGACAGAAATTGAGGAGGGCTTCGGCGAAGCCACTCTCCTGTGCATGTCTAGACTAAACAGCCTATCATATTCTGTCTTGGATATTACAACCATTGACAGCGATGCAGCGTCAGCAGCCAAAGCCTCTCGAGTAACGCCACGATTTACAAGAGACTCATACTCCTCGATACTGACTGTTACCACGGCACCGGCATCATCAGTACCAGGTCCAATCTGATGACTCTGACTCGAGAGTTCCTGATCCCGATACTGACACACAACGCTCTCATAGACCGACTTGGGCAACGCCACCATAGACAGTGCTGTGGAGTCAGCCGCAATACTAGATTCACTGACGGTACGAGACGGAATTGCAGCAGCTTGAGCCAGATTCACTAGGTTTTCATGTGAAGACTTTGTCAAGGCCACCATAGAAACCGCAGCAGCATCTCTGACTAAGCTGTCCCGAGTGATTTCTCGAGAATCCAGTGCTGTCAATCGCGTCTTCTCTAGTAGATCGTCATAAGCATCTTTATTCATAACGACCATGGACAATCTTGCAGCATCAGTAGCAACAGATTCCGGAGTTATGTCTCTATTAACAAGCGAATTGTAATCGTCTTTGGGAATTGCCACCAGTGAGAGCGACTCAGCGTATGCCGCCAAAGTGTCTGGAGATAACTCACGAGAGTTGGCAGCATTGTGGAGTAGTCTCTCGTGATCGGTCTTGGCAATCACCACTAATCCCAGGTTAGCAGCGGCGGCAGTTAGCGACGCGGCTGTGGCAGAAGGCTGCGTTGACAATGACGCGTACTTGTCTGCGGGAAGAACGACCATAGATAATGCTGCGGCGTCGGCTTCCAAAGACTGTAGCGTTGGCTTGTGATTCATGGCCGAGTCGTATTCAGCTTTTGAAAGGATAGCTAATGACAGAGACTCAGCCTCGGCTGCTTCATCACTGTCAAACGTTACTTTGCGATTCGAATTGGAATCATGTTCGTCGTTTCCTGAGAGCGAAACAGATAACTCTGAGTCGGTAGTAGCCGTCGGCGGCATAGTCTTTTTATTGACCAAATAGTCGTACTCGTGTTGACTAATTGTGACCATGTTCATTGCAGCTGCATCTGCCATGACCGGTTCAGAAGCGGTCTCACGCTCCACGTATACTATCTCAGGTTCCCATGGATCTGTCATGACCTCAGCATTGCGAACGACTATCTTCGTAGCCTTAGTGGGAGTAGTTTGAGATTGAAACGGACTCGATCCAAGCTCGTCAAACAATGGCAGTGGCGTTCCAAAATTTTCACTATCCCTCTTCTGGTGCAAGTTACGACGGCTCAACGTTGATCGAAGAATTCTTGATCCCACAACTTCTTCGTCATCGTCAGTTACATCGCTGCGCGATAATGGCGAACGCTGTCGAGAGATGTCACGGCTGTGGGAGGTGGCAGAATACTCAGTTTCAGTATCGTCGTCAGCGTAAGCAGCGTCTGCAGCGGAAAGAGATTCAGGTCCCGTCTGATAATCTTCCGTCTCGGTCCGGTTACTGAAAATTTCGTCATCGCTCGTTGGCTGATCATGAGCGGTTTCGAAACCGTCCGTTTCACTTGCAGACAGCTCATTGGTAGAATCGAGGATTTCGTTAGATCCATTAAACAGTTCCCATGCGATATCACCTTCCAGTTCATCTACATTGTTGGAAATTCTATACCGATATCTGCCGCCAGAAGTTCCAAGCAGAGTTCCTCTCTTCGTCGACTGTGCGCCAACGACCTTTGGTCGCTTCGAGCCCTTACTGTTTTTCAGGCCTTCGATCTCCTCTTGGGCTTCAGCTAGCAAACGTCGCAATTCTAATTTCTCCGCCTTTTCGCGGTGCACGGCTCCCCGAAGTGTTGTGATGGTTCGATGCGCGTGCCCTAGAGAAGCTCGCAATGTTTCTCCTTCAAGAACTGCACGATGAGCTGGAGTAGCTTTTACTGGTGACAAAGATGGAGATCTTTCTGGAGTCTTAGGATCTTCTGAAACTTCGCCGTCTCCCATCTGCCGATCTTCGTCTTTGCGCTCGCTAAGTGCCTGTTCATTGGGTTCAATGTACACTTGGGACGACAGCTGCTCGTTCAAATTCGCCACGGACTTCGACAAGACGTCATTGTCTCGCTGAAGGTCGGCAATGACTCGTTCGTAGTTCAACATTTCGCTTTCGTACCTGCTCTTCCACGAATCAAGCTCACTTGTGAGTTCGCTGTGTTTAGCTTGCATTGTTTCTAACACATCAACCTGGGCCGTGTACATCTGGAGTGTCCTACTGTTCTCTAGGTTGAGCTTCGACAACCTGTGAGAGATCTCCGAAGATTCTGATTCAAGCCCCTGAATCTTCAGCTCCAGGTTCCAATTTTCTTCTTTGTATCGATCTGGGCAGTCGCGTTAATTCCAATTAGGATACAAACTAAGATCAACGTACATTCTGATTCATCAAGGTGCCGTAGCCTTGCCTCCAGGTTTTCGATTGTCGCTTCCAGTTGAGAGCGCAAGGCATCGGATTCTCTCAGCTTCTCATCTTTCTCAGCAACCAATAATTGCAATTTTCGACATTCGACAAGAAGCTCCTCCCCTATGTCTGCAACAAACTGCACATCCTGTGTCCGAAACGCCGCATTCTTCTGCTTTCGTGTGGATTTAGCCGCAGAAGTGATGGGGACGTTTTCCTTTGAGGAGTTAGACGACACTTTCGAGTCCAGCAAAGCGAACATATAAAGCCCCAACCTTTCCTGAAATCGCTTGTGTCCTGCTGAACAAACGTTGACTCTCGTTACCTTCATTGCTATAATCATTGTCAAAACCGACTTTCTTCTTCATGCTCCTGTCGCTATTCGGTTCCGTGATCCTCGACTCCTGTGGTATCAGTTAGCTATGTGAGTGGCAGCAACGGTGACAACGAGCGGATAATACCACCCGGAACGAAAATAAAATACAAACGTACTTGGGAATACATTTCTCGCCGGTTGAGGTCAGGCCAACTGCCTGTACGAATCCGTCGAGGAAAGCGGATCTCAATAGATGGCAGGTGTGCTATGTTTTGTTTACGCCAAATTCGTCCGACAATCCAAGCGCCAGGGTTAGGGTTCGTGCTAATAATTGTACTCTTTGGACTCTTGTGTCACCCACGAATATTAAGCCACTCCTGAGCCATGTGGCTTGCAGCCGCACGCCACTTTGTTGGCATCGACGACAAAGAAGTGAACGAAGTTTAGTTAACCTCTAGGTTGGAATAATTTTTACTCGTCCTCCTCGACCTTCTGCCAGGCACGATTGACCTTAGTGGTTCTGCATTCGTGCTTTAAAACGAGAACCGCAACTCAGTCTTTTTAGTTTACTACATTCAGTGTGAGTACCGAGTCGCTTCTTACTTTTGACATCGCTTAGTAGTGTCTCTATTAGAACTAAGATATTTTTTCATATCTTCTGCGGCAGCACAAATGTCCTCAACCTCAAACCCGTTCTCGGACGGTAATCTCGATGTCGATGGTGTTCATAGCGCTGGGGACATTCTCCATGGATCAGTTGAACTTACCAAGAAGTCGACCGGACTAGATACCATTGTCGAGAGCGCGATCGCACCCGAACACGATGATCTAGACGACGAATATGCAATAAAGCCAAAGCCGTTTCAATTCCTTTTTACTTGGCGATTTTGGATAATTCTAGTACATGGACAAATCCTTTCACTCTGTATTGTGGCTACAAATACGTTCACTACGTACTTGACGAACGATGGAAACAATATACCAGCGTTTCAGACATTGTTCAACTACGTCATTCTGAACCTTGTGTTTACCCCATACACGATTTACAGGTAAAGTACTTTGCTATTTCAAGTCAAAATTGGTAACGTTGTTAAACTGTGACTAGATATGGCTTCAAGAGATATTCTAAACTACTGATTTACGATGGCTGGAAGTTCTTTCTTTTGTCATTTGCTGACGTAGAGGGCGTAAGTGGGCGTTTGTATCATCCTCGTTCGATAGTATTTGACATGCATAGAATTACTTCGTCGTTAAGGCCTATCAGTATACGAATTTGCTTAGTGCCGAACTTCTCGACAATTGGGCCATCGCAGTCGTCGTGATCCTGTCGGTCCTCTTTTTGAAAGTGCGCTACCGCTGGAACCAGATCCTTGGTATTGTTGTCTGTATTGCCGGTATGGTCCTTGTTGTAATTGGCGACCTGTTGACGGACAAGAATTACCCTGCCGTTGATATGGTAAAAGGCGATCTTTTTGTTATTCTTGGCGCCACATGCTATGGCGTATCCAACACTCTAGAGGAGTTCTTCGTGTCTAAGCGTCCAATTTATGAGGTGTTGGGTCAGATGGGTCTTTTTGGAATGATTATTAACGGAGTCCAAGCCGCCATATTTGAGCGTGAATCAATCCAAGAAGCTCAGTGGGGTAGCCGAATGGCAGGATGGTTCAGTGGTTACACCCTTGCCATGCTTGTTCTTTATTGCACGGCACCGATTTTATTTCGAATGTCATCTGCTGCGTTTTATAACTTGTCTCTTCTCACCTCCGACTTTTGGGGTTTGCTCATTGGCATCAAAGTTTTTGGTTACTATGTGTTCTGGCTTTATCCAGTTGGTTTCGTTTTTACAGTAGGTGGCATGATCATTTACAACAGCATTGTCGCGTCTTGGAATGGTGAGGCCGAAAAGCCGTGGTTGGGTATCGATCAAAGAGATGGTATTGCCGGCATTGGAACGGCAAAAGCCAGAACGACAAATTCGAGTCAGACAGATCTGGAGAGAGAAGCATGATCGTGTCATTCACGATCTCGGCTTGACATGGCCTCTTTTACATGGTGTCATACGTTCAGATATAGCACTATTATAGGCTATATGAAGTCGAAGTAATAAAGTTTTCATTTGGTAATGCTTCATATTACCCTGTGTTCACCATTCCCTTTGCCCAATTCTGACAGAGCCTTACAATTGGCTCATAAGTCTTTCAGGATCCGATCTGCATTTCTGGTTAACTCTAACGCTTTTTTACCAATGCGGTTATGAATAGACTTGTATTTTGGAAGAGTAAAATCGTCAGGAAACTCTGGCAACTCGTCTTCGAGTGCATACGCTTGAAGAATCCTGTAGTGCCATTGAAGCGCCGGATTTGGATAGCGGCTACAGTCGTACCCTTTTGGCATTTTGATGCCGTTGACAATCTCACGAGCTTTCTCAATCAACTCATTCGGAGCTGAGATCAGTTAGCTATATGACCCATTGTGTAGCAAGAGCTCAAACCACCTTTCACATCGCCATTCGGCTGGACTGGAAAATCGCGGATATCATCCGCAAATGGTTGCCTGATAACAAAGATGCCAGGAGACTGTTTCTGCTCATCTCGTCCGTTCTCACGCTCAATAAGTTCCCCACATGGGATTAACGCGGCCAGAAATGGACTAGACCTGCTAGTGGCCTTTACCCACGCCACGGCAAATTTATTCTCATCTAAAAGGCTCTTATGGAGAGCCGCAAATGTACGGATAGACCCGACGTAATCTTCTTCCGAGGGATAGATAAAGTAAGACTGTCGCATGTTGTAAGCCGGATCAAACAGTTGTACCGGCTTGAATCCGATTATACGTATACCAGCTTCGCCAATATTTCTCAATGACTGAATTTCGTCCGGGCTAAAGGGGAGCACTTCTCCGCCAAATTTGAAACCTCTGTTCACTGCGTTCTTATCGATCTCTTCCAATTTAGGCTCAGCTTTCATGCCTCGCGTAGCGAACTCCGCAGTCGTGCCGGTTTCGCCTGGAGTATATGTGTATTGCGCGCGGCTGCGAGCAATAATTGCTCTCTCTCCTTCCGGCTCGTAAACATAATGGGATCGTTGTATGTCTTGACGTTTAAATAGGACATAACCTTTGACTCCGATCGACAGTTTGCCAGGGACTATTTCCAATGGCACTGAAAATATCGCATGTCGCGGTGTCTGCCGAGCTTTAACATGTGCCTTCATCTGTAATCCTTGCTTTGCCGTAATTAGTATCGGCTGGATATCCACATATTCGTCGTTCTTGTAGCTGCTGAATATCACATCTTCCCAAAATTTTGATGTATCGAACGGCTGCGTCTCTGTGTAGAGGAAGAAAGGCTCAATTCTGACGCCAAGTCCGATTAGGTCGTGCATGCGAGTCCGAGCTGACTTACGATAATCAGGTCGAGTGTCGCTGGGATTATCATTGTTCGTTACAAGGAAAAGACGCTGGAACATATATGTACCAGAACTACATTCCATCAGTTGGTGATATCCTATTGCATTACTCCCGCTTCCGCCTTACATGGAGTTGAATTGTTGATTTGCACAGAATAAAGTATTGACAATAGACGCCGGAGTATCCGAGGGTGTAAACACACTGTCAAACTTTTCGTCATCTGATTACATTAGAGTGGTCGAAATATTTGGCGTACCAGTGATACGTGCCTTCTAAGATCTCCTTGATATATTTAATTTCTGATGCTTCGGGGACAGCTAAATCCATAAGCATTAAGCAGTTCTCATACGCAGGATCAGTCTGCTCTTTGGTCCCAAAAAGTAGGATTCCAAAAGCATCACTGGGCTGGGATATTATTCGCTGTTGAAGCATCATGTACGCTGATTCTAACGCGATTCGAGCAGAGCAGGTCGGCTGGGTTTCATTATCTGCTGGGTCGATGGTTGTTAGCATTGATGGAGATACTTCAATGCAGTAGAGAATTGCGTCTTTCTGATTTCGAAAGTCCTGGTATCGTTAAGCCAGCTTCTGTCGAATATAGTATACATGGTGTGACGTACGAACTCCTCTATCGCATCATCCACATCGGGCAATGGATTCATGATCGGGTCATTGTCCATCATGGCGGTGTGAGGTTCTATTCCATCAGACGAGGAGTCCAAATATAAATCTTCCTGATATCTTAGCGACCATGTCAAACCCAAAGCATGGGCGTAATGCGCTGGATAACGTTTACAAGTAAAATTCATTCAAGTGCGGTTCATACGCCCTCGCTGTCACGTGATATCACGTGAACAGGGGCGGCTGTACGAAGAGCATAGAGGTTGCGATGGGCCTTTTTATAGACACTGGGCCAGCTTGAAGCCTCTTATAGATTGCCAGATTAGAATCATATTTTTAAACATTCACAGAGGTAAAAGCGTGAAGCCCCAAAAACGGAATGACACAAACCACCTACAACAGTTTAAGCAAAACACTGACCCTATCAAACCCTAGCCCTGAAAGGGTCTATGTTATCGTCAGACGCAGACATTGTGTTGCGCGATTGAAGAAAGGTATAGATCACACCGCTATCTACAGTCTCGATTTGAGTCTCGATTATCTCTAGCCTTGCTTATAAATAATTCTGCTTTTTAGAAAAGATGACATTATCTCCATAGTTGCAGCTTTTCACAACATAGAATTGTCGCATACTAGCCTCGCACCATCCTGATATCGCGTCCCTGGTATCGCGTCCGCAATCGTAAACAAATCAAATGCCTTTACTGCCATCACCTAGAATGGCCCTGATGCCGCCGATATTTCGAACACGAGGATTGGCAACTTCGGCCCAATTGCCAAAATCATCCAGAGGACCGACTGTGAGTTAACTATCGATGTTCCATGACTGTCCGTAATAGTTGACTGATAATCGGCAGGGTATTGTCCTTCTTAACATGGGTGGTCCATCAAGCATTCCCGAGGTGCATGACTTTCTGTACAGACTCTTCGCCGATGGGGATTTGATACCTCTTGGTCGATATCAGGAACCACTTGCTAGATTTATCGCATGGCGACGAACACCGAGAATCGAGCACCATTATGAAGAAATTGGCGGTGGAAGTCCTATTCGCCGGTGGTCTGAGTATCAAGCAAAAGAAATGTGTAAGCGTCTCGACAGCTTATCACCGGAGACCGCGCCTCACAAAGGTTATGTCGCATTTCGCTACGCAAAGCCATTGACGGAGGAAACTTTGAATCAGATGAAGGAAGATGGCATAAAGCGTGCAATAGCGTTTACTCAGTACCCGCAGTATAGCTGTTCAACGACTGGGAGCAGTTTGAATGAGTTGTGGAAAGTTACGAGAAGGATGGATTCTGATTCTCAAATTCAGTGGAGTGTCATTGACCGGTGGCCAACGCATTCGGGGTTGGTCAAGACCTTTGCTCAGTTGATCAAGGATAAGCTCAAAGAGTACGACGAGAGTGTACGCAAATCGGTTATTCTTTTGTTCTCTGCGCATTCATTACCGATGTCGGTCGTCAATCGTGGAGACCCATACCCTGCCGAAGTTGCAGCGACCGTTCATAGTGTTATGAGCGAGCTGAAATTCAAATATCAATACAGACTGGTTTGGCAAAGTCAGGTTGGACCATCGGCCTGGCTTGGCGCTCAGACTTCGGATACGGTCAAGGCCTTGATAAAGAAGGGCCAGACGAACATAATTCTCGTGCCCATTGCATTTACCAGCGATCACATCGAGACTCTTCATGAGCTAGATCTCGAGATTATTAAGGAGGCAAACTTGGAGGGATTAAAGCGCGCGGAATCTCTTAACGGTCATCCGATGTTTATCGATACTTTGGCAGATGTGGTGGTCAATCATTTGAAAGAAGGCGCAGTGGCAAGCGATCAGTATCCCATGCAGTGTCCAATGTGTACGAAAGAAGTCTGCAGTAACTCACGGCAGTTTTTTTTGAACCAATGACACACCCCGAGTCTCAATTGTTTTTTCGCTCCTCGTTAGTAGCCTAATACTGTATATATCTTCTGGTAGGGTTACTGGGACCTTAAATATAATGAGATAGTCAGAATAATTGCAAATTTGAAATGAAGAATGTGAGGCATCATAATTTATTCTAGCGGTAGTTATAGGCTACACATATAAGTCATACCAACCCTAAACCGCCATTGGTCCGTAACTTGGTTCCTATTTTATTTTGCCTGCGTTTGTTTGCGTTAGGATGGTCTCCCTCGGCCAGCACTTTTGGCATCCTAATGCACTGCTTGGTTTAAGAACAGACGGTCGTGGTCTGCTTAAAATTACAGAAATCTAGTATAAAGTATCTAGTCATGGAAGGCGATCCTGAACGTCGAACTGGGATCACTCTAGAGCGAGGTAAGATATAATCTATCGAGCGCGAATTGAGTGAACTGGCGATTTAAGCGAATCAAACAGGTCTCGTTAAGGGTCAAGAAATCCACTCGCAGAACCCTGCTGTATGTGCTAACAAGTGATAAAGGCGACACATTTGTCTGATGGGATTTTTAGCGCCTTATAGAAAAAATTATTCGAGAACGGATATTGGATTCACCGTACTGGAAAGAACAATGCTTTGGTCTCACGGGTACGTTGGACAGACGCAATGGCGATTGTTTAGTGCTGATGAGTGCAGCTGCGACTTTGTGCGATCGTGCTGTCGAGTTGACCTACATTGGAGGACAATACGGCCAGCAAAAGCCTACACCGTTCCTGAGTTTAATATTCAAGGCGATACAGTTGCAGCCAGAAAAAGAGATAATTCTGGAATATCTTGCGGCAGAGGATTTTAAGTATGTTTGGAACTAGTGTTGTTTGTGACCAGTATGAAGCGTTAACTGTCTCTCTAGGTATTTGCGCGCGTTAGCAGCGTTCTACATTCGCCTGACATTTCCTGCTGTCGAAGTTTACAAACTTTTGGAGCCATTGCTTGCAGATTATCATAAACTAAAGCTAAGAAACATGAACGGCTTTAGATTAATCCACATAGATGAGTTCGTCGATATGTTACTGACCGAAGAACGAGTTTGCGATATCGCACTACCGCGGCTTCCCAAGCGAATCGTTTTGGAAGACATGGAAGAGCTTGAGCCGCGGGAAAGCGCACTAGGAAGTGAGCTAAGTGATTTAGAAGACGACAGCGAAGACATAAGTGACGAGAGACAAAACAATGTACATAATAATAAAGAAGAGGAGTAAAAGACGGCGAAGCAATGAAATATCGTCCGGTATGATGGAATTGTATTATAGTTCACTGTACACTATTATAATTATATACATATATGATACATAGAGAGCATAACGCCAATGACGACACCGAAATACACGATGTGGCGTATTACTTCTTAACTGTTGGATGATACGGATTAGGGATGATGCCAAACTACAATAATCTAGTCAGTCTATTCATTTGCAGTATCACAACGGTTGAGACTACTCACCTTTCTGAACAAACTGGTGACAGTATCCGAAGGCTGCGCTCCCACACCCAGCCAATACCGTGCCCGTTCAAAATCTAAATGCACCTCTTTAAGCTTCTTGTTCGGAGCACCAGGTAATGGCTTTGAATGCGCATCATAGGTGCCGATGACCTCTATCGGCTTCTTCGTAAGGCCTCGTCTGATCAGAAGCGGTGTTAACTGAAGGATCACACAACCAGAAAGTACTTCTGAACTCACTTATTGTCTGAGACAGCGATGTTGTATATTGGATTGCGTTTGAGTCCCATGCGGACCAGACGTATCCTCACACCCATAGTCAACAATTGTGCCGATTACAAGCTGGTGGCAAACTAATACGGATGAAAAAGATTGTACGTTAGACTTCCCGCTGAGGTGACTGGATCTCGATGGCTGTGACTCGGTCGATTATGTGACTCGTCTCGAGTTTTTTTAAGTTGAAGTTTCAACAAACAGGTTAACGAAGTTCAGGCATTATCGTCATGTTTTCAGTGTAGTTACGGCGTATACATCATCTCATTGCATGGTTATAATGTCAAATGCTGCAATTTATCGACACAATACTCACTGTAAAGTCTGTAACCCCCGCCTTCCCATACTCTTCGTACCTGAGCAGCCAGTATTCCTGCTCCCGACCTCGATGACCAGCTTCCTTGTCGCCCTTTATCTTATCCCATTACCACAGAGCCTCCTCTATCTGTCTGCCGCCTAGGCATGCGCCGTCTTCCATAACGCCCGCTTCCTATCTATCTCGCATCTTGCTCCAAATGACCTGTTTCGAGGTGTAAAACTTCATACCTGCTTCGTCTTTGGCCAAAAGCGACGTCAGTATCCACTCTGGGCGCACACGAGCAGATGCTTATTGCGTCCGTAGTTCTGACAAGTTGCTACGGACACCATTTTTAGATTGTCAGTCACCTCAACTATCACAGTGTCGGCTGCTGCTATGTTCCTGAAGCGTGCCACAAGCTCGTTCTCGCTCACATCGAGCAACACGTCGTCACATAACGGGAGTACCGCCAGTAGTAACCACCAGGTCGATCTACCGCCGGACTTTGAGCCGCCTACGGTTCCACTTTCAGCAAAGTACTCGACGTCGCTGACACCGCTGCGTCGAACCACGGTTGGCAAGGGCTCAACTGCTGTCGTCAAGACGGTCTACTCGGTTAACGATCACTCCAAAGTCTATGCTGTTAAAGAATTCCACCGTCACGGGCCATATGAGAAGGAACACGATTATAATGCGAAGCTGGCTGCGGAATATCAGATCGTCAAAAAGTTAAGACATCCGAATATCGTACTTACGGAGGATCTTTGTCTGGGACCACACCACCGATGGTGCCACGTCATGGAGTACTGCGCCGGTGGTGACCTATTCGCGTTGATCAAGCAGTCACCCGATCCCATGCATGCCCGGGAACGAAATTGTTTGTTTAAGCAGTTGTTAAGAGGCGTGGCGTATATACATTCACGAGGAATCGCGCATCGGGATATCAAACCAGAAAACTTGCTCCTTACGCTTGACGGAACGCTTAAGATTTCCGACTTCGGTGTTTCACATGTTGTTCAAGAGAATCCACCAGATGGGCCTGTCAAGTTATGCTCTGCTGTGTGTGGTTCGGAGCCTTACATATCACCAGAGTTATTCGCTCACGACGTTGTCTTATATGATGCACGAGCATTGGACGTCTGGTCTTGCGCGATTGTTTACTTTTGCATGTCATTTGGAGGGCATCCATTTACGAAGGCGGACATGTCGGATCCGAGATATCTGGCCTACAAGGACACGATTGACGTATTCAAAAAGGAGCACCCAGAAGCGGACTTTTCAAGTAATGAATGTGAGGTGCTGCCAAAATTCAAAATGCTGTCGCCGTTCAACTTATCGTGCCGCCGACTGTTATTGCGGATGCTTGATCCGGATCCCAAACTCCGGTGCACTATAGAAGATGCGGTCACGGACAGCTATATCAACCGGATAGAAGTTTGCTGTCCGTCATCCGAAAACGACCTAGCCTCATCACAAGGACAGGTAGATGCGACTGACAAGAATTCTCACAAAATGGTTGCTAAAGCGCAGATTAGACGAGTACACAGCCACTTCATTTGCAAGAGAAAGACGTTTCATGTGTAAAGAAAAGAATGTGTTACATGCTGAGAAAACCACGTATGATTGGTGGCGCAGAGTTTTCGTTTCGGGCGTTTTCTCGATCCACACAGTCTGTATTGGTAACACGCAGAATTTTGAATAAATCGTCAAACTAGAGCAGAAATCTCCAGCTATTCGTGTTTTGAATCGTCAGTTTAGTAATATTGAAGACTTTCGCGATTTTTTTGTTTATTGACGTTTCCTGATTTCACATTTGGCGTCTTTAGGTTACTCATGTTTTTGAATATACATGGTTATATATGTAAACATTCATGTAGTTCTCCATCGCAGATGTCCGCCCATTTTCCTCTACCCAGATTATTGTGTAGGACGTCATAACCAGCGATAATCTTCTAATGGCACATACAACCTAATTGTACCAACAAAACGTAATACTATTAAAACGCAAAATAACCAGCAACAAAGCAAATCACCACGAAAACACATTAGTAATATATACTAGGAACGTATAATAAGCACACTACTCCTCTTCGTTATTCACACTGTTGTCGTCTTGTGAGACCACACTCGACTCTCTGGCAAATCGAGCCTCCATTTCCCTCAATTCGTGCTCCCGAGCCAACAATTCTTGTCGCTTTTCAGTGATTTCACGCTGCACTCTGAGTTCAATCTCTCGGAGTTTCTCTTCGTCTCGCCGTAGCTGTTCTTCCTTTAGCAGGAAAGATTGATTTGCGAGTTCTTCAGGGTTCAGGCTTGCGCCACTAGTCGAAACGTTAGCTACAGTGCAACAATTGTGGCACGGGAAGACTTACAGATGACCTTCAGCTCCACCAGACAGTTTCTCCGTTCGATAGTTCTCGTACAAGAAGTCATGTGTAATCTCTTTCAACTCCGCCAGATGCGAACCTAGCAGAGCAGAACGCAAGGCCAAGAAATCTGAGTGACGATAATTTTCAACTAGAGACGTCAGCAAATCCAGCGTTTCTTACTTTTGCAGAAAACGCACCTTCGACATAGCCCCAGGGATATTTACGTGCGAGAACTTTTTTCCCACCAATATCGAAGTAATCTGTGCTGCCGACAATAGCAAACGGCAGCTTCCCTCTCAATTCGGCGTTCTCCTCCACGGTCTGCTCGTCGTCCTCTTCAACATCATAGGGGAAATTGTAGATTGGTATCTTGTAATACTCAATATCCTCCATGATCAACTTTTTGGCGTCCGCTAGTTCTGCCGGGGTCATGGTGTCCGCCTTACCGATCACAGGGATCACGTTGACGCGTGGCGACAAACGCTTCATGAGCTCAATGTCAAGCTCTCGAAGGCCGTGACCTGTGGGAGTGATAAAGTAGAGCACGACGTGTACGCGATTGTCGCGGAATCTAGGATTGCGTTTGATGCGGGACTCTTCAGCCAGAATATCGTCGTACTGACGCTCGAGATATCCGATGATTTCAGAGAAGCTGCAGGAATCGAGTTAGAAACTGCTTTCAAGCACCTGTGAGGCATCGCAGCATACCAAGCCTCATTGTTAATGTTGTCACCAAATCCAGGGGTATCCACGATGGAGAGAGAAACTCGAGTACCATCCTCATCAAGATCTACTCGTCATAATTAGCTTCTAAATGCCCCCATATCTGCTATGGCTGAACATACCAACTGTTATAGGTCGAATATTGATGCCGGTATCCAGATGTGCGTTTTTTGAATCATAGGTCTCCTCTGCCGCGGATTCAAGGACTTTCCTGCCACACAGCGTGTTCACAAATGTTGTCCGGCCAGTGCCTGAGATTCCAGCTACCATAATACAGAGCTGGATGCCTTTTTTGACATTCTTTTTCCGATGAATCTGCATCCTGGCGGTCAGTACGAGCCAATTATTTCAAACGCAGTACTGCGACACGTAGCAGACGAATCACATACACCGATTGACGACATTTGAAGCACTTATCTTCTCACGATATAGATTAACGTTAGCTAAATCAGCACCCTTTGTATAAATTTCGTCAATCTCCTTAATAGAGAGCGTGGTCAGAAACTAAATTGTTATTTACAACGGGCCTGACGCGCTTATGGCTGTTTTGGGTAAGCTACTCAAATACTCCAGGAAAGGGGGTCGACGCGTCTTAAACTTTATTTGAGCGACAACAGATGCGACGAAATTGCCCTAATCCATATTTGGTTGTTACAAGTTACTTGATCTACGAGGTATTGATCTACCGTTTGCACAGTGGCCATGACTTAAATAAATTTTTCGAGCTATAGGAAGTCATTGGCGCAGTTATAATGGCATCATCACGGGTAAGTAGGATGTACTTGTGGCTATTGCGATTCAAGCGTGAACGTTGCTAATCTTTGAACAGTTGTATCTTTCTGCAAAAAGTGCAGCGGCCTTGGATGCCGAGTTAATGTCCTCTGGAGGCTTTTCATTGGATCAGCTTGTACGCATGTCCTACTGTTCTATTCTTTATGTAGTGGACACTGATACCTCATCAGATGGAATTAGCTGGACTCTCATGCGCGCAGGCCGTCTACAAAGCACATCCGCCCGAGTCCAAGAGAAACGTGCTCATAATCGCTGGACCGGGAAATAACGGTGGCGATGGACTCGTCGCCGCCCGACATCTGAAGTTGTTTGGGTATGACCCGGTTGTGTACTATCCAAAGCGGCCGAACAAGGATATTTACAATGTAGTGCAACATTCTGTTACGAATTTGTCCTTGATATTGACTAAGGTCTTTACCAGAGATTATTCACACAACTTTCTAACCTGAAAGTGCCATTTACAGACGATGTTAACAAAGCGATAACCGAAACAGACCAAATTCTCGACGCAATTTTCGGGTTCTCATTCCAACCTCCAATACGGGACCCGTTCGTCCAGGTAATCCGCCTACTCGAGTCTACAGAAAAGCCAGTCATCAGTGTCGATATTCCGTCATCTTGGAATGTAGACTCAGGGCCCCCAAAGAGCGGAGAATTAGGCGCTGGCTTTATGCCTGATGTGCTCGTTAGTTTGACCGCGCCAAAGCCTGCTGCGAAGTTCTTTAAGGGCAGACATTTCCTGGGTGGTCGATTCGTTTCCAAAGAGATAGCCAAGAAGTGGGGATTTTCGCTACCGGACTATCCGGGCGTAGACCAAATAGTGGAGTTGCCAGCTGACAACGAAAAGCTGTAATTAATTCTCACTCGTTCTCCGTAACCAAGGATATAATTGTGAACAGCAAAAACACTTAATAGCAAAATTTGTTACCAACAGATGCGATAGTCCATAGCTAATGCCACCCTCATGCACTCCAGAACCAGACCCAGCCAAAAGAAGCGAAACCAAAATCAAGCGACATAACTAAGCTAACCAACTTAAAATTCTATACTGTTAAATGCCAATAACTCAATCATCATCCGACTCATCATGAGCACCACGTACATCACCCGACAACAACTCGTAGTCTTCGTTACGTGCGACAATGCCGGGGTGGAACTCATCGCTATCATACAGACTTCCTTCAACGTTCTCAGATAAAAATAATGAGCCAACGAATGCAGTAGCAAATATAAACAAAAATGCTATAAAAACTGCCTTCGGATACCATCCGACAGTGTATGCGTAGATCGTGGAAAAGATGGTTGGTGCAACAATTTGGCAGATGGAATGCAGAAGAGAGAGTGCACCTAACAACGCCCCGACATCTTCCTTCTTGACGTGTTTCGTGAGCGTTGATTGTAACGTCGGCGACGCGATGCCACCCACGGCACCAAGACAGCCAGCTATCGATTCATTAGCTAATCTGAAGAATGAGCGTTTGCATCCACTTACACAAGGCAAACTCGACGCTGTTGCGTGACACCATATACGCAAAGAATGCAATAAATTCAATCGTTATTGTAAATCGGATGAGTCTTAAAGGGTCAGTATTAATTTATCCTGATATGTAAGAGGGAACATACGCAATATCAGAAAATGAGGCCCCGATGTGGTGGACGCCGTGTGGATCTCTACCCCGTAGGACCTTCACAATCACCGGCAGCAGAATGACGAGCATAAAGGCCCTGACCGACCCTCCAATAGACATAAAATATCCAGCCTCTGTACTGGTCCAACCAAACGTGAACTCTGCGTACAAGATAATAATCATCATACCGCCGGCTCCAGCTCCAAGTAAAAGTGTGTCTATAAATGACAACATTATCAAATTCCGCTTAATGCCCGCATGAGTTTCGTCTCGAGGGACTAAGACTCCCAAGGGTTGTAGGAAGTTTATCGTGCGGAGTACCTCGCGAAAGTTTCGGCCTGTGTTAAACTCGCGATGAAGGCGATGCATTTCTTGCGCATCAAGACGATGCTGGCGAGAAACAGATTCTGGAACAACCAAGAGCACCATGCATACAAAAGCAATCTCACACACGATTGCGGCAAAGAATGGGCTCAGAATACTGCCCGTTGCCTTCACTAGGTATCCACCTAAGGCCGGTCCAATTGCCGTACCCGCGAAAAGAGAAGCGTGAAACAACCCGAATGCGGTCGCTCGCTTTTCTGGTGCTGTGCAATCGGCGGCGTAGGCATGCGCTGTGGCCATCATGGCGCTGAATGATCCCGAAAGCCCATCAAAGACGGCTCCAACCAAAAACCATCTGTAAGCATGGACGCTTGTAGATTTGGCGGCCAAGATCAGGATTAGATTCGACATCTACTCAGGTGTTAGACAGCCACCTTCAAGCCCTCCTCCAACACTAATGCCTTACCAACGGACCCAGTGCAGTTACAGCCAGCACCGGGCAACGACCAATGCGGTCAGAAAGCACGCCCATCTTAGGGCTGATAACCGCAGCTATTGTTGGCAATGAATGAATATTTATCCACAAAATTGAATCGATTCATTGCCTCTCACCCAAAACACCTTGGACAAGAGTGACACTCATATTGAACTTGGAAAGACGCGCATGCATTTCAGCCGTCTGGCAGTTATCTGCAAGTGCCTTCACCAACTCGTCGGCGTTAAAGCCTTGTTCCGTATAATGAACCCTGCAAATGAGTGACAGCAACAGGTTGAGTTTTGGAGCCATTATCCTAATTGCTGCGTTAGAATCCGCTGAAGTCTCGCGCACGTATGGGAAACCTACCCTCCCCATGATACTGTTAAAAGAAGAAACACAGGTAAGATAAGGTAAATCTGCATTTGGTCAGTTATTAGCAGGCGGTCGCCAGTGTGACTAGAGCAGGTCATACAGAAGCACTTTTATACCAAATTCCGGACGTGAATCTGACATGAGAGTCGGAGTGAGACCGCCGGTCGTGAGCACCTTGCTCCGGATCATCAGCATAATCCAAAGACGAGACAGCTGGCCGTTTCAGCGCATGCCGACTTCTGGTGGGGTCTCTGCTGGCAAAATTAGTCGTGGCCGCCTATTATTAGCAGATATTTTTTCATACAGATCGACCTGGACAGGCTCGATTAGCAGATTGGCCGCATCCTCGTCCCAGGTCGCGTCCACAGTGCGAGTTTCTGTCATACTCTCAATCCTACGCCAATGCCCCGACGCCGTTGTTATGATTGTTACCGTCACGAGAAGATAGGACAGTCAATTGGTTTATGATGCGATGGACTTGGGACGATATCAGCTTATCGTATTGTCAGGGCAGCGGATATTGAACCTTATATCTAATCTTCTCCGATCCCGCCCCGCCCTTTCCCCCCAACCCTAAGCGGATTTTGTCGTTATCGACCAGGATAATTACGACGGGCCATCAGCCAAGCCCGTCATGGCGTCATGTCATCATGACACTACTGGTAGCAAAGCAGAATGCCAAGGAGATAATTGATAAGCCTCAACGTACAGCTACCTATGATACTCTCTTCTGGGAAGGGCGAGTTTACTCGCCCGAGGTTTAAGCAACTGCGCGTGTAGGGAAAAAACTAACACCGTTCCTTATCCCCCGTGCCCACAGTCGAGTACGCGTCCCCGGAACGGCTAGTGTCGATCCAAGGGGATTTCTCGCCACCTTGGACTTACCCTTAAGGGCGAATTAGCGTAATCGAATTAAAGAGGGTGATGTAAGTATGAATAGTATTATAACTATGATATCATAGAGACCAACCCCTTTCTGACATTTCGAAGGGACTGCACAATGTTGTGGGTAAGGGCTATAGATTGGTCACCTGACTTCGCAGGAATTGGAATCTTGACGGTAGGCGGATGATTGCACGATATCTATTGCACTTGTATTACTCGTGTTACTGAAGACAATGTGTGGCCGCTATTCTATGCACTTGGTAAGAAACGTCACTACTACTATTATGTTTGCCAAAAGCTAACTCCACAGCCCTTAAACGTGTTGCGCGATCACTTGCGCGAGGATGGCATAGAGCTGGACGAATTCATGGACGACGGTGACAATCCGTATTACCCAACGTGAGTTATGGTGTGGTATGACAACAAAGGAAACTGCATTAATACAGTCGCTGGGTAGGAACAATGTGCGGCCGACGACTTATCGTCCAGCCTTATATCGTATCGGTGAGTCTGGCCACGAGCAGCTCGAAGGACGTGTTATGCGATGGGGATTTGTGCCTCCTTGGTCTAGTGAAATCAACAGACGGGATCCGTAAGCTGCGTGTGTGTTGACGTGCGAGTCAAAAGTAGCTGACTTTGGCGTAGTCCGGTCATTAATGCCAGAACTGATAACCTCGGCGGTAAAATGTGGTCAAACGTTTTCCGACGCGGGGGTCGATGCGTCGTTCCAGCTGATGGTTATTACGAGTGGCTTAACTTAGCAAAGGCGAAGGATGGCTCGTCTATGGCTAGCACATCGGATCGCAAAGCTCCCTATTATGTTCGACCGCAAGATAGTTCAAAGTTAGTGTACTTTGCTGGCTTGTACTCAACGACGCATCTGAAACCCTCACAGGGTCTTTCGTCAGAAAATGTCAATGTAAATGAAGATGAGGGAGATGGCACCGAAGTCAGCAAAAAGAAGAATAAAAAGGTGCTCTATTCGTTTTCAATAGTTACGACTGATGCATCCGAAAGCCTCAAATTTCTTCACGATAGAATGCCACTCATCCTTTTCGCTGGCACGCCTGAGTTCGACAATTGGCTTAACCCGAAATTCCAGCCGGTCGAATTGCTTCGATTGCGCAATGATGACAAAGAAATTGCCCAGGCCATAGTTGCTACGAAAGCAGAGATATACTTGTCTGGACCTCGCGCCGGGCAACGTATTGATGATCAGAAGGGCTCGATATCTCAATTTATTGGCAATGGTTTGTCGAAAAAGCGAAATCTCAAAGAGCCGGGTATCGAGAGTGGCGGCAAGGCGAAACGGAGGAAAGATGAAGGTTCCGAGTTAAGTGCTTCTGTTCAGCCTGCACCGGAATCTGAAGAAACCCATCAATTGCTAACTTCGGAAGCCTCGGTGGACACTTCTATTGCTTCAAAAGCGAAAGAAAAGCTAAAGGGAATGTCACCGTCGCGGATATCTCCGCGAAAGTCCATAACCGTCAAAAAGGCAGCGCTGGCCGGTCCAGAGCAAAAACATAAGATTACAAGTTTCTTTACGAAAAAATCTTAGTCGCGGTTGTGTGAGCCGATTATCTAGGAGTTACTTCTCGGGGCGTTTGATTAACTTTGCGTTCGTTTGGATTGATGTGATTTACATGCAAATGACTGTCCTTACAATTTCCCATACTGAGGCTTGCGCTTGTGTAACGTTGCTGCGACAGCATCTTTCATATCCTTGCCTATAGCAAATGCGTTCCAAGTGGCCGTATAATCTAATCCTTCTTGGATAGTCCTCTCCCTGCTGTAATTTATTAAATGTTTGGATCCCTGTACCGCTACTGGCGATTTTGTCGCAATGACTTTGGCCAGCTCCAACGCAGCCTCGAGGCCCTTTTGCTTGCTGTCAACTACTTTAGATACAAACCCTTGGGCATGTGCTTCTTGAGCACCAAATACCCGCGCGGTATATACGACATCCTTACACCAAGACAGCGAATTAACAACTCTTGGAAGTCGTTGTAGTGTGCCGATATCAGCTGCCAACCCAATGTCCACTTCTTTAATTGAAAAACGAACGTCAGAAGTACAGATTCTAATGTCTGTCGCCGACAGAATGTCTATTGCTAGGCCGAACGCGACACCATGTGCCACTCCGATGACAGCTGCAGGCAGTGCGTGTCAGAACTTGTTTCATCCGACAGTAATACATAGCTAGTATCAAAAATCATACGTTTAGAACAATTTTCAATCGCGGATATGGAAAACTGCACCGGAGTTAGTGTGATCATTATAGAGTGGTCCCAAAATACCTGAAAGTCCTGAATGACCCTCCGCACCATAAACCTCGCTCGCTCGTCATCACGGTCGCCGCCGTTGAGGATTGCCAACAACTCGGCCGAAAGTTCGAGACCCGACGTGAATGCCTTGTCACCTCCGCCTGAGAGTATGGCAACGCGAACATTAGGATCGGCTGAGATTAAATGGAAAATATCGCGTAATTGTGTCCACATGCTTAAGAATGTCAAAACAAATATTAGCGACTTCTTTATTTAGAGGAAATAAATTTATCCTGGTTCCCACTAACTCTTGATTGAACGCGTTGAGTTTCTCGGGCCGATTTATCTCAACGTGCGCAACAAACTCTGACGGGAAATACACATTGAAAAAGGAAAATTGCGTGTAACTGACAGAAGGCATTTCTGAATCGGTTGTATGACAGAGAAGAACAAAATGAGGATAGAGCTGTTGAATCTTAGCAGGTACAGACCATGACGGGGATCCGACATCTGATAAATTGTGGGGAATCCTTACCTGAACTTAATGCGATCACATGTCGACTCTCACCAAATTCACTTTCCACCGCGCAGTAGCGGTACTGTGAGTAGGTATCTTTATTTTGCAGTAATTATTATACAAATCTGCTTCTGAAAAACGGCAGTAGTTGTTTTTTAATCGCTGTCAGCTCGGTGCGATCCACAGTTGCGGCTGCGTGTTATCTGGAATGATAACAGACACAAGACCCTTGCCTGCTGACGATAAAATTGAGGAAGATCGCGTAACTATTTGTTTGGCGGTCAGCATTAGCTGACGGTTCCTGGCTTTCGATAATACATCTATCCCAGTCTTAACATTTCGCATCCCGTTGTCAGACCACTAAGTTCTCGACCCACTCTCAGCTAAGGCTACTATGTCTCCGCCTATGGCGGATGATTTCGCCTCCTTACGAAATACTGGTGACTGTCGCGAAGCTGCATATCCACCGTCCATGGCGTTTCCCGCCATATCCGGGCCCCTATCGCCTCTTTTAATTTTGCGTCCGCCCACTGCCATATCACGCAAATTGGAGCCCTTGGCGGCTGTTGGTTTCATACCATTAGTGATGCTATCGTCACTCAGTCCTGTCAATGCCGTCAACAGCCTGCTGCCAAATCTCTCACCCGCGAATGGGACTACGCCGACAAATTCAACGTCGAATTCCACGGCACCGTCGACGAATTCTAGCTCCACGACGCCGGAAACGTTCGCCCAGAACCTCAACGGGTTCTCGAGTCCAAACTCAGTCGTTAACTTCTATTTCATCTTCCTGATTTTGCTTGCGGTCGTTGGGTACTTTGCATTCCGATACTTTCGCAAGCGACAACGTGCTCGCCGTTTACGCACCTTACATGCCCGGCGTACCCAGGCCCTGCAGGCCCTGCGGCAAGATATTGAGACAGCAGGTGCTAGTACACAACCTGGCTCGCACTACTTATTTTCCGATGGTGCCAATGAAGATAGGCACATGTCACAAGTCCAGCGTCCCCTTAGCAGTATTTTCGGCAGCAGTACTTGGCGTTCTTCATCTCCGCCTCCACCTCCTCCATACGCGCCCGGGAGCGGAGGGACTTTACGACCTGATACGGCGTACCTAGGTGGGGCCTCGCTACCTATTTACGAAGATGTTATCCTTGAGGAAGAGGAAGACGACGACGTAGATATATCGCCTAGACGCCGAGACACTGGTTCGGATCCCGAAGAGTCGACATCCAGTAGGACCGAAGGTGTGAACAACGAAACCGGCTCCCGTGGCATAATGAGGATTATACGATAGTCTCGCTCAATTTCACATACTACAAACCTAGAACCTTCGTAGAATCCTTCTCACGAGATGATTATAGACACACATATCAGGGCTTTCGTGAATATTGTACATATGAGTAACGTCGTTTGGCGTGTATAGAACAGGTTGTCAGCATTGACAACTCGTCAATTTTTATTTTCTTCGAGATGTCACAGTGATGGGAGTTGTGTGGCTGGTAGTTACAAAATTATGTATGGAAGATTTAACGACAGATAGTGGCTCGGTTTTGTTTTAGACATTCGATCTGATTTTGTTGGGTTTATTTCGAAACATGTGTTATTAAACTTTCTGGACTGATCAGTTACTAACTTATACGAAAACAATGAACAAAAAGGTGCCTTAAGGGTCGACGTCTTGAAGTTTCCCTAACCCGCAATGGTCTGTTGCGACTTTCCCCTGGCCTGTTCGGCGAGATACGCACGAAAGTTGCATTATCTTCGCAGTCGCTACATTGACATTGCATTTGAACTCGCTGGTATATTTATTCTAACTGGTTCACGTCGTGCTGCTCACGCAAGTCGTTTGACACTGCAATGGCAGTCTTAAGGCCGACCATTTTGGCCGGCATCACATACCAACGCGGAGTTGCTCTTCTCAGTGCCGTTACGCTTATTTTCATATCGGCAACTTTCATTAGGAAAATGATGCCGAGTTTTACAGCGCAGCAGAGCCATGACGCATGCGTAAAATATGCCATCTTGCAGTCACATTTAACACAGGAACTACTGCCTGACACACAGGCAGGGGACGCGTCTCACTTAATTATGGTCGCCGGCCATGGGATTTGGAAAGGACAGCCGAGCAATAAAGCAGGTGACGATGCTTCCGAATGGTATGTTTTATGTCCCTGTTTTGTTAGATGACAGTCTTAACTGGGATAGGAATTTGAAGGATTTTCAAGTTGGTCAGCAAGCGACGTTTATCAAGCACATTGAGATGGGTATCAATTTGGGAGTCGCCGACGAAATGTCGATAGTGGTATTCTCCGGGTCAGCAGTTTCCAATTAGCCATTACTCTATGTTTCTAAAATTTAGATTAGTGGCCAAACAGATCGCGGCGCTGGACCGATCAGCGAGGCACAGGGCTACTGGGTATGTATGGTTTGGAGTTATACTTTGCGCATTACTACTGACGGTGGGTTAGAACCTAGCCATGGCTCGCTCAATAATATCTGAGACCAACAAGGAGATAACCATGCGCGTGTTGACGGAAGAATACGCCCGCGACAGTTATGAAAATTTATTATTCTCAATCTGCAGGTACGTCAGACAATATAGTAGCCTGCTGCTTGCTCACCACCTTCTTAATAAGATTCTACGAGTTTACAGGCAATTATCCGCAAAAGATTACGGTCATAAGTCATAAATTCAAAGGCTATCGGTTTGAAAATTTGCATCGTGCAGCCCTCCGATATCCAAAAACCTCGTAAGTCTCATACCACCGAAAACCATGCGTGGCAATACTTACAGAGATAGCTTTAAATTCATGGGGATTGATCCTCCCAGTGAGCCGCCATCAGAGGCGGAGCGCATAAACGCAGTTGAGCCATTCCAACGAGATCCATACGCTTGCTCGCATCCGTTGTTGCTGGAAAAGAAAATTGCACGGAATCCTTTCCGAAGGCGTGCTCCATATATAGACAGTGTATGTCGCCCGGTCCTTTCCCTGATTAAATTTATAACTAATTGGCTTAGTGCCCTCAGCTCTACGGACTTTTCACATATTGCACCTTGAACGATACTTTCTACGAAGGCCCGCTGCCGTGGGATACGGTCTCTTGAGTTTGTACGAACAGTGTAGTTATTTTCGTCCATATTATATTGAGATGATATAGAACTCAGGACGCTCATGGAAAATGGGGTTTAGGGTGTCAGAGGGGTCTTATCATGGTTTTTTTCCTCCTAGGTGATAAGTATATGTTCGTATGACTTACATGCATTTATTAGTGTTATACATTGAAATAGATGACTATATATACAAATGGTGGGTTCAACTCCTTAACAAATCCCTTTACCTAGAATCCCTTAGTCGTAAACCAAGTGCTCCCCTTATCTATAAGAGTCTCTCTCGGTCGATCAATCATGAGGACGATTGCTCAACTTTGGAAATAGTCTCGCCGCATGGTAGTTAAACGGCGTCTTAATTAATGGCTGGAATTTCTATCACAGTCTCATTAGTATCTCCCATCAAACACCCCTCTAACAAACAAAGACGGATTAGTACGCACCCTACTATCAACGCAATCCTTCATTCTCATTTCCAAAGGTCGGCAGTCGACGGCATTGAGTCCGGATCCCGCCCAACAGTTGAATAGTTCGGCCATGAACGCTGAGCACTGGTTTACGCTCTGAGCCCGGTAGGGCTTTTTCATTTTCAGATAACGAAGTTTGTTGGTCTGCACATTCTGGGACGACATCGTGAATAAATTTCACTTATGTTTTATTCAATTATATTTGAAAAAGTCGATGGTTCGGGTACTGATGGGAATTCCTAGATGTCGCTAGTCGTCACGGTTGAGCTGCTCGGAAATGTGTATTAGCACTCAATGCCAGCTTCATAATAATACTCCAATCCCATGGACTCCTGTCCCTGTCTTACCTGACATACACTGTGTTATACCTGTTGACTATCCACAACTGCTACGGGCTGATCCCAGAAATTTTCGAAACTTTCCGGGGATGCAAAACCCTCACCTCGAACACTCTGCCTATGCATCACATATTATTAACTTTGTAATTGTAACCAAGTTATTCTGCTGTACTCCCCCTTTTTTACATTTTGGTCTCCCGGAGCCTCGCTACATCCGATAAAAATATTATCTACAGTAATACTCAGATTCTAGCTATCGCCATCGGTGACCACATTTTTTTGATTTGAAAACCTGCGATCACGTGATTCGAAATAAGAAAAGAGCCATGTTTTTTTAGAAACTTACATTAGGCGCTATGGCCGAGCGGTTAAGGCGAGAGATTAGAAATCTCTTTCCCTCTGGGAGCGCAGGTTCGAGTCCTGCTGGCGTCGACATGTTATTTTTTATTTTTGTTGTTAACCCCTTTGTTTTTTCCTTGCTAAAGGAACTTTGCATGCGTATCGCACACAGATTAACAGATATGGGATAATCGCGATTTTTGAGTCAAAGATACTCGAGAGTACTTTAATTATTTCGGGATATGAGCTCGAGACTCGAGTTACAGAGGATAAACAGTCATCAACGGTGAGTCGGTGAAGTCATCTAAGCTTAAAGTGAGATACGTCATCCGATATAAAAAAAGTCGATTAAAGTGTAATGTAAACAGGTGACAACAGGTTTACCAAACGAAAAAACGCGATTTCTCATCTGTCTCCGCTTCGATCATATCTGTCTTCTGAGTATTCTTCCATCGTTTCTCGTGCTTACACTCAAGCTTCAACAGCCTGTGGTGCCATTTTCGAGTACATTGCAGGTGCTCCATGTCTTCGTCTTCCACCTCTTCGATGCATTCGACGATAGTCCCATTACCATCTTCTTCGTCCAGCTGTAGAAACTCATCTACAGACATATGTGCGGCTTGAACCGCATAAGTAGTTGGCACAACTGGTGTCTTATTGGGCCACTTCTTTAGCCCTTCCGAGCAATAATCTGGCTCAATATCAAGTAATTTGACAAATGTTTCACGATCGGAGGATGATCGTGATAATGACGGCGGTCGGATGCCTTTTGCCAACGCGTTTTTGAGTTTGTGTTTGAAGCGCTTGAATCTCGCATGCTTGGGGTAAGAATAGTCGATATCCATGCCCCAGACATAATACTCCGTCCGATCGCTATCACCAATTGGCATGAGAGATATCTCTTTCCAAGGATACTCTGGTAGAGTGTCATAGTTGCCAATACCATCGCAAGCAGGCGTTGTCCTGGCTAAGTTGTCGGAAGCATGGAGATCTCGCGATAGAGATGTCGAGCTGGCCGAGGATCGTGAAGTGTTGGCGCCGCGAGTCCGGTTAAACATGTCTTATTCTTCAATATCAAGTAAATCGGCAAGCTGTTGAACAGAAAATCAACGTCTGTCGTAGTAATTGTACTGAGACGTATGTGGTCGGAGTCAAGAAGGAGCCCTCCACTTTTAAAACTCGGATCAGAAGCAAATGTTTGCGGTCATCGATGGCCCAGCTAAATATGCGTTTATCAGTGGCAAGGAGCCGACCCTCCATGTTCCAAGAATAGCGGCGCAATCGACGACCATTTTGCAAGGCACGAACAAGGATCATGTAGATCGCGGTCTTTCGAGTATGCGATCAGGTCCGCCAATGTGCTCGACATCGCCGCGACCATAGTTAGAAATAGACGCTGAAGACAAGGACGCTGGATCCGGGGCAGATATGCAGAAGAAAAATAAGGAACAGTGTATGCAGATCTGCAGTCAGTTGAGGCAGATGAGCGCGACACGACCATAAGGATTTCTCCAAATAGTCGGCGTACTATGCAGGATGCACTAAGAGCCTAGCCGTTTACAGCATCTGACAATTACAGCATCCATCTCCCAGAAAGTGGTAATATCTAGACTTATGCTAGTATAGTGCATGCCCGACAAGCATCCTGATTCAGGATGGAGATCGTTTCACGGTCCGCGCCGTATCGAATGTCCGTATCCTCTGATTGATATATCCACCTAGCTAGACCGTTTCATTGGTCCGTACGAAACCATAGGTCCATAGCTTCGTTTTTCATCGGCGTCCAACTGGGCCCAAAGAGTGCGATCCAAAAACCTTAAGTAATGTGATCGCCATGTTAGCGAATCAGGCATCTAATTCATTTCTGCCGTGTTGTGTATTCGCAACTCTCCTTATTTAATAACCACGAATAAAGATATATAAGATAATAAGATTATAATAGAAGTGAAATATGAAGTATTAAAGCGGCAGCGCACTTATCGAAGTCTTTTGCGCAACCCTATGCGCCCCTAAATGACTCTTACCAAACCTCCATCCTGACTACGTAATCAGCCACGGCAAGGTAGCCTAAGCCTGTATTATTCTGTGGTAGTCGTCCGATAAATATCACCTAACGGGCAGTCACCATGGAACGAAGCAAGACGCGCTGCCACGCGCCGCGATCGAATGAAATCAGAAACGATCAAAAAGCTTGAACAGAGTCGGCATAGAGTGGGTTTGATTTTCGACAGGATGAGAATAATACATCTCCCCTCTCCTAGTAACTATTGCTTATTTCGCTTTAAACACCACCTCTACAAGACGTGCCAATCAAGAAGATACACTCTAAACCTACCGTGCTCAGTAATGTACTCCAGACAATACTTTTAAGTGGTCATTAGTTAGGAAATATGCTAATGAAAGCATTAAACGATACGAGTAAAAGTGACTCTATTCAAATACAAAATCGCGAGACTTAGTCATCCCAACCGTCATCCCAGCCGTCTTCCTTTTTACTGGCGCTACTGCTGTTCGTAGAGCCACTTCCGTAAGAGGAATTCTTGCTTTGCGCAGAGAATCCGGATAAATTTGTCTTCTGCTTCGGCTTTGGCAATCCAAAAGCTTGTTCAATTTCGTCATTGTTGTCATCAATACCCAAATCATCAAACAACGAGCGGAAGCTTTCGCTCTGCCCAGATGTTCCGACCGAAGAGTATCCACCCCGAGCCAACCTTCCGCCGCTTCCATAACCTCCCCCAACATTGGAATTGCGACTTTCTGAAGTGAAGGTCTGGAATGTTTCAACACCGTAGCGACCAGTTTCTTGCATCTTCTGGCCGAACTGCATCATGGCCTTCCGGGCATTATGGCCGAGATCTGACTCGGCGAAGTTTTTCACGTTGGGCTTGATATACGCCTCATTGACCTGGCCAATATTCTTACTAACTTGCTGCGAAAAGAAGCCGAAGCCTTTTGTAATGCTTCCGATTGGATCGCTCGTGAAATCATCGACTGATAAATTGAGCGAGTTCGATGAAGACGGCAACGGCGCAGGGGTATTTCCGAAACCACCGTAGCGGCCACCTTGCGAAGGACGGAGGTGATCGGGTCGCGCCATGTTGTCCTGACCGAGTTTAGAGAAGTAGGATTCGTTCCGAGATTTTTGAGAAGCCGACATGGTGCCCTGCTGTGGCTTGCTGCCGAATGACGGAGATGAGGAACGAGAAGACGCAGAGTCATACGCAATACCTCCCACGGCCGGCGACGATGTGCGCGATGTTGGTTTTGAAGCTGGACGGGCAGACTTGATCCATTTGTGGCCCTCCACTTCGGCAGTCAACTATAATGTATTAGCACAATCTACAGACGAAGAGTATGAAATTGCTTGCCTTGTCTTTGTAGTCATCCGCAAAAGTACTGTTATACTTTTCTTTGATGCTCATCGACGGGTCATATCCTTCGGCCACGAAAAACTCGCGCGCAGCTTTGTTTCCACCTAGTTCCATACGCTTCATTTCGTCGGCCTTGAACTGATCCATTGTTATCGACCGAATGAATGAGATATGAACACCGAGTCCTCTATATTATCATTAGGAACTCCACACAAAGTTCGAGACATGACATCACGGCGCACCTATGTAATCCTGCACAATCCAGACATATAAATATGCCAAATTTTGGTGAGGCCTACCACGATTAGCAAGGTACTTGTCGCACACCACCGACTTATATCACATATATGACATACCCACTGAGGACTAGGTGCTCCACAATCGAAGCAAGTCTTATTCTCCTCAGCCTTTTGCAGCTCCATCAACCGTCGCCTATTATCCGGATCCACCGACCAATCAGGCATGTCGTCAGCAGATATATCGGGTCAAAATAATGCAGACAAAATAATTATGCAATTGTCAAATCCTATGAATTGTGATACCGCTGGGGACAGCAGTGTGGTTAATAGCCGTCCTGACTAAATTCCAACCAAATAATAAACAGACTCCAATCAAATTTTATATGCGACCAGTCCAGTCTCTTCTAGTCACAATGGCCCAGCCAATAGAATACCTTTTGAAAGAAAATTTTCCGTAATGTCTGGTCGCGTGCATATACGTCTACTGGCTGTGAAACAAAGCGGTGACTGCAGGACTTTGTTTGGACTGTCCCGGCTAATGCTGCGCCTTTCGAGGGTTGCCCCTTTGGAATAGTTGGGTACAGGGTTTTGTACGGCAAATCAGCGTATTTTTTGCTCAGGAGGAAACTATACGTTTTGTAAGTTAACTTAACTGAAAATCGAAAATCTCTCTTAATCACCGTTTTCCTTTAACAACAAGCCCGCCCAGCGCGTTTGGGTCCGTGTACGTGCAATTACAGATTTAGCGAGTGCGCTATCGAAGTTTGCAATCAAAAGCCAATGTTAAGAGCGCAGTCCGAATCATTATCGTCCTTAACCGGTAGAGCAGAATATTTCGCTTAAGACTCATTTCCTTTACTCATTGTGCAGCGCTTCCAAAGAATTGGGTTAAACACGTGTTACAATATCCGCTGTTGTTTCAAGACCGTCACACTCTTTGTAAGATCCCATAGATAGCAAACTTCAAGAATCAACCAGCCATCACACGTCTCAGAGGATAATGACTCGAATCTGTAAGTCATCGTCTCTCTTCGGGAGATGTTATACTTCACCATGCACTCGTCGCCGAGCCTGCAAAGCCCTAGTGTCGCCTTGGAAACCGTCGACCACATCTAATTTTGCAAAAGTATCTGAATCCGCATCAATCTTATGAGGGAACTTAAGGTCAGACATACTGGCCGTGCGGAATAGGCTGGTTTCGTCTGACTCGAGCACGTTGAGCATCTCCTGGCAAAATGGGATAGCAGTGCTTGCACTGGTCTGACTTCAAATTTACTTGAATCTGCAATGGTATATAAATAGAGAAATCTTATTTATTAGCAATATGAACGTCATATTCCTGTTTCCGTGTAATTAAGCGCAAGAATAGATGGTCGCCAAAACGGTGGTCTATAGGGTACCCTTATCCATTTCCAGTTGCAGGACGACGAAGCGTTGCCGACTACAAACTGGGCCAGTAAGTGTACTACGTTTTGGACGACACAGCACATCACGTTGCGTAATAATGCACTCAATCCAAACATAAGTGTGAATGCTAACAATGACTTAAGCGTAAGCTTCCATTGCAAGTCGTAGATGACAAAAACTTTTGTGTCTTTCCAACCTGACATCTCGTAAACCAAAGACTATTCATCAGATCGCCGGGGATTGGGCTCTCGACTATCTTCGCGGCTTTTGCTCCGGCCCCTGGAACCAGCCCGACCAATTCTGGAGAAGAATCCTTCCCTGGGCTGATCCTCATTGAGGAATTGAGGAGTGCGAGAACGTGAGCGTGAGCGTGAGCGAGATCGGAGTACTTCACCGGCATGGCGCTCCTTTCCGTCTTCGCCCTCAATCAAAATATTGCCGGATCCGCCACGCCCGATCTTGAAGACATCGCCTCTGCGGACTTCGAGTGCGTCATCAACCTCCTTCAGGTACTCGTCACGGGTCATTGTCGGCATTGTATCGACAGACTGAACGTTGCCGTAGCCACCCCGCCCGCTTTGGAATGTCTGATTCGGCGAAGTGAAAACTTGGACTGGTGCCGGCGAGGATGCAGACTCCGGTTTGTCGGTAGTGATGTTGCCGGCGCCACCTCGACCATAGGGATGAAACCGGTTGGAAGGTTGAGATTGGTCACTCATTTGCGTCGTAACTAGAGTTGAATACTTCTTGTCCGAAAGCAAGATATGAAAAAGCGATGCGGAACTGAGAAAAACGGGTCCTATTGGGAAAGATTGCGTCATCGACTCATCGGTGCCAATCAGACCTAACCCGACTGAATGACCCCCTCACACGCCCTGAAAATCACTGCAACACGGGCACCTCTCCCCAGCCGTAACTGCGGAGCTTTTGTCCGAATCCATTTGCAATCTGCAATTTACACTATTATCAGACTGATCTTACTCCTCTTATTCCAATGCAAAATAATCATCGACACAATGACTGAATCGGCGATATCTTTAAAAAGTACTATTGACGATCTTTCCACACCTTTGGAAGATATTCCGAAGATCCACGAGATCGTCGTGTCGACCTTCAGGTCTCACAAAACACTTCCCCTGGAATACAGACTCGGCCAGCTCCGTAATCTCTATTATGCCATATCCGACCATAAGGACGACCTACTGGCCGCTTTGACTGTGGATCTGCACAAGCATCCCACCGAAGGTCTTATTACCGAACTCGGCGGCACCATCAACGACATTGCTCTTGCAATCGCCAATCTGAAGTCCTGGGCCAAGGACGAGAGGCGATCTGGCGGGCTTGTGTTTGGCCCAATGAAGCCTACCGTGCGACGCCAGCCGTATGGGACAGTACTCATTATCTCGCCGTGGAATTATCCAGTTTTCTTGGCAATTCCGCCCCTCGTCGGTGCCATTGCTGCCGGGAATACGGCCATCCTGAAATTGTCTGAGCACGCACCAGCAACGGCACAAGTCATTACACAGATCATTAGCTCTTGCCTTGATCCGGATGCATACAGAGTTGTCAATGGAACTGCACTTCAGGCCACAACCCTTCTGGATCAAAAATTCGACTTGATATTTTACACCGGTAATGGGCGAGTTGGCAAACAGATCGCCCTAGCAGCCGCAAAGACACTCACGCCCACGGTTCTCGAGCTTGGCGGAAAAAGTCCTGCATTTGTTCTCGACAATTCCAATATGAAGGTGGTCGCTCGCAGAATCGTTTACGGAAAGTTTGTCAATGCGGGCCAGACCTGCGTTGCACCGGATTATATTTTACTGAGGCGGGGACTTGAGGATGAGTTTGTTAGTTCAGTCAAGGCTGCCATTGATCATTTCTTTCCCGGTCTTAGCAAGGACAATTCTTTATATTCGCATATGATAAATTTGGCTGCATTCGACAGAATTCTAAGAATCATCGATTCCTCTAAAGGTAAGATTGTTATTGGCGGCAACGAGACTGCCGACAGGGCGTCAAAGTATGTGGAGCCCACGGTCATTCTCGACGTCCCGCCAGGTGACTCGACAATGGAAGACGAGATTTTTGGCCCGGTTCTGCCGATCGTGTTAATCGATTCTGTGGACCAGGCCATCGACTACGTGAATAGCAACCACGACACTCCTCTCGCGCTCTACATATTTACGACCGACAAGTCTCTACAGAAGCGCGTACTTGACTTTACACGCTCCGGTGGAGCCATGATTAACGGTGCTATTGTACACGTCGGAATTATGACCCTTCCTTTTGGCGGCGTTGGCCAATCTGGCATGGGCTGCTATCATGGCCGCGACTCGTTCGAGGCTTTCTCACATAAGCGTGCCATTGCGACTGATCCATACTGGACCGAGGCACTCAGTAGTGTATGTTTTGTTTCGTAATGTGGGATGGCAGGCTTACCACTAATGCGACTATAGCTCCGATATCCTCCGTATACTGCGTCCAAGACCAGCACCTATAACTCCGTGGCAATTCCTACGGCCTGGTTTCCGCGTGAAGGCTCAGTCATCGCGACCACTGTTTTCCACAGACTCTTTCGTGGCTTCTGGTACGTGGGCTTGTGTGCCATTCTTCTTAAGATTACGAAACCTCGCGGGTTGAGCACGCTTTCGTTCCCATCTGGGGAGGGTGTCAAGATCACGTCCGGGTGGAGAACCTTGTTTGCGGTGCTAGCGATCACTGGATTAACGATTCCGGCCTGTCGTTGGCTGCATTCTTTTGTTTTAGGTCGTTTTGGATCAAATAAGCGCAAAGAAGACTAGAAATTGGTAACGATTGTTTCCTGGAAAACAATAGTTCTCTATGGGTTGCCATTCTTATTTTCATAACTAGGCAAGGTTTTTAGTATCTAACATTCCTAGGATCTAGTAAATATAAGTAAAGGGGAAATATCTGCCGTATTGATTCATTGATTAACGGTATCGTGACCGTCAGAAAGCGGAAATTTAATTATTTGACTATGTGTAATAACTAGTTAGTTGATATATATTATATTAGCGCGTGTTCCGTCCAGTATATTAATTTCAGCTTAACTCATAAGAACCTCTGAAATCTGGGGAAATTCAGGGGCTTACAGAAACAGCAGTCACGGTCACTTCTTTGTGAGGGTTACTTGTAGGGTTTATCGGCCACCCACAACACAACCACGAATGGGTCTCAACTGGTCCCGACCGGGTAAAGGTTAATGGGCTCGGGTGTTACTTACTGGGATCTTTTGTGAGAGAGGATCAAGAACCAAAAAAACTTGTCGTCTTCTCTATACTCCGTGACCCGAATTTCAATTTTGTTGCATTTTCTTTGCAATCATATTTAATAGTATTATTTCACAATGAGCCAAGGTGAAGTTTTGATGCTTCGGGGTACCCTTGAAGGTGAGCTATTTGAGCCACATCAGCTGGATATGTTTGATTGCTAACAATTGACATAGGACACGCTGGGTAAGAATGATTTGGCTTCAGTGTGAATGGATAGTACGAGTAGATGATGGCATAAATTGCAGGATTCGAAAAATATTGTGAAGGAGGAGGATTTACTCATGGCATTGATTCTAACGCACTTCCACGTATGATAGATGGGTAACCTGCCTTGCGACCACCCCTGAGAACCCCGATCTTTTGTTGTCTGGTAGCCGAGATAAGAGTCTTATTGTCTGGCAACTGTATGTATTGCGTTGTCTGGGAATTGTTTTAAAATAAGAAGACACAATACTGATATTATGCAAGCACTCGAGACGAGACCGCCTACGGTGTTCCCAAGCGCAGCCTGCACGGGCACTCTCATATCGTTCAGGACGCTGTCATCTCGTCAGACGGTCTGTATGCTCTCTCTGCTTCGTGGGACAAGACTATGCGTCTTTGGGAATTGAAGACCGGCAAGACAATTCATCGCTTCGTTGGCCACACCTCCGACGTTCTCTCTGTGTCGTTCTCAAGCGACAACCGACAAATTGTCTCTGGTTCGCGTGACAAGACTATTAAGCTCTGGAATATCCTTGCTGAGTGCAAGTACACCATCACAGACAAGGGCCACTCCGACTGGGTTTCTACTGTCCGATTCTCCCCCAACCCTGCCAACCCACTGATCGTCTCCGCTGGCTGGGATAAACTTGTCAAGGTGAGTATCCATTACGTCCAGGACGAAGCTTAAGAGGTTCATATGATGCTTTGCATTTATATATTTGCTACTTCAGATGGCCGCAAGGTCAATGAGACAAACATTCACCTAGCAACTGATGAACCTCGATTTCTTCTAATTTATTTCGGTGTTTGGCATTTGTGCTAACGATAGACCAGGTCTGGAATCTTGAGCTTGCTGAGCTACAGACTGACCATGTCGGACACACTGGTTACATCAACGCTCTGACCATCTCTCCTGATGGCACTCTCTGTGCTTCTGGAGGCAAAGACGGTTCTACGATGCTGTGGGATCTGAACGAGTCCAAGCACCTCTACTCTCTCGATGCCGGTGACGAGATTCACGCTCTCACCTTCTCCCCGAACCGATACTGGCTGTGCGCGGCCACTGCGTCGTCGATCAAGATTTTCGACTTGGAGAAGAAGGTCCCTGTTGACGACCTGAAGCCGGACTTTGTTGAAGGAGGTGCGAAAGCTAAAGTGCCAGAGTGCATCAGTCTGGCATGGAGTTCGGATGGCCAGAACTTGTTTGCTGGATACACTGACAACAAGATCCGCGTTTGGCAAGTCATGCAGTCCAACTAAGCCTGCTTTTCAAAGAAATTGTAAGTTATAAGTCTGGGACGCATGGTGGGGACTACAAAAAGAAAAATTGTTAAATTACAAAATATTGCGGGGGTTCACAGATTGTCTTCAAAAACATTTGACTATCGCGTGAAGACCTTGACGAAGGAGAGTCATGTGAATTTATGTAATTTTTATTTTGTCTCTCTTAATTGATATAACTATATATCTATCATATTTATATCATCCTATCGTAAACACGACGGTTGTAAGCGAAAATAATTTCGGGCGATTCAATTACCAGTCCCGCTGGTGAGACATATTTACAAAACGTTGCATCCCTATCATACACTCTCAGCTGACAATGACAAATATATCATATACATTTAATGTGAACTACATCCGGATTCTCATGCCACTCGTCCACGCTGACCCACATTTTCCTAAATGTACTTAACCCAGCCAAGATCGAACCCCCGATCCATGTCGAATATTTTCGTTCAGGTGGTGAATAAATTCTAATTTTTGTATCTCTTGGGACCCGGGTCTTCATTTCGCTCAATAGCCTGTCGCCGAATCCGCGCAACAAGGTCGTACCGCCGGAGAGCACCATATTACCGTATAGGGACCTACGAAGGTCCACGTCCACTTTGGCGATGCATTCAGACAACATGTCTGGTATGCCCGGATACTCTAACCCAATTATGGAAGGATCGAAAAGCACTTCCGGCGCACGAAACCGCTCTGCTCCTAGCCTTATAACAGATCCGTCTGGTAAAGTATATTCATCCGCCGCCGGGGTGCCGCCAGACGCGCCGGTTATGATGGGCCCACCCCGCCGGTCGGACTTGCGTGCCTCACGCTCTTCTTTCCGAAGGTCAAGCGCAACATAACACATCTTCTCTTTAATCTGTCGCACGATCTCGCGTTCGGCCGAGGTATGCATTGCAACTCCAGCGTGTTTCCGTAATAGAACCGCTAGTTCCTCCGTAACGTCTCGACCAGCAACATCGATCCTCCTGATAGCACTCGAGATCCCGAAGCCCTCGTATACCGGCACGGCATGGCACACGCCATCTCCTGCGTCGAGAACTAACCCTGTCGTTCTGCCCGAGGCATAGAGTGCAAGAACTGCCTGCACGGAGACAAACAATGAAGGAACGTTGAAAGTTTCAAAAAATATTTCGGCAGTACGTTTCCTGTTTTGTCGCGGATTCAGCGGTGCTTCGGTAATTAGTACCGGGTGTTCTTCGCTCAGAACTTTGAGACCCTGTGTGTACACGTAATTCCAAATTCGCTCCATGTCTATCCAGTCCGTCACCATTCCGTGTTCAAGTGGGTACTTAAGTTTCAGTAGACCACGATGCTGTGTTGCCGCCGGACCGATGAATATGTCGTCTTCGAGAGCACCGGCCATTATGCGAGCGTGCTTTGGTCGCCCGACGACGGTGGGGAAGAACAGGGAGGGATTTTCGGACCCCGCAAAACCGGCTTTGAGTTCTCCTGTGCCATTGTCTAGAACAAGTGGCTGGTTCGTTAGGACGGAGGGGAGGTCCATAGCCGCCGTGGAATGTGCGGTTTATGGATTCGATTGGAGTGTCGTATCTTGCTGTTCTGGAGGATTAGATTAGTGATGGCAATGGGAGTTGTTCTTGATGCTTGAGGTTCACGGTCACGTAAACGTAACGCGCATTATTGTTTGGCAGAGACCCAACCCTAACCACCACTTTGCAAGAGGCCGCGACAAACTGAACAATAAAACAAAATCATAGTATCATACATCATATATATACAATCACTATCAACAAGCAGATCCACGCTTTTGTTTCATATACCAAACTGGCTAGTATCTAAATAACAAAATTTACCCAGACTTAGAGGCAAATGAATACATGACTCCACGATACCAAATTTACGTCCTCGACCCGCAATACATAGAATTCTAATGGTCCACCCAAAGCCGGCACGCTGCTCCGAGGTTAATACATGATAAAAGAGCAGTCATCGATTCCAAAGCGCGATAAAAGATAACCTAATGTTTCCCAAAGTTTAGTACGTACAACCAAAAAGGCACCGGAGACACAATCTAAAATTTACAAAGAATTGAATGCGGTGTTATGTGGTTATTAACCACCGATGTTGCGCTCATTCGCGGGCTTCCACGACCCCTGGAATATATGATGTACAAACGCATGGGGATGATCTGGAGAATTGGCTCCCATTGTGCCGACTCCAGGACTGAAGGACGTAATCGGCAGTATTACGACGTCACCGATGACCTTTCCTTGTGTAATACCAGTAACGCTGTGCCAGTCTGTGCCCGCTTCAATATCGGACAAGTACCCGAAGACTGTGTCTGTCCATATGCCTGGACCAGTCCAGTTCATGACCTGTGACCCAGCGTCTTTATTCTTTGGCAAATCGAGTGTACCGGTGGCCTTTCTACGTAACGTTTCTGTCGTAATATGCGACACGATCCGCAAGACAGTAGGGTGCCCTCTTTTTGCTGCAATCGTCCACTGGCACATCTGCACACGGCGGGCGTACCAATCTTGCCAATCTGGTCTGTCAGGATCGGCCTCGATACCAATCATTAGACCGGTATCTGATTCGATGGTCCTTGCCACCTCAGCGGCCCGTTCCTCTGTTAGATCGGTCTTCTCGTTGCCGTCATCGCCCTTCACGACGCCGGATACTCCGTCCGAGAACCACTTGGCCACCGCTTTGAGCGCAGTGGTGTCAACATCGGAGTACACGCCGCCTCGAGCAAGCAAAATAAGATACCTGAAAAAATCCGCTCGCAGGATTGGTTTCGGCATGGCGAAGTATGCCTCGACAACTTCGGGCACGGACGCGTAGAGTTGCCGGACAAAATTCGCTGCCGTGTCATCGTCGAGAACCTCGTGCGTGAATTCGGGATTGAGCTTTGACCAAGATTCGACTGCTGAGCGGAACTTCGCGGAGAAACGCGAGTCGGATAGGCTGTATTTCCAGGTCTGCCATATGGTGCGGGGATACTTCTTTTGAAGGGCAAGTTCGTAGGGGAACAGCCGCTGCAGCCGTCGGGTAGTCGAGAGTTCGAATGCGGCAATACCAGTCTCGGACTTGAACTCATCGAGTGGAACTTGATTGTTATGCCTGTCCGCCTGCGTCGACAAGGTGGATTTTGTGAGTGCAGACGAGGACGAGGACGGCCGCGTCCAGTGAAAGAGGAGATAGAGCAGGCAGACTACAGCAAACGCCACGAGGATCGCTGTTCGCCGACGTCTGGGCTGACTAGGAGGACCCATAGTGACTGAAAGTAAGGACGAGCAAGTGCCAATTTAGCCAGATTAGATCATGGATAGGACAATCGACGGTAAACCAACACGACAGGTGACAACAATTTAGAGGATTAGAACGAATTGGTAGGGATGGTGACTAAATATAAATGAGACGAGAAAGTCAGGGGTTAGTGTAGATCCTCCAGATTACGCCCTAACCCACGTCCCGCGTGCTTGGCTAAGATAAACGTCCATACTTACTTTTCTTCTTCGGGTTTTCCCCGGACAATATATATTCCACTCTTGGCGCGTGGATAACGTTGCAATCTGGGTTGTAGATATCCCATGGCAGATTGGCGATCCCAATTGCATCTTTCTGAACTATTTATATAACTCCTAATTATATTCAACCCAAAAGGAAACCTAGACTACAATGAAATTCCAATTCCAATCCAAGCCGATCATAAACAGTCTAATTCCCTAACCATGCAATGAATGAAAATTATATAGAGCAGTCCTAGCGAGAATCATCTAATATGTCTAGCTAGTTCTCTACCTTTAGATATCGTACACTCTCATTTCCGTCTTCGTCGATAACAATTTCATCGACGATCTTGTAACCCCCCAGACGAGGCAAGACAATACTCCAAACTACCCAGTACACAGCACCCATAAACAGGCAACCCATTCCGAACCCGGCCATGGCGAAACCAGGATGTCCTTCCTGTCCGGGAATCTTCACGAGAGGCATATACATCAGGAAAAAGTTCGACAACAGGTATGCCAGGGTAATGGGCAAGTACGAATGAAAAGGCGAGCTCCATTGCTCCTGTTTGCTGTACTGCAAATAAATCAATCCGCCCGCCACTAACGCGTTAATCCACGCCGACGGATACGTGTTCAGGTCGATAATGAACTCATATGCCTCACCCGGTGGTGGAACTGTCAACACCAAACACGTCACTAGCCAGTGCAGAAACAGACCCGCTGCTGGCGCGCCATGCCGGTTCAGTTTGGCGAAAAAAGCCGAGAATGGCAAAATTCCTTCTTTGCCAAACTCGTAGTTCACACGGGCATGAGCAAATGCAACGACGAGCACGTTTCCAAGATTAGATAGCGCGACAAAAAGTGGTAGCATTCTGGCGCCGGCGCTGTCGCCAAATACTCGTCTGAAGAACAAACCAGCTACAATTACGCCAGACTGGGCGATCTCATATTTCGGAATCACAGCAAAGTATGCCACGTTTGCGAGGACATACAATATCATGACGCCTCCTATTGCAAGCGGCGCTGCCACGGCAAGTGTGTGTCGAGGATTCTCTAGCTCGCTCAGAACCTATACATGTTAGTACTGTCTTGCCTGTTCGCAACGGGGTTTGAGTAACTCACGTAATTGGCATTTTCCCATCCACGGTACGAATATACAATTCGCAATAGCGCGGTCGCATAATTGTAGGTGCCACCACCAAACCCAGAATTCTCGAACGCATTCTCGAAATTTCCTGGATCCTCAATGGGTAACCATCCAAGCAATGCCACAAACCCAACCACGACAACTAGAACCAACACAATGACCTTAAAGATCCCAAGGGCATTGAACAGTTTAGTGCCCATGGCAGGTCGCAAACCGTGCAATAGCACAACAAATGTGATGCAGAGCACTGCGACAATTCTTGAGCTGCGTTCGCTTGGAAAGTCGACTCCAGCAGCAAAAAGAACGTAGCGTCCGAACGCAAGACTGTTTCCGGCCGAAAATCCCAACAGAATCATTTGCCCCAGGAACACACACGTCATGAGATATTTCGGCTTTCTGTAGACGCGCTCAAGATAATTTTTCTCGCCGCCACTTTTTGGAATAGCTAGTCCGAATTCGAGGAACACACTCAAGCCGGTAAGTGAAAGCACGCCACCGAGGATCCAAAGCAGAATACTGATCCCAACGGACCCGCTGGCAAGAAAGACGCCAGATGGAGTACTGAAAATTCCAGTTCCAATCATCTTGTTCAAGATTAAAAACACCGCCGACATTGCGCCCAGCTTCCGCGATTGAGGACGCGTCGGTAGGCCTGCCAGCGCCTCGCCAAGTTCTTCATCGTCCGGGAGTGATTCTGCGGAAATTGAGTCGATGTCAAGGATGTCTAGTGAGTGGGCGGAAGTCTTGGGCTGGAGCTGTATGTCGTAGTCTGTGTCCGTAGTATTGTCCGGCGAACTGCTCAATGCAGTGTATGCAGTTGCCTCTGACATTGCAACAAAATTACAATCTTGGCACAAAGAAAATAGTGATTAGTTGACACTAGTATAATGGATTAGCGCATTGTTCTCCGGATTGTGCTCTTGGTAAATACACAGGGCTCGCCACTTGCTATCAGTTCGCTCTCAAGACGGATTATCTAATGGCGCCCGAAGATTGCGAAACTGCACGTGAAACATAGTTTTTGCTGTTCCTCGCTTAGTCACCAATTGAGCCGCACAACTCTGGCCTCCGTGGTTAGGGCTTTGCTGATGCTCACGTGCCCGTTGGAGGAGGAACTGTGCCCAACATAGGAAAGTGAGTGACTTTCTGCGTACGCATGTATCCCAACTCGAGCCAACAGAAGGAATCGCTTTTGCTTTACACACGTCATGGGCAATAATGCCACAGCAATTTACTTCTACTGTCATTGCGACTAACTGGTCTTAATTAATATGTCTAGCCACAGCGAGTTGCTCGCACAGCAATTGCTGGGCCCGTTTGGGGACATAATGTCGGCCCCATATTCTCAGCGACCCAGCGACGCCGATTCCACGGACATGTCTGTCGATATGAGCGCAAGTTCATCCAACATGTACTGGTGCAACAGTGCACGAAGTAAGCGAGATCGGGCTTCGACGGAGCGGTTGAATTACATTTTGTGCCATCTGAACGAAATCTTCCCGGACACTGAGGTCGACTTACTGCGCAAGCTCATGACAGATCAGCGAGGGCCGTCGCAGTTATATGCCATCGTCGAGATGCTCCTGTCATCGCCTAATCTCCTGGCCAGTCGTAGACGCAGGAGACATGCATTTATCGACAACTGGGAGCGCTTCCGGACAAAGGAGTACCAAAGCGCCGTAAGTCGTATTCTTAGCGCGCATTTCAAAAGCCTGCACAGGACAACAATCGACAACGTGCTCTCGCAGAATAATTACTCGTTTTCGTTGTCGTTCGAGGAGCTCGACAAGATTGCAATAGAACGCGCCGGACGATGGTCATTTATGAAGCTGTTTCGAAGGAATAGAAAACTACCTACGTTAGATGTCGCCTCATTGATTGGGAACTCAGGGTCGTCAGAATTAGACGCCGAACTTGCGGATATAGATAGACCTAGACGTGAGGGATTGGTTGCAAAAGATGAGCTGGCTGCACGTCAGGCAAACGAGGAGGAATATGAGATGGAGGGACAGCTTATTGAATGTGAGTGCTGTTTCGGCGACTACGCCTGGGAGGACTTGGCATGTTGCTCTGAGGGGCACTTTTTCTGCAGAAACTGTCTCACAAGTTCGGTAAAAGAGGGATTATATGGGCAAGGCACTCTTCGAGGGAAATCCCTTGTAAGATGTATTTCTGCATCAGCTTCGCCGGAATGCGATGCAGCAATTTCCATAAGTGTCCTTCGTGCCGCAATACCTCTCCAGCTGTATTCTGAATTCGAACGCGCCCAAGCTTCAGACTTTTTCTCAAAAAATGCTACCATTAAAGGCTATGTTGTCTGTCCTTTCTGCAATTACGCAGAAGAATCTTATGCGGCCGTGCTTGGCAGGAACGGTGACTTCAGATACGCCGGGTCACTATCCATATTACCGCGTATAGTCGTTATGATTCACCTGAAGTTTATAGTCCTTATGCTTGTGATGTTTGTTGGATTCTCGTACTACGTTATAAGCCGCACGTTTTCGTGTCTTCCTGAGAAGGCTTACAAACCGACATTTGGAGTGATTGATGATTGGATCGAGACCGAATTCACGGCAGTTCTACGCGGGGTTTTTAGAAAACGTCATGGCACAGCATTTCATTGCAAAAATCCTACATGTTTACGAACGAGCTGCACCGAGTGTCAAAAGGAGTTTCTGCCATTTCACAAATGCTATGAGGATGAAGAAGCTCGCATGCGGGTGTATATCGAGAAGGCCATGGCTGATGCGGTCAAACGGACGTGCCCGCACTGCCGAATTTCTTTTATCAAATCCGAAGGCTGCAATAAGTTAGTATGCGTCTGTGGATACGCAATGTGTTATGTGTGCAGAAAGGACATTCGTGAAGAAGGCTACCAGCATTTTTGCGAACACTTCCGACCGATACCTGGACGCGTGTGCACAGAATGCGATAAATGTGACCTATACAAAGTTGAAGACGAGGGTCAAGCTGCCTTGAGAGCAGCGAAGAGAGCCGAAGAAGAGTTCATTAGGAATAATGGCGTGCCATCTGGTATGGATCTCAAGGGCAAAGTCGTAGGACCCGGAGGTCACGAAGTTGCTGTTAACACTGGCGTCCTAAAAACGATCGAGAGTTGGTTCGTCGACTTGGCAGATATAATAATCGCAGCTTAGATATGTATGGGAATGGAAATATTATATGGAGCGTTTGGAAAGTTTAGGGTATTTATGTTTATCGGTAACTTGGGGAATCGGATGCGGGCGAAATTTGCTTTTTTTTTTATGGATCCATGTTGTTCGATTATTGTTTGTTATTTAGCGTTCTGTCCATACTTGCTTTCGATACGCAACTTACAATTGAGAATTATCAAATTCACCACGACGCCCCAGTAATATTAGTATACAATGTCCACCTTACGCCATTAAAGTAAATCATTCTCATCAATCTCAAAATCCTCATCGTCAAGTTCTTCTACGTCGTACACAACCATAGGCTTCATTTTCTTTTGCGATGGTCCGTCCGTCTCACCCGTCGCTGATATCGTCGACTGGGCATCGGGATTCAGGTCGTCATTGTTCTTCGAGCATTGTTGACCAGAGTCATTAAACATCAACCGTTTCTTTGCATTTGCTCCTTGCCATTCAAGAGATTTCGAAGTCGGATCAGACTCTTGGCTTGAAAAGCGGGCAGTCAGGTCGTCAAACCACTCACGGGTCTCCGTAATTACGCCATCTGGCCCTATCCGAAACACTCCCACCGATGGCGCATCTTCGTAATTCACGCCTGCACACTTGACAGCACACGCATGCGGCACCGCACGCACCATCACAGACCGTGAAGATCGCTTTCCGGGCAATGTACCTGTCTTACTAGGCACCGCCAGTGCGACGTCGTTTCGGAATAGAAACAGTCTGGTCCATAAGCCCGCGAGATGTTGTCCCTCACCAAGAGAGGATACCATCCTCGCGTCACCGCCGCCAATCCGCGATACCATTCGCGTGAGGACGAGCACGGCCGCGTTGGATCGGTCCGCTACTTGGGCCAGTCTTGCAACTAGTTCCGTGATGACGCGAACGCGCTTCGTAGCCGGATCTTCTTGCTTATGACGCTTGGGCGTGTCATGAGCGGAAGCCTGCTGTTGGGACGTGTCGGACGGAAATGCCTGGTCGAATTGGTGTTGCTGTTGAAGTGTTGGTGGCACTGGTTGCTGAAACCCGCCTGCTGCGAAAGCTGGTGCTGTCAATGTTGACAAGTCGTCTATTACTATGAGTGCATAGGACGACAAATAGGCCGGCGGACATACAAAGAGCGCGAGCAGCGATGCAAACGAAGTCAACTGTAGGTGTGCGACGCGATCATTGACATCATCTCTCGATATCGACCCAGGCAGTGAGCGAAGCAATCGCGACCCCGGTACCTTACTCGCCGTGTCAATCCACAACACTTTGGCCTGGGACAGTATGGCTGAACTCGCAACTTGCAGTCTACGTCTTAGGTGAGCAATATCCTTTTGTTAACCTCGTCCCTTGCGGCTCTGCTTACGCAATGCTCGTCTTCCCGCTTCCCGGCGGGCCAGACAATTCAGTAACTTTTCCTCGCGTAACACCACCCCGCATGATCATATCTAGCGATGGAATGCGGGTGCTAAAATTCGATTCGGCGGCATCTAGCCTTCGTAGGTACGACGACAGTGATTGGCTCGGTAACCGGTGCACCACTGGTTCGCTGGTTGGGTTATGGCCGGTCAACTTGGTAAAAGGAGACGAGCTTGAGTAGGCTATTTCAGCAGAGCCGCTGCTGCTAATTGATGTCACCATTGTAACATGATGAAATTATAGAGAAATTGAAAATGATCCGAGTCGACGCGGTCGTTCACAGGGTAAGGAATTGCAGTCGATGTGTACCAAGCGACGATGACCGCCTGGCGCGCCTCACGAGAAAATAATAACGCGTCGCCGCGCGACTGATAGCGACGAAGCAAAAGCATCGAATTCGCTGGACCACCGGTTTTATATGTATCATAAAATTCGTTTATTAGATCCATGTCGTGATAAATCGACAAACAATGAGCAACACAAACAAATAGAAAAGGTTTAAATAACCCACAAACATATAAAGTCCCATAATAGCGAATTACGTACTAAATTATTGTATGCGTATGCCATTTGCTCAGCGTAAACGAAAACAAAAAACTCCTACAGAAACCCATTTCCGACGTAATGATGAGTAGACAAAGTGACGAATATATCTAACCAAATTCATACTTTATATACATCGTCCAACAAAGAGTATCAGCGCATACACCGCCAAAATAAGCATAAGAAATCAGTCGAGCCACTGATATTGGCCCATAGTTGGGGGATTACTAATATCTCTATAAGTGAATCGCCCCACAAGTAACAGCACTAGGAACTTACCAAGAAATAATCAGGTGTCCTTCTGGATACAGAAGGTTCACCTGCTCGCGGGCATGGATCAAATTGCAAACTTAAGAAATTATTAGTTGGGCACATTACTACAGGACACAACATGCAAGCAAACTTACAATGTATACTTGAGGTTCTCGTCAATTTCCATAATGGCAGCCTGGTTACCACATCTGTAACAGTAATTCGGAGCTGGGAACAGTCAGTCAGTTGACCTGCTTCTTCAAAATTAATAGCTCAGACTGCGCATACCAGAGAAAATTGTAACTACTTGCTGGTCCTGACTCCAATTATATCCTTCCATTACCAACTGATGTGCACGCGCAACAAGGCTCAATCCGTTCTTATGATTGAATGCTTCCGAAATGTCTTGCCCGAAGGTGTAACCCGCACCACGGGGCGATATACCCCATCCACATCTATCATCAGGATCTGACCATAGGAGATCGCACATGGGACCTTCATGTGGCACTTCTTGTATACGATCGAGGGCTCGAATGTTATCGAGTGAGTCGATTGATGGCGATAATCCACCGTGCAGACAGAATATTTGATTTTCGATAAGTGCGGTCAGAGGTAGATAATCAAATAGATCGGTGAAATACTTCCACACATTGGGATTTCCGTATTTTCGAAGGCATTCGTCATAAAATCCGTAGACTTGGGTAATCTGACGGGATTCGTGATTACCGCGTAAAATTGTCAATCGACTTGGATGGCGGATCTTCATAGCTACCAAAAGAGTGACAGTCTCGACAGAGTAGTATCCACGATCGACGTAGTCACCTAGTGCACGTCATATAAGCAATGCGTGTTGATTGCACAGACAATAACCGATAATAGTACACATACCCATAAATAGATAATTGGTATCCGGATTTGGTCCACCAATCTTAAAAAGCTCCATCAAATCGTGGAACTGTCCATGAATATCGCCACAAACCGTAACCGGGCATTTCTGAAAATTAAATTAGCACCATAACAGGGCCAGTTCAAAAGATAAAACTATCAGCAATCAAACTTACCACCGGCTGAACATTTGATTCTTCAACCAAAATATCTCGCGCCTATCACCGACCGTTTAGCATAGCAGGAACCGCACGACGCGACCGCGATATGCGCAACAAACAACACTCACCATATCGCAAAGCCGCTTGACATCTAGTTCGCTCAGCTGCTTGCAGTCCATAAGCATTTCAATCCATCGATCTAGTTCGTTGTAAGACTCTGTATCATTAATGGGGGATTTGTCGAAGGAGGTAGGAGACATGGTATGCGACACCGGTGACAGCGTCGATTGAGCAGCATCAGTCATCGTGACATCTGTATCCATTGTTTGATATCTCCAGATAAATGATCTATGAGAAAATTATTGGTTGGAGATAGCGGAAACTAGGCGGTGTTGTTGAATGCGTAAATTATTGAAGTCAAAGCTATGTTCTTATTTTGTAGATGAGGTGATGGATGACATGAACATCACCATTCTGCATCAACGCCAACGGTCCCGTTGCTGATGAATTTGAGGAATATCCATGCAGTAACTGTTACAATTGCGTCGAACTCTAACCCAGGTTAACTCAAAATATTATTAAACTGTAATCGTTCGATGAATTATAAATGAGATTGGCTATCTTACTTATTTGACAAAATACTAATATTTAGTGGCAGCAGTAATAGGCACAGTAGCTTGCATACTGAGTATTCTTAATGTTACGGTCGCGTCGCCAAGCTTTTAGTGATATTTGCTGCGTACAAGACGCGTTCCTGGTTTAGGTTTCGTGTGCACCACTCTCGAACCGATTCGAGGCTGCAGCCATTTGCATTAAGGCAACTTGGGCTGCACGGCCAGAGCAAAATAGCTTCGTGGGCAGCAGCTGAAGCAGCAAAAGCGCAGCCCCGACTGTCGTCAATAAGTTCAAACATAAATCCTCGAGTTTGTGCTAAGAAGGAGTGATCATTCTGACTGCCCCTAGCAGCTATCGCAATGAAATTGTCCACCAAGTTTCAGCTCATCAGCGCGTTTACGCTGCTAAGCATTGCAGCACTAATTTATCTCTCTGTTCCTTATTACAAGGACTTGGAGAGTGTCGTACCTTGGAAAGAGCGACCTATCGAGGTACAAGTTCAGGAAGTAACGCCCGCGAAGGATGTCGAGCAGTCTCAGAATGTGAGCGGCGCTGAGGAGAAGGCTGCTGATACCAAGCTTGAGGTTGCGACGCCCACAGAGGCGGCCGAATCAGCTGCTGAGCCTGAAAAACAGACCAACGACTCGACTGGTGCTGAGCCTGAAAAACAGACAAACGACTCGACTGGTGCTGAGCCTGAAAAACAGACAAACGACTCGACTGGTGCTGAGCCTGAAAAACAGACAAACGACCAGTCCCACCAAGAAGAATTAGACCATTCTTTCGTTGAGCAGACAAAGGCGAGACTAGCAGAGCTTCAAGGCAAGGCGCGGGATACGGTCGACCCAAAGGGAAACAAGATCGTCTTACTCACTGCCACCGATGGCAAGGGCCACAACGGTGAGATCGAGAATCTGTTGGAGATGGTTACGGAAAACCGTGCGGAGTACTGTGCGTTTCATGGTAATAGCTTGTCTGTTTGTTTGATTCACTGGCGGTTAGCTCACACTATTAGACTACAAATATCAATTCACCGATATGTCGCAGTTCAATCAAGAAGGCCGCGTTGCGGTCTGGAACAAGATTCCCGCGATACAGAATGCCTTCGACGTCAATCCCGATGCCGAGTGGGTATGGTGGCTTGACATGGACGCTATCATTATGACACCTGCACAGGACTTGGCCAGTCTAGTTCTAAATCCAGACGCTCTGAAAGAGAAAATTGCATACGAAGCTGACTTGAAAATAAACGAGGGCAAGCCGTCAGGAGTCCAAGTCAGTCGAGATATTGATATCTCGAAGATCGACTTTATTATCTCACAGGACCATGCCGGTATTAACGCGGGCTCGATGCTCTTCCGACGAAGTGACTGGACATTTTCATTCTTGGACATGTGGGTTGACCAAGTCTATGTCGACCGTTTCAACAATGAGCAGGACGCGTTGGTACGTTCTAGCTTTATATTTTGCTTCGCCGAATAATTTTGTTGACCAACGTTTTAGAGTCATATTCTTGTCAAGCACGAAAAAATTCGTCAACACGTCGGTATTGTTCCGCAGCGTGTTATTAACGCGTATGGTGTGGGAGGGGAAGAAATGGGCTGGAGGACTGGTGACATTGTAGTCCATTTTGCAGGCTGCTGGTATAGTTCTATATATTTCTGACCGAGGTCGCTACGAACAGGGAACTAACATAGCTGCTATAGGGTCGAGCATAAGTGCAGTGAGCGTTGGCAAGACTTCTGGGGGCGCCGTACTGTTCTCAACGTTCCAGCAAATGATTCTCCTGCCGACGCTGCTCCTGCTGACGCTCCACCTGCGGACGCCCCTGAAGGTGGCGCTCCTGAGGGTGATGCTCCTCCTGCCGAAGCTGTTCGAACCGATGTTCCTCAAGGTGACGCTCCTGATGGTGATACTCCTCTTGCAGAAGCTGCTCGGGCCGACGATCCTCAGGGTGAAGCTCCTCCTGCCGATGCTTCTCCTGCTGAATCAGATGATTCCAATAAAGAAATGAAATCCGAGGCCGCTGATGGTGCAACGGACGGCGACGGTCAGGAAGAGAAGAAGGAAGACACCACTGAAGAGAAGAAGGAAGGCACCACTGAAAGTGGCGAGCAAGATCAATAAGCTGCTATGCGGAAGTAGCTTCCGAAGTAAAGTTTGGCCTTTCTGATCGAATTTAGGACATATTGTCAAGGGTGGACAATGACGATGGTTATAAATCAATAGTTCTGAAATCATAGCTTTGGGAGACTGAAATTTGGATAATATAAGGTTGTTTGTAAACGCAGGAAAAAGAAATGTCAGATTGATCTGTATGATAGGGTAGAGTCTACTAGTGAGCCTTGAGCCTCATTGCTGAAGCATTTAATTCTAATTTAGTAGTATTTCAGAATATGTCCAGACAACTTACCGATTCCGCTGTGCACCACGAACGAACGCGTGAAGATTTAAGGTTGGGTGTGGTGACTAAAGTTGCTGCACCCCCTGGCGACTGCAGAGACCAAATTCGGTACTCTGTTCGTTTTAATTTAATTCAGGAGACACAACCATTTTTTGCCCACTAAATACTGATTCATTGTAGCACGATTAAGCAGGCGAGTGTAGTGTGTGAAGTAGGATTGTTTGCGTCGATTTGCATGTACAAAGTTATCACTTCGCTGTTCGTTAATTCGGTGGCATACGACATTTTTGCGCTGTGGGATCTAATCTAATCGCTGTGGTTGTCTGCCAGTCGTTCGTTCATCACCCGACCAGTGAGTAGACGAAGTATTGACTCACAAATATGCTGGCACAGAAAATATTGACCCTCCTCTTTTTGACCGTCGTCGGTCTGATTGTCTTATCATTGCCGAGGCAATTTCGGAAACAGCGCGGACTACCTCTCACTTATGGGGCTCAGGAGCAACAAGCACCTGTCCATCCTCCGCCAAAGCATCTCGTCGGCGCGTTTGGACGGCTTTCAAGTGAAGCCCAGGCCGCGAAAGATAGGATATTGAGCAAAATCAGAGGCAAAGCGAAAGACACGTTGCAACCAAAAGGGAGCAAGATTCTGTTGTTAACGGGGACCGATGGCAAGGGACATAATGGAGCAATTACGGACTTACTGGAGGCAGTCGAAGCGAACAGGGAAGAGTACTGCGCTTATCATGGTGGGTAACGATTTTTCTAAAAAATATTGGCTTGGGAAGAAGGGCTACTAACAAAGATATAGGATACACCTTCCTATTCATGAACCTTACCAAATACATCTCTCCTAATAAGCATCCAGTTTGGGCCAAGGTTTCGGCCATGCAAGACGCACTTGAGTCGAATCCAACCGCCGAATGGATTTGGTGGCTCGATACTGATGCGATTATCATGACCCCAAAAATAGATCTTGCGAGCCATTTACTAAATCCTGATTCTCTGAGGAGCAGACGCGCATGCGACAGGAAGATAATACTGCCAGATGGCCAATCTTCTGGCCTGGGAGTACCCTGTAACTCGGACGTAAATAAGATTGACATGATCGTCTCGCAGGATCATAATGGTGTTAATGCGGGCTCGATCTTGTTCAGGCGGACTGAATGGTCGATGGCGTTCTTGGACATGTGGGCTGATCCTATGTATGTTAACGGCGAGTTTGAAAGGCAAGAGCAAGACGCTTTGGTATGTATTTTATACCTTCTGACCCGTTGTTTGGAAGCATACTAATGCCCGTCTAGAATCATATTCTTGTCAACCACCCGAAACTTCGTGAACACGTTGCGATCGTCCCACAAAGGGTAATAAATGCGTACTCCGTCGGTGGAGACGATATGGGCTGGGTCACAGGCGACCTGGTCGTGCATTTCGCAGGATGTTGGTGAGTTGTTGCATTATTCATATCAAGTTAGCAAAAAACCAAGATGATGGACGCTAACGCTGCACAGGGTCAGCAGTGACTGCGACAAGCGATGGCAGGATTTCTGGAACAGGCGGCTTGTCGTCGAACCGACTGGTTAGGCCATGGCTCACTCGAGACTTGTTGAATAGTCAAGTATGAAAATTTATGTTTTTTTCCTTCTTTTCAACGGCAGCATTTTGGAGTTTGTGGAAGATGGCCTACGAACTCTATTCACGTAGGCTCTATACGACCAATTAGACGGAATTACTTGTAGAATATGTCGCAAGTTCGAACAATACATGTCCACCGGAAGCATGTCGAGGGAGAAAAATAATCGGGGTTTGTCAATTGTCATTTCTGTCGATCGATTTGAACACGAGGCTATTGCACTTACGTTTGACTTTTAACCCCTGGGCCACACATTCTCCGCGTGCTGCGAGTAGTCAATGTGCTGCAACCTCCCAAAATAATTTCTTATCCTGCAACGCTTCTGCACCCTATCTCTAAAGCAACGACTCAATTGTTCTGGCCTGTCCAAGCCATATCCCGTGTTACCGAATATCGGCAACGGTGTGAAATATTGTAATTGGCCCGTGTGCTTACTGTTGCCCCCTCTGTGGCCTCATTGCCCGCGCCGAGCCCCCATCGGCAGCCACTGACGGATTCAACACCGACCCGTCAAAGAAAGTCGAAATGAGATTCCGCAAGTTAAAGACGCTCGCTGGGTTAGCTTTGGTGACCATCGTCTTGGTAATATATTTCTCTGCGCCGTCCAAAGTTGACGGCACTCTGTGGGTGAAAGGCGACCTGCATTCTGGCATTAAGGAGCAAGTGCCAATAGGCGGTATCCTCAAGCCGGCGAGCGAGAGTGCTGTCGCCGTTAGCGGGGCAGAGAGTGTGACTGAATTGCCTACTGAAACGGCGCATGGTGTGACGGCGGAGACCATTGCCAAGGCTGCGAAAGAGACCGGATACTCCGTCCCAGAGCCTTCGATTGAGAATGTGGTGGACGTTTCTCAGCAGGAGCAGCCTCGCGAGACGAGCGAGCCGGAGCATAAACAGCAACAGACGACAGACGGAGAGACCGAAATCGACAATATCGTTGACCCAGAAATAGCGAAGGCTCATGCGGAGGAGCGAAGGTCTTGGCTGGCCGAGATCCAAAACAAGTCGCCGGATACTCTTGAACCGAAAGGAAATAAGATAGTTTTGCTGACTGCGTCCGATGGTAAAGGCCACAATGGCGCGATAAGTAACCTGCTTCAGATGGTAAATGAAAACCGAGAGGATTACTGCGCATTCCATGGTTAGTGGTCGACTGACAATTTATATTATAATTATTATTTGCATAAGATTGTTTACAGACGGATAACTCTAGGTTACACACATCAATTCCTCAATATCAGCAATTTCCACACCGGTGATCGGCCTGCGGTATGGTCCAAAATTCCTGCTATCCAAGAAACGTTTCGACTCCACCCGGATGCCGAATGGGTCTGGTGGCTTGACACCGATGCTATCATTATGACGCCTTCAATTGACCTGGCAGGACACGTTTTACATCCCGAAGCAATGAAAAAACGAATTGAATACGATGCGCCATTCAAATTGCCCAGTGGCAAGGATTCTGGATTCCGTGTTAGTCGTGACATGGATCTGTCCCAGGTCGACATTGTCGTCTCGCAGGACCATAACGGTGTCAACGCAGGCTCGATATTATTCCGACGAAGTGAATGGTCATTTGCGTTTTTGGACATGTGGATCGACCCGATGTATGTTAATAGTGGATTTGAGCGTTTTGAACAGGATGCATTGGTATGTGGAGAGGCCTCTTTTTTTTTACTCGTGCAGATAATAAGCATGTTTGCTAATGCGGAGTGTACAGAACCACATCATTCTGAACCATGCAAAGATTCGATCGCGAGTGGCTGTGGTCCCTCAGCGCGTCATTAACGCTTTCTCTGTTGGCGATGATGACCAGAAGATGGGGTGGCTGACTGGTGACTTGGTTGTTCACTTTGCTGGCTGTTGGTATGTTTGTGGTTGTTTTTGCTCGGTGTGGTTGGTAAATGCTGACTCATGTTCTACCAGGGTTCAGAACGAATGTGATCTGAGATGGAAAGATTTCTGGTCACGTCGCCAAGTTATTAAAGTTCCGGCTACACCGGAGCCGAAGTCTGAGTCTACTGAGTCGGCGACGCAGGAAGCCAACGCTGAAAGTGCTACCAGCGACAAAGATACAGGCACCGCGTCGTCGCAAGGCGAGCCTACGGTGGAGGAATCTAAGGAAACTGAGAAAACTCCAGTGGAGGGTGAGAGTCAGGAAATCGGTGCTGGGTCAACAGATGACGGTGACGAGACGCGCGAGGTTCCTGACGAGACCAAAGACGAACAGGGGCGTCACGAGGGCGAAGGAGAGGCACAGGTGAGCCAAGCTGAGAGCCATCAATATCCCGAAGCCGGACAGGCAGAGAAGGCGCAGCCTGATGTCGAGGCCCAACCAGAAGCGGGACAGCCAGAGGAGCTACAATTAGAGGGAGTACCAGAGCATACCGATGAAGGCAGCACGGCATCGGAGAATGGGCCGACAGTGCAAGCTCCGAGTACTGATGCAGAAAAGCCAGCTGATGAGTCTGCAGAGAACAAAGACCGTGCCGAGGACGCGCCTCTACCTCCGGTTGACTATTCGGGTCAGCAGACAAAAGAGCAACCTGTCGACCATTCTTCGGAGGAAGCGGTTGACGGCCAAGGGCCGGAACCGAAAGTTGAAGAACAACATGTTGTGGAGAATAATGGTCAGCAGCAAGTACTAGGGGAGCAAGAAGGAGCCGAGAAAACCGACCAATTGGCTGAGGGACAGCCAGAATCGGAACAGCTAGCAGAGAAGACGACTGAGCAGGATGCCGAGCAAGCTGTCGAGCAACAGCCTGGTGAGGAAACACAGACCGAGCAACCTACCGCTGAGGGTGCCGGAGAACAACAAGCAAATGAACCTAAGCCTGAGGCGGACGAGCAACTAGATCCAACTGCCTCTCACGAACACGCGATAGACGACAGCCAAACTGGGGACCATGCCCGTGATCCCGACCCAGAGCATTAGACGGCATTTTTGTTATTGTTTTTTTGCGCGTTTTATTATAGTAGTACCCTATTTTGGATTTGAGTTTTTTGTGATAACTAGAACAAAACGCCTGGATATTCTATAGATATAATAACAGGGGATAATGCTACAATATTTAAGACCAAAATCGAAGATGAAGAGTTACACGCATCAATTATCTGGGTTAGTCTATAAACAAAGATTCTCGTGTGTCAACCATGTGATTGATAAGAATACTTCACGAACACGAAAAACGTCAAATGAGGGTCTTTTACTGACCCGGCAGACTCGGGCACGATGCGCAACTACTATAGATTTAGAATAAGTTATTTTTAGGCTCAGATGGATAAGTATGCGTGTACTTCGTTGAGCACGATGGAATTATTATAAATTTACAATCTGGGCTTCTAGAACGCGTCGCTTACAAAATGACAATTGTCAGCCGGCAGTTCAATCGAATTGCCGGAAGAAACACTGGGATTCTAGCATGTTGTAATTTAGCGCCAAGAGCCTGTGATGGTATAACACGTCAGTCCTTCTTCCCTGTCAGAGTTACTAACCAAGGTGACGCCTGGATCGTCAATTATTTTCGGATGACAGATCAATTCAGGATGTGATTTGCCCCGCCATTGTGGGGCGGGCGGAAAACTAGGTACATCAGAATGGCCTGACAGATAGCGCCACATTGACAATGAACACTAATATGAGTCGATCTGTCCGTGAATTTGTAATATGGTTGTCATTCATTCCTTATGCATAGACGGAGCAATGGGCAATCAATTCCCGGACTAGATTAGGGTTTTGCCGCGTTCGTCGTCGCGTGATGATTATCCACAAATGGATTAACTAGTTAACTTACTTTAACTTAGTTAAGTTAGGTTTAAAGTTTGTTTATCAATGATTAGTGTTTTTTGCATTTGTGGAATAATCTTTACAGCTTCTGTTGTTCGTTCCTTAGAGTGCATATATGTGGCGCGCAGATGCAGTTGCAGCCACAAGCTCGACAAAAGCAGGCTCAATTAATCATCGCAGCGGCCTGGTTCTGGGCCAGTAATCGTATCGGCACGATCGAGCTCGCATGCGGTCAGCCATCGCAACGTCTGCGCCTTCCACATTGGTCTTATCGGCATATTACTCACATCAGCCTTAAAAGTCCAGCTGATTCTCACCTCTACTCCACGTCCTGTCATTCACTTGATAATCTTCTTCACCCCCATTTGCTCAAATAGCACCTCCTGCAGCAGTCTTTTCAAGTTACACTCTAGCAGCAATGGGCTTCTTCATCGCAAAAATCCCGACCGAACTGTCGCCTAATCGCGATGGCGACTTCATTAAGGAGGGCACTGGTTTCAGCAGAGTTTTTGTCCCCACCTACAATGCTGTTCTAGGTGCCATCTTCCTCCTTCTTACTGTCAGTTACTTCTACAGTCTTCATTTCAAAAAGCCACATGGTGAGAAGCAGCCCCTTCTCGGCAACAGCGGTAGCAAAGGTCCAAGCAAGGCTACGATCTACTATCGGCGGCTGCGATCAATGCTACTGTATCAGCCTAAGGGCCGTTACTCTGAGTCGTATGGCACTATGCTCGTTATCGCTTCCTACCTTGGCTTGAACCTGCTGTATCTCTTTGTCAACAACTCGACTCGACATGTTACTATTTTTGGTGATCGACTGGGTCTCTTGGCTGTGGTCAACATGCCCATCCTATTCCTCCTCGGTGCCAAGACTGGCCTTCTTGTTCAGTGGACTGGCTGGTCTCATGAAGGTTACAATATCCTCCACCGTCATGTCGGTCGTTTTGTCTGCACTGCCGCCGTACTTCACGTCTTCTTCTATTCTCTTGCTTGCCCCATCGAAGTTATGGTCCACGTCACCACGATCTTCGTTGCTCTCCTTGCCACCATCGGTTTCTTTTTGATCTTGATCTCATCCGTCGCCCCTCTCCGTGCTAAGACTTATGAGCTTTTCCTCCTGCTCCACGTCTACGGTGTCGTCGCCATCCTGCCACTTCTTTACTTCCACTTTGAGCGTGTCCGCCCTTATGTCATTGCCTCGGCCGTCATTTTCCTCTGGGACAGAATTAACCGATTCCGCAATTCCCACCACGTTATTGCAAACACTACCATTCTGTCTGGTAACACCGTTAAGCTTTCTATGAACCTCAACTCCACTACTCGTGAGATCCACTGGAAGACCGGTCAGTACGTTTACGTTTCGATTTCTTCGCTTGCCAAGCAGCAGGCTCATCCCTTCACAATCGCTGCGCCTCCTAACCCGAACACTCTCGACCTCATCATCCGTGCCCGAAAAGGTTTCTCCAAGTCCCTCTTCTTGTCTGAGTCTCCTGAGCACAAGGTCACTTTCCATGGTCCTTATGGCTCGCCTCCAACTTTCGAGGGCTGTGACAGAGTCATTCTTCTCGCTGGTGGTGCAGGTATCTCCTACGCTTATCCTGAGGCTATTGCGCTCGCTTCGTCCACAGGTCACTATTCCGCTGCTAACCCAGAGATTGACTTTTTGTGGGTTGTTCCATCCCGAGACTTCAGCTCGTGGGTCGATCTCAAGGAAGACTACAATGTTGATTTCAAAGTGTGGGTCACTGCTGAGCAGGGCCGTCCCAATATTAGGAAGTACGTCAAGGATAGCATTGTTGCTGCTGGTCCTGGCGCTCGGGTCGCCGTCGCTGTCTGCGGCCCGGCTCCTCTTGTGCGAGACTCAAGAAATGCCTGCTCTGAGATGCTCTGGGAGGGCAGTAATGTTGTCTTCTACTCGGAGAACTTTGGTTGGTGATTGCATGTTCATGTCATAATTTTCTGTTTACATTTTTGTGCATAAGGGCCTGAGCGGTGCAGAGGCATATATGGTGTGGAGTTCCGTCATTTTGCTGTCAACCCATCTTTTGTCATTCATTCATTTCCATTCCATGTTGGGATTTTGGTCGTTCCTTGACTTTCAAAGAAGTTCGACAAAGAGACTCGACTATCTCTAATATAATTATACATGAAGAAAAAAAGAAATGGCAAAAGAATACTAATAATGGTTTGTGGGTTTTTTTTTCCTTATGATTTTTTCCTTATGATCATAATACACGCATAGATTGGGCTGGTATTGTATATTTATCGCGTCACTTCGTCTTAATTTTTGCTCTGGCGTTTTCAATATTTTAATGAGAAAAACAATTCCGATGGCATAGTTAGAATCTTTTTGAGTTTTATCCGTACTTGTTATGCTTAGATTATGTATCCCACATCATTGACCGGGCTCAGGGGCTATATATGAACAAGTGTTTTGTACTGAACGATGATTCATGAAACTTGGCTTAACTGTAGCTTGTCAAATGATAAAGGAGAATGCTAAAATGAACAAGAGATTATCTTGGGGTCTGTGCTCGTAACTAAATGACTAATATGATTAATGGGGCCAAATTAGTACTTTTGGTCGAGCCAATATGATTTGCAATCTTGACAAAAAGCTGACATCATTGATTACCCTCCCCAAGTTTGACAATATTGGCATATTTATTCTGTACCCTTTGACTCGAGGGTCAGATTGTTCGCGAGCTTCGTTAGACAGCATATTACACAATGTTCACGGGCATCGTTGAAACAATTGGCGGTAGGCAATTTAATTGAGACATAACTTTTGCAATCCGACTTGGTCTAATTACTGGTTTATTAGTTGTGAAGGAGTTCATCGAGACTGATACTTCCGACGTCGGCGGATACGGCAGTTCGATCGTCATTACCGACTGCCCGCTCATTCTCGAAGACGCGCATCTCGGAGACAGTATTGCTGTTAACGGTATGTTCTATGTTTAGTAGGATTCGCACTGGCTGACTTGATGATGGACAGGCACATGCGTGACCATCACGGACTTCAACTCCCACGACTTCAAAGTCGGTGTTGCGCCCGAAACCCTTCGGCGTACGAACCTGGGTGGTCTGCGACCGGGTGACAAAGTCAACCTTGAGCGTGCGGTCGCCGGCCATGTTCGGTTCGGTGGACACTTTGTCCAGGGCCACATTGACACGACCGCGACTATTCTGTCCATCACGCCGGACGGTAACGCGCTCACGTTTTGGTTCCAGCCGCAAGATTCGTCTGTTTTACGATTCATTGTCGAGAAAGGGTTTATTGCCGTCGATGGCGCTAGTTTGACGGTCATTGATGTCGATGAGACAGACCGGAAGGCGTTCTCTGTCATGTTGATTTCATACACGCAAGAGAAAATTATCACGTCAAAGAAGCAGGTCGGCGATACAGTCAACATAGAGGTAGACTTGATGGGCAAATTGCTCGAGAAGCAAGTCACCCTTCAGATTGAGAATCAATTGAAGGGACAGCTGAATTCGACCATGACCGGGTTGGTTGAGAAGATTGTCGATAGCAAGTTGAAGGAGCTCAAGTAGAGAGAAAAAGCGGAGTTTATGAAATTGTGTGTTTTTGGGGAATTTTTTTTGTAAAAAAAAGCTGCACGTTGTCTTAATAGAAGTTTTTATTCGTTTAAATTCTTCCTTAGCTCTCTTCTCTGTCCATATCATCCGTGCGTTTCCTCTTGCCTCGCGCACTACTAATCCCCTCGGTCTTGCGATCCCGCCGCTTAGCATGCAACTGCTTCATCTCATTCACAGCTTCTCTCTGCGCCTCACCAACTCGTTCGTTAAGCAACATAACAGCCTCTTTGTCGACCTCGTACTCCTCAAGTTTCTTTCCGAGGACACCTTCTATCCGTAGATAGAGCTCCAAATCATACTGCGTCACAAGTGACAAACTTTTACCAGCCCGTCCAGCACGCGCAGTTCGTCCGACCCGGTGGATGTACGCTTTCGAGTCGGTCGGAATGTCGTAGTTAAGCACGCAATCCACCGTCGGGATATCGAGTCCTCGGGCAGCAACATCGGTTGCGACCAGTATTGACCTCGCACCAGTCTTGAATTTATTCAGCGCACCGAGTCGGGAAGATTGAGACATTTGGCCATGAAGCGGCACGGCAGCAAATCCTAGATTCCGAAGCAGGATCGCGACGCGCTCGGTGTCGTTGCAAGTGCGCGCAAAGATGATCATTGTTTGGCCTGCCATTTCGTTGACAAGATAGACGAGGTATGTATCTTTAAATTTAAATGGGAAAAAGAGGTAAGATTGTAATAACGTTTTGACTGTCTCGTATTTCGTTGACACAGCCACACGGACGGGACTTGCCAGCGACGCCCGCTGGAGCTTTTCAACTTTTGACGTCATTGTCGCGGAGAACAAGAGCGTCCGTCGTTCACGCGGGATCAATAGTAGTAGCTTGTCGATAATCGGACCGAAATCCATGTCAAGTAATCTATCAGCTTCGTCCATGACAAGGTACTTCAACCCCCGTAGACTGAATCCTTTTGTGTGCTCAAGATGATCCATAAGACGTCCAGGAGTAGCAACGATAACGTGCGGTTTTTTGCCCAGTGCAACGGCTTGTGACATCATATCGATGCCGCCAACGATAACCGCGCAGCGGAGACCAATGACAGAACCGAGTGCTTCGAACTGCTCGGAAATCTGGTAAGCCAACTCACGCGTTGGCGCAAGCACACATGCAAACAAAGGTTGCGGCTTCTCCCAAAGGGCTAATCGTCAATATTAGCAAAAATTCAGTGTAAAGTTTTGCACTTCGTGGTACCTTGTAGAATTGGTATCGCAAAGGCAGCAGTTTTGCCACTACCAGTCTGAGCAAGACCTATAACATCACGACCTACACGTATTCTGTTAGCTACAATGTCATGGACCCCATTTGCGTATGCAGTGAATACCTTCCATTGCTACTGGAATGGCTTGCTGTTGAATTGGCGTCGGTTTCTTGAATTTGAGATTCTTGCAGGCCTCACAAATTGGTGCAATGACGCCCTAATAGTTCCAAAATCAGATTCCGTAAAGGATACTGGCCAGATAAAATGGCGACACTCACTAGTTCTTCAAACGATTCAATATCTTTCTGTTCTGCCGTTTTGTCGTCTTCTGGTGATTCGACCTTATCGGTCTTGATCATCTGTTCCTTCCCCATCTTCCAGAACAGTATCTACTAATTCCAAGCTAGTCAGGCAACAAAGTCAGTTCTTCGGTGGAGTTTTCTGTGTTAGAAGTTCGGCAAATAGAAAGAAAAACTTTAGTAACTACGGAATTTTTTTTTTTGCGATTTCTCCCAAACCTCCCAACGCATCGCCGACGGAAGGTTCAAACTTTTTTTCTGGGTGTAGGTGGGAAAAATTATTATTTAGATCTCTTCAATAATTATAATTCCACGAGTAGGACTGGGTTTTTGGAAGAAAAGAGAAAGGAAAAGCAAAAATACCATCAACTTTCATTGTCCGGGACAAGTTTATTTTGAAAAACAAGAATGGCGAAAAGAAGGGTACGTTATGTCGTTTGTCGGTCCTTTCTCTTAAGCATTTCATCTGTTCGCTGGTGGTCGAAAAGGTTAGCAACTAACTAACGGGTATCTAATTAGCACAAAAAAAGGACCCATGTTCCGCAGCCGAACCCGGTGGAAGCGCATATCCCGCAATCAATGGTCCTTCGTATCGGCGGATCAAGAGTCGGCATCAGCTTATCGCAACTAGTACATGACGTTCGCATGATCATGCAACCTCACACCGCTGTCAATCTACGGGTATGTCTATCTGTTTTTGTTTGCGCCCATCTGCGCGTAGTGATGTCAATAATAATGCCATTGGACAGGAACGAAAAGCGAACAAGCTGCGTGATTATTTGTCGATGACGGGACCGCTAGGCGTCAGCCACCTGCTCATGTTCTCCAAAACACAGAATAACGAGACTTCTCTCCGGATAGCACACACTCCCCGGGGACCAACAATCCATTTCAAAGTGCAGTCATACTCTCTTTGCAAAGATGTTCAGCGCGTACAGAAACATCCGCGGATGCCGACCACCGAACTCGATACGCCGCCATTACTGGTCCTTAATGGGTTCGCACCATCCGCAGCGGCGTCCACGGCCACAGCAAAGGCACACTTGACTCTACTCACGTCAATGTTTCAGAATATGTTTCCGGCCATTACCGCCAGTACCGCGGCATTGAAGAAAATCAAGAGGGTCATGCTTGTTAATTTTAACCAGGAAACCGGCGAATTAGATATGCGTCATTACTTGATTTCGACAAAGACACTGACAAGAAAGAACCCGGCCGCCGCCGCCGCCGCCAACGGTCCGGTTACAAAAATGAAGAAAGAAGAGGATCAGGATGAAGATAGCTTTAAGGCTTTCGACGATAACAATGATGACGAGATTGACGATCGCGACATGGAAGATGACGATGATGAGATGGACGACCGCGACTTCGGCGACAATGAGGACGAGGACGAGGACGATGACGAACTCGAAGAAGATGAGAATGAAGACAAATTCTTGCCACACGCGCCGTCTGCGGCCTCACGCACAAAGCTGCAAAAATTACTTGCGTCCAAAAGAAAGCTGTCCAAGCAAATCCCGAGTCTCGGCAAGACCAAGGATATAGCAGACTTTCTTCTGCGCGACGATGCGGCCGAAATGAGCGCAGTTACGAGCGAATCGGAGGCCGAAGATGACGACATGTATGACGACTCGCTACTCCACCAAGGCGCGACGAGATATCGAAGCCATGAGAAAAAAGCTGTCAAATTAATTGAGATCGGACCCCGCATGAAATTGAAGCTGGTTAAGATCCAGGAAGGCTTGTGCGAAGGCGACATTTTATATCATGCTTATAAAAGCAGTGCAAAAGTAGAGTCCAAAAAGTAGCCTGTTTTACTGGTACTTTGTCAATGTGGTTTTAGAGGGAATGATTGTATATACTAATCAAAATCTTTTGCATAAGCATCGTGTAGACTAAAATGTATTCAAACAAGGTCGCTCTAGTAATATACACATGGGGAAATGCAATATCAAGTCACTACTGCAATAATTAAAGATATGGACGAACCGAATGCAAAAAAAATAAACCCGACTCCCTTAAAACCGCACAAACTTTTAAATAATCCTTTTGTAACATGTTGTATATGCCACCAATCGGAGTTATCACTCGACAGACAATCCGTTCCGTTTCCGCTTGGGTATCCGGAAGACGGGTATGTCGGCGCTCATATCAAAATTTGCTAGCCAGCTGGCGCCCCACATCCATGCGCGCTCAGGGGCATCGTCGTCGATGTATATGCCGCTGCATTTGTCCACCAAATTATTGAATTCCGGTGGCAGGAATCCTGAGTTTCTGCGAGACCAGTCAGACAGGGCTTGTTCTGAGAGGGAAAATTGGAGTATTTTCATTTGTGTGGTGACGATGATAAGAGAGTCATTGTCGGGACAGAATTTAACGACAGAAGGGGTGGAAGAGATACGTGGTAATATCCAATAGATGGATTGCTTTGGCCAGTCGTAGGTGACAACAGATCCGGAGATGGTGGAGACCACAAAGTACTTGCCATCGTTGGAGAAGGCGAGATGGTTGATGTTGTCTAAGTACGGCAGAGCCTGTTTTAGCTCACTCTTTGCCTCAGTCGGTTTGCCCGGGTACGGCAGTTCACGAAGTTTGTCCTGTTGACCGACAGTGTGAATGAATATCTCGTTCTCAGGGCTAACAAGAACAAGGTGCTTGCCGCTTGGATCGAAATTCAATACACTGCACCCCTGCTCGGCAAGTGCTGGCGCAGCGATTTTCTTGACTTTGAATGTGGTGCCTTGCTGGGACGGCAACAGGAGGAAGAGCTTTGTCTGAGCATTAGTGGCCACGGCAAGGTACTTGGCATCAGCTGAGAGTACTGCGTGCGTGATATTCTCATCGTTCTAATCAACACTTAGTCCTATGAACTCATGCCCAATTGCAGGCAATTACTCACATTAAGAGTCAACGACGCGACGAGCCGCTTGTTCTTGCCCTCCGAATTCGCTTCCGCCAGAGCATTAAACTTTTCTAAGGTGTGTATTTTCACCTGATTGTCCGAGTGTAGCGCAATTAGCCGCCGTCCACCCACACTATGGACAGAATGCCGTTGAGGAGAGACCGGAATCTTCCTAAACACGCCGTCGATGAAGTTGTCAATCGAGTGGATAACGATCGACTGTTCCACTCCGCCAGAGATTAAATAGTTTGAAGCTTTCGATTCGTAACTGGCTAGTGCACGAATGTCCTGTGCGTGTAATAATCGACTTGACATGTTTGCCCACCGACGGAGTTTGTTGTCAACGATTGCATATCTGACAATCTTGCGGTCCACGCCAGCAGAGAACACCGAATCTCCAGCCTGCGTTTTTCAAAATAAGCGTTCCGATTCTGCAATATCAAGACGTAATATTAAAACTCACCTCATTGCTAGCGAGACATAATACATCAGCCTCATGCACTTTAAAGGTTTGCAATAGCGAGAGATGGGTAGCATCCCAAAACTTGACACTGCCAGTCGAATCACCACTCACAATCGTCTTACCATTAGCTAGCGTCAGCACAGACCATACAAGAGTCTCTTCGCCCTGGGCTTTATCAACCCTCATGGTACCAATGATTCGTCCGACCACGCCGTCTTTGGTGGCAGCAACGCCGTTAGGTCGACCGGTTTCCTCGGCCGCAACCGCCGTCCAGACTCTTATCCGTCCATCCGCGCAACCGCCGATGACCTGGGTATTTCCACGCCATGCAATACTCAATACTCTAGACTTTTGTCGTTGTAAAATTCGTAGCGGCAGCATCACGCCTCTGCCGCCGGCGACATCGATGATAACGACCGATCCGTCATCGCAGCCTGCAGCGATCTTGGTTCCGTCAGGGGACGGTGCGACAGACCACACGATCCCAGCATTGCAGTCGCAGTGATCGAGTGGCAAACCGGATTGCAAGTCCCATTCCGTCAAAACCGTCGACCCACCAATAGAGAATAGTCGCAAGTCGTTGCCCGACTGAATCCATGCGAGTCCCTCGATCGAGCGATTTCGCCCACCTTTCAATGTCTTGAAAACCAAAGGTCAGTAAAAAAAAAGCCCTCCGTCCTTTGGTGCTCACCAAAAAAGTGGACTCACAAGTTCATGAACCCAACTGGACCGCGGATTCCAAATCTCAATGTCGCCATTTGCACGGCCAACGGCTAATCGCAGAGTTCTCGGCGCGTAATTGTCTGGGGTGACGGATGCATGACTGAACGCGAGCGCCGTTATAGAATGAGACGTAAAATCGAGAATTTTACACCGGCGAAAGTCCATTTGTTATGATTTTTTTAAAATAAAATTGAATTGATCTGAAGTGCACCACAAAAACGCCGAGTTGGAGTAAGTAAAACCTGCCAGACCACGGAGATTCAAACTTCCAAAAGCAATGCCCGATTTCTCAAAGAGAAAGAAACTGCATAAATATATCACCGGATCGTCCGAATATCTCAGAAGGGGGCAGTATGTCCTCGGCACGAGACCTGATGGTAATTCGTTCACCCTTAGCGAGCAAAAAAAAAAATTTATTCACAGTTTATCAAAAAACAAAGTTCCCGTTGGGAGAATAAATGACGCCCTAACCCAGACCACTAAAACATGGCGCAAAAGTTACCCTAACCTTCTCACTCCAGTATCGCCGGTGCCTCGTAAAGGCGAACGAGCCAATGATTTCGTTGATATCGTCAGATCTGCAATGTCGGCTGGGGCCCAGAGCCATCCATCAGTATACTATGCGGAGAAATATAAAGATATATAATACCATGGTGGATGGGACATCTAGGTACTCCGCTGCAGAACGTGAGAATATAGGATGGACTACACGTAATGCATTATTTACATTAGCTATTCCGAGTAAAAGTTGGTAAACGAAATTTTTAACCAGATCAATCACCATCAAGCTTATCTTATATAACCCACGATCAAACTAATCCAAGGCATCAATTTATACCTCCTTACACTTACAGTTGGGGAAAAAAAAAACGAACGAGTAACAAGGTTAAAAGGTTATACTTGGAAAACAATATATAGCATCGGGCTTCACGACTGCACCCAAATAGTACAACTATCTGCGACCAAACACGACGCCAAGAACAATTGCTAATATAATGCAAATAATAACTAAATAAATGTTAGCATCCGGAGACAAGATCTACTTTGAGGGAAAATAAACATACGGATGATGCCTAGGCAAATCCATCTCTTTTTTCGGGCAGCCCTGGCATACTTGACTGCAACCCGGGTCTCTTCAACACCCTTATTAACCTCGTGTTCTACTTGCTTTACGGTATGATCAATGGCTCCCACATCCTGGGCCTGGACTTCGACCAACTCTTCCATGTCTTTGAAAAGCTGAACCAGCTCGCCGAGCGTTCTCTCCATCTTTTGCAACTCTTTGTGTCTGTTTTGGACCTCAGTGAGAGCGGTCCGGGCTTCACCACGACGATTAGAATTGAGAAGCTACAAAAGATTGCATTAACTTAGTTATACCGTGGGAAGACACCGGACGAGAATCGTTTGTACTTACAGCTTGCGAGAAAATCTGGCTGCCAGAGGTGTCTTCGATAGCCTGCCGGACCTCGTCGTCGGTAGCGTCAGGACGGACTGCATGCAACTTAGTTAGATATGTAATCGAACTAGAAATCTCAATCGTCTAGTTATGCAAAAAAAAAGCGACGCACCAATTCTGTACTGTCTCTCGGCTCTTTGCTTATACTTCATTCCATATGAGGCCTCGACACTTTGGTACCTCTGGATGGAGTCCATGAAAGTCTTTTTCACGGCATCGACTTGAACCCGTTTAGTGCTATCACTCCGACTTTTGCCTTCCAAACTCTTGATTTTATGTTTTAACGTGTTTGAGATCTGGGAGGTCTCAGCAACGAGGGAATCGATCTGCTTCTGGTTCCACTGATCTTGCTCTACATCGATCTCGTTAAGGGAGCGGTTGTGGAGGGACTCTATCCGGGCAACATTGTTGTCGAACTGGCTGATTGCATTCTTAATGGAGTCAATTTCGCCGAAGAAGATGTTCATGTCATCATGGCCGTACGGGCCACCGCCATTCAGAGTGGACATTTCGTACGACTGTTGCGCGCTTTTGACAACCATTAGCAAAAAGGTCAGAGTCTCAAAATTAATAGTACGACGAGCCGTTAGACAGCACAACTTACTCATACTGATTGCTGTTGTATGCCATGACCGACGATGGGTGTTGTGACGGTTGCGGGCGGGTAGAAGAGGAAAGGGATGCGTAGGGGTTATTGTGGGACACACTTGGCTTTGGCTCGTTCTGATGTCCTACGAATTAGAACCCGGTCAACAGCTGAAATCTGAAATCAGTGATAGACACAACAGTACTCACAGTACAACCCTTTAAACCAAGAACGGGGGAATGAAACTCGGGCAAGGGAAGTAGGGGAAGTCAGGTCACAATGTATATTTGGACCGATGATGCCGCTGGGCCTTTTGTGTGGGTTTTCGTCACTCGAAAAAATAAGTGGCTCAGTCGGAACTGGACCAAGAGAAACGTGGCTATCGGCCGGGTAACAGTTCCTCAGTCTGACACGTGAGCTCAACTAAAGACGCGCGTCTGTTGCTTGGAGCACTTCACTTGCCACTAACTATTAGTTAACTAATGATATTATTTCTAAATATATAAGTAATCTGTGAATTTTGAACAGTGAACTACAACTTTTTAAGTACAATTTTTGCCTGCTATTAAAGAAATGGCAGTGGCAGTGGCTCCGGAAGACATCACCATCCGACAGACCCATTTCGAACCGGAATGACCGGTTGAATATTCGGTCTTGTCTTGAGCCAACTAGCCGGAAGCTCAGGAGAACACTGCCCTGAAGTGATGTCGTCATGATATTATTATCGTGTTATGAGACATTGGTTGATCGATAGCGTACCGGATACGCTGGAATCAGTGCTGGGATTCTAAACAGCGGCTTACATCTTTTTAGCTGCAAGCAGTCCAGAACCGCGGCCCCGCGTATAGTTTCTTAAGTGAAGGTCTATATGTCGGGATGTGCACTTACGCAAGCCTGCACATCATGTAGAGTCGTTGTTAACGCTGGTGACAGCAAAAGGTACTTCGTCATTTAACTCCATTGCTGTCATTTCCTGACTCAAATGATGACGTTGACACTACACCCGCGAGTTTAATGAGCTCCCATTCTACTAACTACCTTGACCTTCTGCCTCGGAAATGTGTTGGATCAAGGAGCTCCTGGTGACCACGTTGAAACCAGTAATAGACGAGTATACTAGGATTGATACGGTCACGATTGTAGAAATATTCCTGAAGGCTAACCAAATACATGGCTGTTGCAACGGCGCAATGAGTCCGTGGGAGACCGTGCCAGATTAATTCCACCAGTATTGCGAATATTTATAAAAATTTACAGTGAATTCAACGAGGTGACCGAAGAACACTGCCGTTTTCTGCCGGGAGAAGCCATCAACTCGTGCCCGACAAGCATAAAGCGTGTTTTACTCGAGGGTCAGGGCTATTAAAAAATAGGAAATTACAGCCGCCATATTGGAGTCTGGTGAAAACGTATAACTGGATTCGGGGAATTGTTGAATATGCAGATTAAACTATTGCCAATTAAAATAATCTATACAAATTGTGTAGGCTAGCCTAGTCTTATTCACCACCTACAGTGAGTGAGTGCACGCGATCACAGTGTTATTTTGTGATTGTGCTGCCATGTTTGGTGGCGGCCCAAGTTGCATTCAAGCGAAAGGGTCCACACAACAAGCTTAAGCATATAAACTCTATATTATTCACTCCGTCGACGGCCGATTCAATAGCTCGATCAACGAACGGTTCCTTCGCCACCTGATAACTCATTGGCTATAATTGCATGCCGTCCACTCTCTTCAACTACTTCTGTTGTTGATAATATATATATATATATACTCTTTTAGAATGGCGACCCTCCATGGACAATGCCACTGCGGCGACCTCCAATGGACAGTCACGAGCGATACCCCGGCCCTTCCGGTATGTTCTAGGCTGAAAACTCCGTTGAGTCGCAGGACACACATGTTAACCTCTTTGCAAGAATCATACTATATGCCACTGCAGGTCCTGCAAGCTCCTCGGCGGAGGTGACTTCTGTGGCATCTTGTTGACCTCGATATCAGCTGTCCGCTTCGAGCGTGGCACACCAAAAGTCTACACGTATTATAATGCTGAAGGAGACCGTGTTCATTGCACGTTCTGCAGCATTTGCACAACGCACGCATATCACCGCGATGAGAGCAGAGGAGACGAGGTCCAGGTCCGAACCTTCCCACTTCAGGAAGCAGGGATTATGGGCGTGGATAAGGAAATCAACGTTGGCGAACGGTTTACCTGGGTCAAGAAGGTCGACGGTGCTAAAAGCTTCAAAAGCTGGATTCCGGCCGTTGCACGAGGTCGTCACGGCCGCCGGTTGTCCCGGAATTAGGCGGTCAACCGTTTCTGTTATGTGCTAGATATTATTTGCCATTGTTTGCTTTACAATCGGAATTACGATCATGACTGGGTACTTTAGCTGGCTGGCTGGTGGGTTTGTGATGACTTGGGATTTAGGCTTCTCGTACGGGATGTGCACGGCGTTCCTGGGTTGGCATTACGACATTACAGCTAGAATTTTGATTTGCATTATGATTACTAGACCTGTTTTACATATATTAGAATTGATACACGATTTTTATGTCTTCCGTTTCACTATACTTGTACTAAGGGAGTTGCCGAGTTGCCTGGACTGGCCACTTTTCCGTCGAGCAAGAAGCTTGTCCAGGTTCTTGGCTACTTTCATATCCCTACCTTCCTTTGTAATCTCGTCAGCATCTAATTGTCGCTTCTTATTCTGGGTTTGTTCTTCATCTTTCGTGGCCGTGCTAGCAGGTTTAAATCTCGACTTGAGCATTTCAAGATCTAGCCCGACGGCGGAGACATTCCCACCACCTGTGGTATCGTTACGCATGCCCTCGTTCCCACCATTTTCGTCCTTCTTACCCTCCACTCGGCTTGGACTTGGACCCCGGTTCTTGCTCTCGCTTTTTGTTGCCACCTGCTGCTTGGCTTTCTTCAACTCCCTAAACTCTTGCAGACTCCGCTCAACTTCATCGCGCACGTCAGATTCCCGTTTTCGTTCCCGCTCTTTGATTCCTTCCAAAAAAGCAATCTCTTCGTCGTCTAACCGATGTAATTGGTTGCGTTCGGCGACGTTTTGTTCAAAATCTGCTTGTTTCTTGGCTAGATAGTGATGTCCCAATTCGTTAGCTAAAAACTGTCGCTTGCACGATCGGACAAGAAATGTTGGGTTTGGTTAAAAAGGAATACCTTTGTTTTCTTGCAAAATCTCGTAGAGTGATCTATTGTCTTGTTGCTGGTTTTGGTTTGACAGACCTGGCCGGCTACGAGAATTAGAAACTGGCACCGCATTAGAGGCACTCGAGGGCGATGCGGATGAGGTTGTCTGCCGGACAAAGCCTGATGACATTTCCAATATGCTGCAACCGAGACTATGGTCGAAGTGCGTAACTAATCGGTTGAGTAGTGCTCGATATTATTCAATACGAATTTCCATGTAGTTATAAATTGCTTTCGTCTGACCTATATTGAGCCGCACTCAGGAGAAGGCGGCAACCGACCGTCATATTGCAAATGGCGTTGGATTGCTATAGTCTTGCTGCTTTCCACCGGGCTACCGTTCCAAAATATGTATTATATTTCCCAGCATTTGCCGTTATGGTGCTATACCATTACTCACCTCTCCGCACGACAGAATCTCTAACCCATCAACGCTCGTGCCCGAATCGGTCTACCAAATCCAGTGTCACTGCACAGCTGGTGAAGAAGAATACGGTTTTACGATCAGGGACTGAAGGAGAGATAGAATCATCTAGTACCCCCGACAATCATAACAAGCAGGAAGCTTCTGACGCCGCAGGAGTTGCTCTACGGAGAGATGTCGAGACTGGTGTTGACATCGACAATGAAGAGCTTTTTGGGCTTAAGACTCTCGATTATGATAGGATTATTGCTGCCATTGTGTCATCTCACGGGCACCTTGGGCAGCGGCATGCGAGGACTCTTGCGAAATGCATGCCTATAGTTCGAGAATCGCGAAAGGGTGAGATTGTTGATTTAGATGAGGACCCACCTTACCAGCTCCAGAATATCGATGATGTTAATTGTCTGGCACAACATATACAGAGTAGTGGTTGCTTCCCTCCAATAGACAGCCACTTGGCAAGCCTTTCGACCGAATCAGGGTTAGACAATTACTCCGGAGATACTGTTGCGGATATATTAGAATCCGGTACATTTTCTGACCCTGGGGACATTAGTACGCTCTCACGAGATTGTCAATCGTTCGCATTGAAAGATGAATCCAATCCATTTTTACAATTGTACATTGACCCATGTAATATTGACACAGACCCGGGTTTAACTCCTACGCCACAGCCTTTAGATTCGGATATAACACCAGAAACACAGCAGGAGTTCATGGTATCACCGTTCGAAGACACGACAAAGACGTGGATGCAGCTGGATGAATTCGTGGACATACAGTCGCTAAGATCACGGGACGGCGTCGCGGGTCTGTTATACATCGACGACGTGTTTTCAGAATTGTTAGAATAGCATTGTCAACAAATATGCACACCAGGGTACCCAAGCTGGCATGATTTTTAAATATCCTGTTAATTTGCTTCACATATCTCCCATTGGACGCATCTTTACTGCTTCTGATTCTGTACACGATCGTTTGATGGCATTTTAATAGAATATTTTTACAATCTTTTGCTTTTCCATCATTCCATGCAGTGTAACTAATGGCCAAGCACAACAATTATAACAACTGACGTAGATAGTGCGTCAACTTTTTAAGATCCAAAATTTTTGTGAGTCTCAAATTATGGGATGTTAAGGTGGGGTGACCCCATAGAGAGTCAGAGTCAGCCGGCTCCAATGCGGCGCCTGTAACTTGTTATTTTTTAGGCGCGAAGACGTTCGACAATTGCTGTAGAACGGCCTCTGACCAACTTGCCAATAAACAAAGGCATACCCCAGTGCCCATACCTTAACGATTCTGATCGAGGCTAGGCTCAATACTAGACGACTTCTATTTTATTTAGTGTATTATTGAGCTTATTGTCATTAAGCGCGGAGATGGCGACTATACAAGAAGATGAGGATGCACCGCCGTTATTAGTGGACGTGAAAGCAGGCAGGGCAGCCGATGCCGAGCAGGTATATACAGCCAGGGGTCCATTCTTGTGGGCCAGATACCAAGACTTACCTTTAGGATGATAAGAAAGTGCCGTTGACCATTGTTACCGGTTACCTAGGAGCCGGAAAATCGTAAGGAGTCAAAGCATTGTATCTCTGGACTCGTTCATTAACCAGATGGGTAGATGTTTACTCAGCAACATTACACGACAAACGAACAAGAAGATAGCGGTTATTATGAATGGTGTAGTACTGTTAAAAATTCTACAATTAATTCCACTAAACTGATTATTTTCATAGAATTTGGAGATTGTAGGAAACTTGATCCTTTATCTCATGCCGGCTTACAGGCCAAATTGCTAATGTGTGATTACAGCTGTCGATATAGAAAAATCCCTGACAGTATCCGATGGAACAAAAAACTACACGGAGTGGCTCGAACTAGGAAACGGATGTTTATGTTGTTCGGTCAAGGACAACGGGGTCGCAGCTCTGGAATCTTTAATGGAAAAAAAGGGGAAATTTGATTACATCCTGTTAGAAACGACTGGATTGGCTGACCCAGGTATGTAAAAAGAGCCCGGGGTAGGAGCGAAACAAGGAGGGTTTACTGCTGACGGTGGATAGGTCCCATTGCGCAAATGTTCTGGCTTGATTCGGCCCTGGCATCATCGATTTACTTGGACGGCATAATAACGGTCGTTGATGCCGTTAACATTATCAAGAGCCTAGATGACACTGTAGTGGATGTGCACCACAATGATGGTACTGAAACCGAACCATCGAACAGTACTTCCGCAGAACTCGTCCCTACATCAACCGCATACACACAAATATCATACGCAGACGTCATTATCCTTAATAAATCCGATCTCGTAGACGACGAGACTCGTCGAGATATCGCGGAACGCATAGCAGGCATAAATTCGCTGGCTACTATCATCCCGACAACGTTCTCGAATGTGGATAGTTTAGAAGACTTATTAGATCTCTCGACTGTTACTAATGATTTGTCGAGATGGGAGAACATGGCGCCCTTCAGTACTAAAGCTTTCCATGATCATGTGAGTTTCTTTTTCCGATTTCGATCTTTGGGTAGTTGAATGCCCCCTGACCGCTTATTAGCGTATTACCACAATATCACTGCCATTACCAGTAATGTCTCGGGATTCTTACAACACGTTCGACAAGTGGCTACAAAACCTATTATGGGAGGACTCTGTCGACTCGCACAGAGTCGAGGTCCACAGACTCAAGGCCAAGATTGTGCTTGATTCGGACGAAATGTTAATCATTCAAGGGGTACGTGATACGTACGATATTATTCCAGTATCGTCAACCGATGGTTCGTCCGGTAAAGTAGTAATTATAGGGAAGGGTCTGGATTACGATATACTTCATAACAGCTTGGCGCAGATGATCCAATAGATACATCGTAAGCATTTTGTGGTACGCTTAAGAGGAATATATTATATAATATTTACGGAGCCAACACAGATCATATCCCAATGAATGATTTACCCCGACACCTTCCAATCGCAAATATCATATAGGCCCCGATAACAGTAGTCATCATGCTTTTAAGCATAGAAAGACACTGTCTTCGATTTCCGCGCCTGGACTTCCGTAATTGCCTCCACAAAGTCCTCATGTCGAATCTTGGATTGTCCGTTACGTAGTGCAATCATACCGGCTTCAACTGCAACCGCTTTCAGTTGAGCGCCATTGAATTCATCTGTGCTTCTCGCTAGTTCCTGCCAGTTGATAGAATCGTCCACCGTCATCTTTCGAGAGTGAATCTGCAGAATTCCAGCCCTAAGCTAATTAGCCAACCCCGATCATTTCGTCAATTAAGCTTGTGAAAGTAAACGCACCTCGCCTCTTCATTCGGAAGAGGAAACTCGATCTTTCTGTCCAGGCGACCGCTTCGCAACAACGCCGGATCTAACACATCAACACGGTTGGTGGCAGCAAGCACTTTGACACGATCATCACTACTAAAACCATCAAGCTGATTAAGAAGCTCCAACATAGTTCTCTGAACTTCTCTGTCGCCGGACTTGTCCGAATCGAATCGCTTGGTTCCAACCGCGTCCAACTCGTCAATGAAGATAATAGCTGGAGCCTTTTCCTTTGCCAACGAGAACGCATCGCGGACAAGTTTGGCACCATCACCAATAAACATCTGAACAAGCTGTGGGCCGGCAAGTTTTAAGAAGGTAGCGTTCGTCTGGGCGGCACAAGCTCGAGCAAGGAGGGTCTTACCGGTTCCTGGAGGACCATACATCAAGGCACCTTTTGTATCTATTTAGCATTTAAAGTAAAACTGAAAACCCTACACACAATCATACCTTTGGGAGGCTTGATTCCGAGCTTCTTGAACTTGTCGGCTTGCTTCATTGGTAGAACCACGGCCTCAACCAGTTCCTCTATCTGCTTATCCAAGCCGCCAATGTCGGCGTATGTCTCGGTTGGCTTCTCATCAACCTCCATAGCTTTTACTCTGCTATCATACTCGGCTGGTAGAGTATCAAGGACTAAATAGGAGTCCTTATTGACTCCAATGAGGTCACCTGGCTTAAGTTTCTCGGCGTCAACTAGTCCGATAAGTGGCAAGAAGATGGTTTGTCGCGTGGACGTCTTGATGACTGCCGACTTCCCCACTCGCGTCGCGTCTAAGTCAATATTTGCACCCTCCTCAAGATCCTCGCTGTTGGGATCCATATTCAAAATCTCAACGACATTGCCAACGAGGTACGGTAACACCCGGTTATTCTCAATCTTCTCCTGGTTCTCCTTGATCCGTTCACCCATCACTTTCTTCTCGTGCGTAAGACGCTGGTACTCGGACCTGAGGACCTTGATATCATTCTCGAGAAGACGCCGACGGTTGACAATGTCTGTTGTGGAAGAATTTAAGATTTCCTGCTCGATGCCATAGTCCTCATCTTTCTTGTCCTCGGCGTCAGCCATGATGGCATCGTTGGTGGGCTCGAGGGCCTCGAGTTCCTCTAATGTCGCCATTTGAACAGTAGTCCCAGTGTTCAGTCTATATAATCTAAATTTGTGCGAATAAAACTAGATCCAATGACGGCGAGCGTATGTTTTGATGGATATAAAAGCAAGATTTGTTGGTGGTTAGCTATACGATGATGATATAACTAAGCGCGGCTATTGAAACCAGACACAAAACCCTCGTAGAAATTAGAGGCAAGGCGTACGATGTGTCGAGATCGAGAAATATCTACTAAAAACAACAATCAATGATATAGGATTGTTTTCAAATAACAGTTTACGCCTTTTTGGAATATTCAATAATCGAATATCGAATTACTTGATGGACTAGGACACCGAGACTGGGCTCCCTGTGTCGCAAATAGTCGTCAGAGACGAAAAAATATAACTTATTATTATAGTTAAGGCCTGTAGAAAGTGTGCCCCAAATGACGCCGGTTGCTGCTGAGTGCTGACTGGCACTACGGCAGTGATAACACGGCTAAATAAATCAATTGCTGACCACTAGTTAATTACTATTGCAATATCATCATCTTTCAGGCCGAGAAGATGTCGTAGGGCTAGGGTGTGTTGAAGGGTAACTTAGCATCCACCCATCTCCACCATACTTTTGTTCATAATCAGTCGTCATTTTGCTCTACCACTAATCCCGTCCGCAATTCAGCGTCCCAATACATATGTCTGACCAAATCACACTTCTTACCTTCAAGGCGGGTCGAGTAGACTTCAACCCGCCGTCTAAACACGTCAAGCCACTACCACAGAAGGGCAAGATCACAGTCTCCCGGTCCACTGACGAGGACGCTCCATTGTTATCGTTTGTGTGGGAGCCAAGAGGATCATCCAAGAACGATCCATCAGTCGAACGAGATGAACTCATGATTTTCCCGGGCGAGGCGGAATGGCTACCGGTCAGCCAGTGCAAGACAGGACGAGTGTACGTGCTCAAGTTCAACAGTTCCAGCCAGCGATCATTCTTCTGGATGCAGGATCCACCGGCAGGAGATAAACTAGACGAGATCAGCGAGACGGATTTGAAGATATCGACTCGAATCAATACGCTGCTAGAAGACGTATTTGCGGATGAAGTTGATATTACGCAGGACGCCAACGAGTCAGCAGCACCCAATGGCGCGGATGTGGAGATGGCGGATTCAACGTCGCCGACTAATCATACCACTACGCAGTGAGTTGAAGCTTTTTTCATAATTGTATATCGTTGCATTGGTTAGTTTGGTTGTATGTGTTTCTGATGAAATGCTTGTCGGCACGGCACGGTTGGTTGCGTTGTACAGTACTTTGTGTTGTTTTGGTTAATTGGAGAAATGGTTTCGTGTACCAGGTCCTTGGCGACAACATAGAATCGATGCTCTATTTCATGACCTTGTGCTATTCGTTTTATCATTGTTCAGCATTATTAATATATTCTATTTTTGAAAGAACTCCAAACTTGACCAACTTGTTGCGCTCGATTGTTATTCCTTCCGGTGAAAGCGGATCAGCGACGAATTCGACAGAAATACCGGCATCCACAACTCCGATTCTTAACATCACTGATGCTATTACGCCGACACAGATCGCATCATACGCATCATCTCTTGACGAATCGGATCCCAGGCTGCAGAAGCTCTACAAATTGCTTCCAACCGACATCCCTCACAACAGGTCCGAATTACTTCGCGTCCTTCAATCTCCCCAGTTTCTCCAAGGATTGAACAGCTTAAGTTCGACTTTGCATTCTTCTGAAGGATATAACGTGGGACAATTGGTATCGCAAGAACTAGGAATGCCCTATCGCGGAGAAGGGGTCGAAGGATTTTTGAGAGGCGTACTTGCAGCTCTTCAGCAAGAACAGCATCCAGATACCGACCAAGATGCCGACCATGGTGGAGACACCGAAATGCAGGACTAGAGTTCAATGATACATTGCTAGCAATGATCTGCTATTAATGACGATAACTGATAGCAAACTGTATAATATACTCCAACATAAATAAACCATAGCCAACACCAACATTAAGTAACCAGACAAATTCCTTACCCAGATTTTCCATAAAATAATCTCTAACTATCATTTCCTCGATTCGTTGAAGAGGTGATCCAACGCCGCATAATTAATTTTCTTCGAGAAAGCCTTTTTTTGTAACATAGCCTTTGCACTCTCTGCCGGTGTTTCAGGTAGATTTTCCGTTGTAGAATCGCGCGGTTTGTTACGCTTACGTTTTCGTGGAGCTCGCACTATTCCGGCTTTCTGGTCGGCCTCCAATTTGAGTCGCTTCAATTCCTGTTCTTTGAGATAGTCTTGGTTAAGGTCCATCCATACTTTTGACTTAATTTCAACCTCCTTTTCAGAGAGCATAAAGGATTGAATCTCGTCATCATCCACATCAGATAGATGCTCTGGATTATCGTCAAAGACTCGGCTAGACACCGAGTCTGTGCTGTCTTCTTTCATCAATTCCGATAGCTTCTGGAAATTTTGATCTTTTAAGGTAGCGTCAAGATCATGTGCAACTTCCTTTTCTCTTTCCTCCTCCACTTCTTCCTCCTCCTCCTCCTCGTCGTCCTCGTCGTCGTCGTCATTCTCATCCCCACCGATCTCCGCGTCCGCATCAGCGGCTTGCAGCTTTGCCTCACGCTCTCTCAGTTCTGCCAATTCACGTTTTCGGTGTTTTGTAAATGAAGGCGGGTCAGCTTCCGACTCAATATTGGTACCTCGAAAGTCCTGCACCGTCAGCGCACCAGCCGCTGTCAGCTTGAACTCGTCCAAACGTCTTTGAATAGTATCCTCGGCTACCTTTGCGACATGAACAATCTCAGCTTTGCTCCGCCTAAAATTGTTCATTCTCGCGGCAACCAGTATACATGCTCCGGCCACACCAGCTGGCCTTCGGCCTTGGTGTAGCCAATCTTTTCCCATTCGCTGGACTAGTCGGACGGCATCGTTCATAACTTTACGAGTCTCCGATCCAAACTCAAGCTTCACGGCAAATCGCTGTATATAGATGGACGGATCAATGAGCGGAATCTTCTTAATCTGAAGCACTTTGACTAATTTCAGATAAGTGGCACCGATGGCGAACACGCTTACTTGAAGCAGATCCGCAAAGTCGATGAGCATATGGGTAGTCTCCTGCTGCCTGCATGCGACATATAAGCATGCCGCGACTACATACTGCGATCTGCGACCCTGCACAAAGTTGTGTGTGACTGCGAGCTGAAACCATCTGTTTGCAGCTTCTCCAATAAACTCCGGAAGCTTTAGAGCGTGTGCTAAGTTCATGATCCTTCGTTTGCCTACATCAAAAATCTGGTCAATATGCAGTTCAGTTGCGCACACACCAAAATTCGCACGTACCATTGGCGAGAGTCTGCTCCCTCGATTCCCAAGAGCCATTCTTCCTGAACCCTCCACTGCCTCGCGCGTATGCTATATTTTCGTTGTGGTCAGCGATCCGAGCAGTGATATGTAATATCAAGCACAGTTATTACTCACATTGGTCGGCACCAATGAACTTGCCATGAACAATCGCAGCGCCACTCGTCGTTTCACCAAAGGTTACTTCCGCAACTATCTGCGAGTCCTCAAGAACAACCGCACAGGTTGTACAGCATATATCTCCTGCGCCATTGTCTTCTATCGAAGTGCCCTTGCAATATGGACACACTGCTCTCGCCGGCATCGTCTACTACCGCTGCAAATAATAATATAAAAAGTCCCCGTTGTCCAGCAGTAAGTAGGAGTTCTGTTTGAAGAACTCGTCGGAGGACTCCCAGTTGGGAACTCGTAGCTGCGCGAAGATTTAATACCATACGCGTAATCGAAGGCACGGGAGGCGAACGCGGCCAATAGGGTGTCAGCGGGTTGTGTTTTAACATTAAGGGCATCTGGTGTAGTTGGTTATCACATCCGCTTAGCATGCGGGAGGTCCCCGGTTCGATTCCGGTGTTGTCCAATTTTTTTTAATTCTCGTTTTTGAAATAGTTAAGATCTTGTATCCCTCTGAGCTATGAATTGTTAATTGGTCCACACAGAAGATTTTTATAAAGTCTTATCATACAAATCACTCTTTAGTATAACTTCATGCAAATACAAGTCAGTAGTCTTTAAATCGCGCCGTGCCATGCATGACAATACCCAATATCAAAATATGACAAAACACCCAACCTACACATACGTTATATCAAGTCATGCAATAACCAAAAATAATTAAAAAAAAATGCGTCACAAATAACAAAGATATGTAGATCTAGATTGTCCATAATACCCACCAAATTTGTATAACGTGCTGATTAAATCATCTCGTTGTTAAGCTTCAGCTTCATCACCAATTGCCGCCCACGAACCTCAGGATGCGCTATCGAGAAAATAATATCGTTGCCAGTCCTTCCCGTCACGTTGACATAGCCAGCTTTTTCATTATCTGGATCATCATTATAAACCTGTGTCCTCAAAAGTCTGACGTCTGCGCCGATAATGATTTGCTTCTTTTCGCCAGAATCTACGCTTCTGACCTCCACGAAATTGTGATCAAACGCCACAATATACGGTTCGGAAAAAGCGACGGCGCGGGCAGTGCATTCAAATTTAATATAAGCCGAACGTGATACTTGGCCGTGCTTATCACAGAAAATGCAGTATGTACTGTAGCAAAGTAAGAACTCTTGTTGGCCAATACGAAATATTCCGAGAGGTTTAGCCTTGCCGCCGTTTGGCAACTTGCGCATGAAATCATTGTTGCCCGAATCCTGAATCGGAATATTTACCGTCGAGCGTATCGGTAGCGGCATAATTTCAAAACCTAAAAAAAAGTTGGCTAAGCTTTTGCTTCCGTCATTTGAAGCGCGTGCAACCTTACCTTTCTCTGAACGGAGAGCGATCGATTTTTTTAACACTGTAACACCAGATATCTGTTTCTGTATAACCACAGAATCCGTCTCACGCGCGATGTCCATCGTAGCTAGGGATCGTCCCGTGCCATTGACGTCCTTCCGCATAAGTAAGACTCGGTCAACACGTACATAATCATCGTCTAATTGGACATCACGCTCATCAAAGTCACGTAACCTTCCGGCAACTGGCTCGAAAATCTTCAATGTCGTTACCGCATCATCTACACTGCCAAGAATACTGGAATCTTTCTTGTACCCAGCAACGATCGTTCGACCACGCAAGATCCCCACACTGAACCCCGTGAACTCGTGGCGGCTTATTTGATGAGGAATTAGCGCGATTTTCTGGTGCACTGTCTCACGGCGCATGAGCCATTCCTCTATTCGCTTGCTTGGGTGCATGTTCGGACTTATATTCCCAATCTCCATGGGATTGACCGCTAACAACGCTTCAAGATCATAAGCCACCAAGGCCTTGTTGGCAAGTAAAATCGCAATACCAAAATCCGGCAGAATTTGAATCTGTGTAACCTTCGTAAGACTCAGTATTGGAACCCACGATCGTGGACTGCTCCCATCTGACAAATATACGCCCCAGTCACATCCAACAAGGGCGTACGGCTTTTTCGACGACGTTTGCAAGTACGAGCTCATGGTACGATTTGTAGATGCACGGGTACCCAAATCGTCAGGAAAAAACGTTGCCGCACAATTAACTCTACTGTTGATCAAGGCATGGAGCGAAGAAGAATCCTTTGCTGCATCACCGATATCAAACTCTGCAGCTCTCAGAGCTCGCTCAACAACACCAACAGTAGACTGGACCGGTGTCTCAGGCGCTTTGTCTTCGTTACTGTATCCGAACGTGAGATCCGATATCACTTCAAGCGCGAACGGCTCAGCCCTGAACGACTGCATCCGGATCGCGAATCCCCGTTTGGCCGACTCAATACAGTTGCACCATTCCCGCCGGTCGTTTTCTGCAGTTACGTAGAAAGTATATCGCGCGCCCTTTCTTCCGAGATGCTCAATTCGGAAAGGATACTGTTTGTCAGTGTCACCGTCTTTACTATTCAGCACGGCTTGAGCCTTCTCCTTTAGGTCCTCTGCCGATTGTGGTATCGTGGATCGATTGTTGATAATGGCCTGTAAATTAGATTGGCTCCTCGGCCGCCCATGGAATATTGAACCGCCGGGAGCTTCATTATTTGACAACAGAACTAAGAGATCAATCGGGATCGGATGATGTGCAACCATGAAAGTCGGCCGCGGCCCGGTGGACACGTTTGCAATCAACAGATAATTATCGAGTAGGATGAGGTACCTAGAATGTCGGGTGTGACCCTCGACCTTGACCTCGATTCTGCCTTGATGAATGAGCTGGCGAGATTTCGCATTAAGAAATAAATTGACTTCCAGTCGTTTGTCTGTGAACTTTATCGTCTCTTCCAAATCTCGTAGTGCATACCGCTGTTGGCCTTCGGCATATCGCGCTTGAAATGCGAGAGTTACACTATTCATCTTGTTCAGGACCTGCGCAAGTTTTTGACGCTCATAGATCGGTGGCTCGGTCTCGTCACAGATCCGCTTTAGCAGCAATGGATATCGAATCAATCGCAGCCAGACCGCATCATATTCATCGCGCGACTGAATTTTGTAATTTTTATAAAATTCTTCAAATGCTGGATCACGAGCAGCTTCTAATTGAAATTGTCTTTTAGCATCCTCGAGAATAGAGCCATAACACCCATATGCGCTCTCAACGGTAAGCAACCATTCATGGAAAATATCCCCGATCCCGTTCACAATGGGATTAGCTGCCTGTCGAACAAGTAACGGGCCATAAAGACATTCTGTGTTGATCTTAAGAAGTTTGTCTGTTGCAGCCCACAAATCCTTCGCGACAGGCTTATCACGGAACTTGGCCACAAATCTGCGAAGCTCTTCAAGATATTTGCGTTCGCCTTGGATGATTTCGAAAATAACACTTTGGCGAATGATTTCTTTCTTCGGAATATCTTTCAGTACACCGCTCGGAATTATTGCAGACCAGTCGCTTGCATTCAGGAAGTCCTGGGAGACTTCTGGCACGGCCTTTGGTAGACGTCGTAGGGTTCTGGAACATTTCGGGGAGTAGCATCGCCACGAGGTCTGGTTGTCGTCAGAATGGACATGAGTCGAAAAACACCCTCGACCGGCCAATTCTGCCAACACCCCCGAGAAAGTCGCCATCCGACCAACGTATTGTGGCTCAAAGTCCTGCGGAACTCGCACATGGATCACGTCAGGCTTGTCCATAACGCCCTGATGAATAAAGGACGCGATCGCGGCGCTGGCATTCTCGTCAGCCGTCGAACTCCTTAATGTCGGAATCCAATGCGTGAACAGGCCACGGATGAGTTCGACAAGGTCGTTTTCTCTCATGACATTTGCTTCACGCGCCATCACCCGTCGCACCCAGCGATAGAGTTCCGAAAGTAGCCACGGTTGCTCACACGATTTGTAGTCGAGTGACGATAAAGTCTGCTTCTTTCCGAACCTAATATGTGGTGTCGATTGCCTCACACCCTGCTGGGCGGCTTCCGACGACGCCTGCGATGAGAGATTCGGCGATGTGTCGGGTAGTTCTGTCGGTAGGCCGAGGCGCATCATCACGCCAGTGTCAGCATGAGTGGAAGTGGCCGATTCCGCTGGGGATTGAGAGCGAGACTCTTCCACGATAATAGCAACATGGCCGTCCAATGTCGAACGAAGCCGCAACGGCTCCGTAGGTGGAATGTCGGAAATATTTAGCTCGTCTTCAGGCACTCGTGGATATTCACTATATTCACCCATTTGCGAACCCTCGTCGCCACCAAGATCATATAGATACTCGTCATCCTGCAACTGCAGTCTAGAAGCTTGAGGCAGTGGATCTAGTACCTCGTCCTGCTGCTCCTGCTCTTGTTGCTGCGGCTGTGGGTGCAACATATGAGACACTTGCCTCTGTTGCGAGCGCAGATTTCCATCAGCCTGCAACGGAACATGACCGGTCGTGTTTGCGCGTACAACTGCGTGAGTGCTTACATTCAAAACATTCTCGTTTGTGCTCGTCACTGCGCCAGCGGAGGACCATGAGGACCACTTTTGCAAACCCGTCGTCGCGCGAGACGGATGTGCGTCCGCGTGTTCTGGATACCTAATCGAGCCATATGGTGTCAAGTGAAGTGGTGGCTTCGGTGGAGTTGAAACGCCACTTTCTACCGGAGATCGTGGCTCAGAAGTCGAATACGAGAAAGCGTCTGGCGACTGCGAGTATGATCGATTATCAAATGAATATCGATCGCTGTAGCCGGCCTCATGATCCTCATATTCATCCTGGAACGGGACACCGTGCTTTGGAGGTACGGGAGAATAGTCGAACGCATCGTATATCTCGTCATGCGTTCCAGGCTCAGAATCATCCACGTAGTATCCGTCATTAGAAAGCAAATTGAGCGGACTGTACGTCTTAGATAGAGGAGTATGAGTTCGCGAGCTGTCCAATGGTTCTGTGTAAGCTGTTGAAAGAAACGTGGTCGAGAACGAGGACATATCCGCGCGCGTCATTGAACTACTCTCATCTCTGGCTGGCGACCTCGACGGCGAGTTGGACGCCGATCTCAAACCCGACTTAGTAGGGCTCAGCGAGAGTTTCGACACAGAGTTGAAGTCCGGCGACCAGGCTGAGGTTGTACCCAGGTTTCCAAACTCTACATATGGCGTCGAAGGCGGCTCATTCTTCATCGGAAGAGCTTGAGGGTGATATTCTGTAGGGTTTGCAAAATTGTCTGAAATAGAAGCTGATCGCGGGGCCTGGTATTTACCGCTTGGCGATCGTCGCTGTACTTTCTGCAGTGTCGTCGTCGATTGATAATCCGCAGACCGCATGACCTCATTTGCCATCGGCAATGGTCGCGTATTCTGTTTCGTGCTCGATATGTTCAATGACATTATCGCCTGTCCCGAAAAAGTATTAACGCTGCTTTGTCGATTATGACTCGTCGGCAACCGGGTGGCCGCTGCAGGGCTAACAACATGTGAATGATCGGTTGGCGGCACATATCGCACGGACGACGCCGGACTATGCAGCGATTGAGTCTCATGTGGCGGCGGTACCGGCACTCCAGACCGAGATGGTGAGCCTCGCGATGGAAGGATCGCAACAGGTGCAGGCGGAGGCGGAGGTGGCCCCGACGGCGGCGGCGGAGGTCGCAGTTGCTTTTGCTGTTGCTGCCTAACGGGCAAGCGCGACGGATCGGTCTGATGTTGTTCCATATCAATTCTTGTAGCACTATCTTCGTATGGCAAATCTCGCTGCAATGAATGCGAAGTAGATTCATCGTAGAAGTATTCTCCTTGAGGACTCGACGTTGAGAATGGCGGGATCGCGTTGTTGTATTTTACCGCGTGCGCGTCGTCAATGAAGCCAAATCTGGCGAAGTTGTTCCACGCTGACGTTGGCGACGACAGAGACCCCATAAGAATGTCCTTTTTGGTCTGGTATGCGGCGGATGCATCAATTAGTGGAACTTTGGGGGGTAACGGAGGCGGTATGCCGGTGTGGTTGCTGCTGGTGCTGGTGCTGGTGCTGGTGCTGTTGCTTGCTACCGTGCTCGTCGTCATTGGGAGTAAATGGGGAGGCGGTCGTGGAGGCAGGCCAGGCGGTGGACCAGATGGAAAATTGCCATAATTGCGATTAAACCCATCCCAGCTCATCGCGCGTGAAATTGAAACAGCGTGCCTGCGTGGGGTAGGGAGTGCTCGGTGGGTTCAATTGGCTGTGCTTCCTTTTCGCATACGCGATTTGATCTCGCGCTGTTGTTTTGGCAAACAACAATTAATTCCAAGCCGGTACAAGGCCCATGAGCGAAAACGTATAAATCGATAAGGTAACTTAACTCTTACCAAGATGTCATTTGTAAGTTACCGTTTTTTTAACTACTGGATATTATTATATACATTTTGGAAGCTGAAATATTCCCCTAAAACTCGTACGGCAGTAAAAACGACTATTCTTATGGTCGTGGTCCCAAATTCAGGCACCACAGTTTAAATCTTATCGAATGCGACGTAATCACTAACCCAGATCGAAAATTACGATTGCGTCAGCAAGTCAAAAGTCCGCTAAATAACTGATGACATCCAACAATTCAGTTATACGCTACTAGTTGCTAATCACAACGTCTAAATAATAGTACTAGTTTAGATTCCCAAGGGTTTTTGCAGTTTTATATCGGGTGTGACACCACGAAGACTCGCAATTGTTTACGACTCAATGCACATCCTTTAACAATCAAAATCACGACAAATTCGCGCAATTTGTATTTTTTTTATGTTTCACAGACTAACAATTTTCACCAAAGCATAGCACGCTCGCGTCAATTACCATTTCCAAATCCATCTTTTTATTTCTCGTTTTGTTTACAAACAAAAGCGACATCGCGTAATAAAAATTAGGGAGAAATGGAAAGAATGAACTGCGCTTTTTTTACGCGGAAATACCAATGACACCTACACCATATTAGTCAGACCTGGTCGAAAAGGGGGGTAATTTGATCAATGAATAACGTACCGCAAGCAGGTCTTGGACCAGCATTGCCAGTCTTGAGAGAGTCAGGGTGACCACCCTTGCCAAGATCGTCAGTGCCACCGTGAATGACGATGGTTCGGCCGAGAATGCTCTGGGGTCCAATCAAAGTGATCAAGCCGTCAGAGGTCGATCCCTTGGCATTGCCCTGGGCATCGGTGGTGACGTTGCCGAGATCGCCAACGTGACGGACGTCATCGGTTGGGGAACCGTGGGTCTTGCCGAACGGGTTGAAGTGGGCGCCGGCAGAAGTGCATCCGTTGGTGTTGTCGCCGAACTCATGGACATGGAATCCACGGAGAGCGTTAGGATCGTTGCCCTTGATGTCCCAGGTGATGGTGGTAGGGGCACCTTCAGCAGTCTGCTCGAAGATAACAGTGCCTCCAACGGTGGAATCTCCACGGAGAACAGCGACTGCGATTTAAAATTAGCCCAAAGTAATTCTATCCCTCAATTTGCTCTCCGTTTTGGGGTTGCATTTGAAAACCAGCAGATGGTGCGCGATAAAAAGTCGCAGGATCTCTTATCACGCCTGCCTGTCTCGGCGATCTTGGCCGTAATCACATTCAAACACGTTCAACCGAAGCAAGCAAGCCAATAGAAGAAGATCACCACTAGGTGCAAAGAACTACATACCGGCCTTAACCATTGTGAATGTGAGTGAATTGAATTGCAACGAAGTAAATGTGAGTGAGGGATGCTGGGAGTAACAACACAAGGTGGGAAAACGATTGATGATAAATAAGCGGCCCAGGCCGATTTCGTCAGCGAAACCCTTTGCTCGGCACAGGACCAGGGCCCATCCCACATTTTTCTGTGACGTTCGCCGGAGGCTGGCACAATTGCATTGCTGGTGCGATAATTATGGCATTTTCCTCATTATCCATCCACAGTTTAGTCTCCGGGGTAAGGGGTTAGGGCTGGCGGAGCACTTTGGACCGCAGCGAATCGGCAGCAGAAGAAAAATTATGTTGCAAAAGTAAGCAAGGATTGTCAGAAGCCACAAACAGTCTGCGATTTATTGTGACAGGGCAACTGATCGCATGTTGACGCAGTTTCTTCTCATTGATTGCAAGCATATTGACAGACACGCTTCTGTAGATAATCTGACAGTAAAATTAGCTGAAACAGCAGATGCAGGGATGGATGTGTGTGCTGACCGAGATTCGACAAGACAGAGATATAATTTGGCAGCCGCATCTATAGAGAGACTAATTGTATTCTTCAACCCAATAAATTTTGTCTTACCTCTTTACCAAGCAACTTTTTTTTTACATTCATTCCCAAAAAAAAAATGCAATATGATACTCGAAGACTACTCCTCATCAGGTGTAACGTCACCATATTCCCATATTCCCTTACGCTCCTTCTTCGCTTCCTCAATGACCTGTCTCAAATCAGCAAGTTCCTTGGATCCAACATATGCCCTCTCGACTCCGCGTCGGAGCATCTTGTCAGAAGACACATAAACCCAGCCGGCTTCGGCCAATTTTGTATTAATGCTCTTATCGATGTCGGTTGCCTCGAAAAGCGTAGCCAGCGACGCGCCGTCGGCAGTGCTTCCGTCCAAAACCGCAACGAGCTTCTGTGGGTCCTTATTGCCGAGGACCGTGTCCGGCGTCGAGAGAACCATGTCGTAGAAATAATTAACCGCATAGTCAAGATAGTCTTCTTGGAACTCTGGCCATTTGACCAAGGACAGTTTTCCGGTCTTTGCCAACGCAGGAATGCCGGACAGGGTGGGCGAAAACTGGGATGGCAGAGCTAGCAGCTTTGCGAGAGGTGCGGACGAGACAGTAAGTCCGAAGTCAATGGATGCGAGACTGGCTTGCTTGCGCACGTTATCGAAATTTATCACGCGGAAACGCCCGAGGGATTTGGTATCCGGGATCGGATATGCCACAAGGTCGTTATTATGAGGTCTTGCGGAGACTGGGGCGGTGGGTGGTTGAGATGCCAAGGTACTTGACAAAGTAGCCAATTTACCGATGCCTATAGTTGGTCGTCAGTTACGTCTGTATATAATAACAAATAAGCAAAACAAAAAACACTTACTATCGTCAAGAACGACATAGGAGAAAGAACCGTCCGCCTCTACATTAGTGACGACAACATTAAGATACTCCTTTTTCTTTTTCGCTGCTGCTCCTTCGGCAGCAGCCGCCGCCGCCGCCACAGGCACTGCAACCTCGGCCTTTGCCTTGCCCTTGTCATCCTTCCATAGACCTCTTTTGGCTGCCTGTGCTGCCTCTTCCGCACTGCGGAACTGGGCTAATACAGCGGCCTCCTGGGCAGAATATTCGTCCAGTCTGGCGAGGCCCTCTTCCAGCAAGACCTTGGCAAAAGTATCCTTGGTACTGGGAACATGTAGCAATCCAATAAATCCTCCCGAGCGATCAGCATGGGTGACATCGATCTCGACATCGCGCTGCAAGAGCCTGCGGGCGCTGAAATCCTGGGCTTCCTCACCGAATGGCTCTGATTTTTCGGATCCAGAGACGGCAGCACCGGGATTTGTTGCCGCGACACGAGGCGTTGTTATGCCGGCAAGGATGAACTTGATTCGGGCATTTTCTCTCGGCAAGAGCAGACGCAATCGACTGCCGGAATTGACGTACTCGACAATGGCTGGCACGCGCTTCTGACGCAAGAGAGAAGGTAAAAACGCTGATGCTCTGGCATGAGATTCGGAAGCATTGACAATTCGCTCGGCGGGTAAAGCCACGCCAGAATGGAATCCCTTCTTGCTCTTGATAGCGGCTTCTTCTTTTTCAAGTAACTCGTCCCAAATCGGACTGCGATCTTCGACTTGATCTTTGCGATGCCTGATCACTGTTGCGTATCCATTCTCGACTATCAGGGACGCGAGATCGATTGAGCCGTTTGCGAGCTCAACAGTCGCCATATCTCGTTCGTCAAACTGGTCCGACTTTGGACGCGTGTGTAGGATGACGACCTTGACGTGCTTGCCAATTGATTTCTTCCTCACGAACTCTCGCGCGGCATTGACATAAGACGCTTGCTTGGGGTCTGCCTGCCTCGGTCCCCGAATACTCGCCAACTGGACAATTTGCTCGTCACCGGTCTTGGTTCGCAAGGACAGCGTATCAGCTGATATCACGCGCCCAACTGTCGCCGTGAAAGATTTATCGTTCTCGGTTGTGCCTGGCTTGGCGCCTGTGGCCGGCGCGCTGACACCTTGCCATAAGTTAACGCTTTTCAGTTTTGCCGAGTGTTCGGCGGCACGAAGCTTGCTCATGTTTGCGGCCCCAAGCAAGTTACTCTGCCAGTCGCTCACTTGGGCCAAGCCGGACTCGAGCAACTTTTCGGCAATATTTCCGGCCGGATGTAACACGATGCCAACCAGCACGCCCTGGTTTGACGCACCGACGAGATCGACCTTGACGTTGCGTTGAAGCAAACGCTGCTCGACATAGTATTTGGCAGCGTCACCAAATGGCTCGCCAGGCTCGGCCGTAGCATCGGTTGTCGAAGCAGATCGCGGGGCACGGATGCCGGCAATCAGAAGCGGGACATGGACGTGCAGGTCCGGGAGCATAAACCTGACCAGAGCACGGTCACCGTTGATAATGCGCTCTACAATGGCGTCGATTTGGCGGCCCTTGTACTTGTCGAGAAATCCAGCCGGGACGTCGTAAGATCTGGCCCAAGACTCGATTTTCGGTGCCCAGAGACCAATTTCGGCTTGCTTGGCGGCTGCCTCAAGCGACAGGTACTTGTCAAGAAGTTCGTTGGGTTCGGCGGCCAGGTCTTTGCCAGTCGTGGTCGGCTGGCGAACACGAACGGTGCCGGCCGAGATCAATTGTTCGTTGACGGAGACCTTGTTGGGCAGATAAACGACCCCGTATTCGCGGTTTGTATTCGGGATGGTGTAAAGGATCTCGCATTGCACAATTTGGCCGACTAGTTGAAGACGAAGATGCTCGCGGGATTGGAAAGCAAAAGGCTGCGAACGTCAGCGAAGATGTCACATTGAAGTGGGAGTGGAGTTGCAGGCAGGGCAAATTCGCCTTTCATGTCGTAATTTGCTCAAATGCTCTCACTTGGGTCGATCCTGTCTAGATATGCAATAATAGAACATACCTCGTCACCTTCGTCTCTTTTCAGACGGGGAGCAGTAACGAATGCCAGCGAAAATGTGCGCTCGGCAGGCACTTGACCGGGCTGTGGTGGCCGTACGGTCGTGAGCAGGACCGTGTCGCCTGACAGGGCCGACTTGACCTTGGCGGCGAACAATGGAGCCATGGATCGGTTTCAACTTTCAACTGGACAAAGCAGGAGATATTGTTGACGGTTATGACAGAATTTGACTAAAATCTGTCTTCAATTCGCGGAGAAAGTCGAATTTTTGCGGATCGCTTCGAGCCGACAATTATTAGTAGTTATTAGGATCCAGCTCCCGGCTCTTTGTTTTCTGCACAAGTGCATCGGGGCTCGGGCCACGTGGATTCTATCCACACCCTGCTTTTTGCCGAGTCCACGGCCGCTGCTGTAATACCTGCACTGCAGACGAAAAACAGTCGGGATCAATAACATCTAGGATCTATTAGGCAAGTATTATATGAAGAGTAAAGAATAGATTATCCGGGATGGTGATGGGCGGGGCGTAGATAGTAGAAGGAGGCCAACAATCACCGCAGAGTGAAGACCCTTGGTGGTTATTGCAACCACGCGTTCGGTCAGCTTACGCGGAGACTTTCCGCTAGAGGAATGCTTATATAATACTCGGCAAAACGGGTGATAGTTAACAGATAAGGCTATGTACGATATTGGTTGTCAGTTAACAAAAAGTCGACGTTACGGTTACCAACGACGACAAAATAATATTATGAAATGCCCAATAATATTAATGGTGTACACTGTACTGCAAACAAGATCCCGGCATCAGTCAGTAAATTAGCACCGGTAGCACTAATAAAGAAAGATAACTAACTATCTATGATAAGTGGACTAAATAATTAAGCACTGTCGCGCCGCAAATTGCGAGGCATCCCCCCAGGCCAGCCGCTGTCCATATTATTGGCTTCTCTTTGTGGGGCAAGTGCGTCTGCACTCCCAAGGTTTTGATCTTCTAACAATAGGAGACGTTAGATTGCAGAATAACTATTTACATTCTTCTCATTTTACTCGGTCGAGAACAACCGACTGGTGCGAAGATTTTTATGGGTTTCGTGCGAGACGATTACTTAATTGCTTCAGTTAACTTATTATTATCACGAGCCTGGCGAGCTTTGGCGCAAGCCGCACTCTGTGTGGTCGGTTAGTGAACAACGCGCTGTGCCTGCACATTTGTGCCGTAACCATCACTACCAACACTCCGTGCTGAGAAGTACGCAGACGAGCCGCGGCGCTAGCGGTGCTGCGCCTCACTAGGCTTCCCTAATGCGCACTAGCGCGGACAGCCCCACCAATAATGCAGTATCCTGGTGTTAGTAGTACCTGCTCTTTGCAGGCTGTTCTGTCCGCACAATCAGCACCACAACAGCAGCAGCGTGGAGCCGCAGGACGTGTGTGAGTGCGGCGGTGGCCCTAACCCTGCGAGCGGCATCCACGCGGCCGAGCCGCCCGCGCCGCGCCCACTGCCCTTTTCTTTCTTTCTTTTCGTTCGTCAGCCTTCAACATAACACACATTCCTTTTCATCATCATCATCCCCATCCGCACAGCCAGAATGGCCCATCTGAGCGAATACCAAGGTGCCATCGCCCTGCTCGACCTCGATCGCGGGTCGTCATCATCCACCTCCACCACCACCACAGCAACAACCGCAACCACAACCACCGCCGCACAACAACAACAACAACGCCAGTCGCCCCAGCACCATCATGCACCGCTGCCGCGCATCGTCATGCCCGAAGATGATGGCAGCCAGGACGACAGACGAGCATCTCGCCATCGCAACCGCACATCCATCGCAGACCTGCTCGCAGACTCAAACGAACGCGACCAACTTCAACAGCAGAACGGCGGCGGCGGCGGCGGTGGCCATAACCTGCAACCGCCCCACATCTACACCAACAGCGCCAACCCTCCGATCGATACCCAGCTCCTGTCTCCCATGTCCGTGGTCTCAGCCACGTCGCCGTCGGCAATGTCGACCATTTCCAACCCATCTTCGGCCTCGTTTTCGTCGGCGGCGTCATCGGTCTCGGGCGTGACGTCGAACGTTTATGCCTATGTCCAGTCGCCAGTCTCGCCTATCAGTTCCCATCCCCAACCCCTCTCGCTTCCGTCCTTGCCATCCGTCATCCATCCCGACGGCACTGGTGGCGGCAGCCCATACAGGCACCACGTCACTGACCCCGCCCTGTCGGGAGTCATCCCGGCCAACCCTGTCCGCACTGGCGCTAATGCAAATGCCGAGTTCCGTCAAGCAAGCGCTCCTTCTTCACAGCACCAGCAGCAATCCAGTTCTGGCCACAGCTCCAAACGTGAAAAAGCATCTGCTGGCTCGCCCGGGGCTTCGTCCGGACAGACGCCGTCCGCATCAAGGCCGTACAAATGCCCGCATGCCGGCTGCAAATGGACATTCGCCAGACACTCGGATCAGAGACGGCATCTTCGATCGCACTATTCTCCAAACTTCCACTGCCCTTACTGGCGGACAGACCCAACCTGTCATCGCAACGGCGGCGCATTCAACAGGTTAGACGTGCTCAAGCGGCATTTGCGATTAGTCCATTTTGTCCAGCTTAAGGACACCGATGCCGGGTGGTGCAGACTGTGTCAAAAGATGTTTGCCTCTCCAAGGGTATTTGTTGAGCACTGTGAAAAGTGTGCGGATTCGGTCCAACCCACAGAGTGGAAAAAGAGTGCGGCCGAAGGTGAGCCAATGCAGCCCGGTATGCCATCCGAGCACGCCTGACGCGTCTAATGTGAATGTCCAAAAAAAAATAAGTTTGTTTTAATAGTGGAATGGGTAATTTAATTTCAGCGGGTTTTTGTGATTTGTCGTACACGTGTAAAGTTAGGTTCTGTATTCCGGGAATGTATTCTCGCGAGTCGCTCTACTTAATTTTGTGGGAGAAGAGATTTTTTTTTAATGGGATCTCGTCTATGACTACTACTCTCTTGTACAATTTGGTGTCATGTGCTTTTTTTTTTCTATGGGACTGTTTTGAGTGTCGGTGTATGAAAGTCTTCACTCTTACTATTGGTTGTACCTAAGTTAATGAAAATTTCTAATGATCAATAATGCTTTTGAAAAGACCAGAGTAATCAAAGAACAATCATTTCCTGTCAGCCGCTTCGCTTGCGGCCCGGCCAGAACAAGTTGAGTGCTATTAAGTCGACCTTGAGTCGCCCGCATTCTGCTGTCCGCCTGCTCTCTGTGGCTGGCGGCCAGTTAGGACGGCCACACAGCACAGTAGCTAGCTAGTTCGAGGTCGCGTCTGTTTTGAAGGTTGCATCCGGGGGGGCCAAGGATCACAAAACTAACTCTTCTCTTGGTTAAATATTAAGATGATGCGATAAGATGAGACACGGCGTTTTAGATCCCCGTTCGATGGGGTCCTGAGACTGCTTGTTCTAAAACTACGTATCACTGGGCCCCTCCCCCTCCCCCCCCGGCCGGGATAAATTCAGGAGGGATCCGTTTTATGCCGCTGCATGTTTAGCAGACAACATAAAGGATTAGGCCGCAAGACAGTTTAGTTGTTTGCCCGTCGTTTGTTATTATTATACAATTGGTTTTTTCTGTCTTGGTAGTGTGGCCATGGCCTGGTAACAATGTGATGGGTTGTGTGCCCCTTGCTGGACTTCAAGGGACCTTACTTACCTCGACTCGAAAACAATCTCGTCTTAGTCATCAGCAGCATCGCGCCCATCGCCATCGCCACGGCAACTGAGGTTTGCCAGAAATAAAAGACACTATATTTCATAAGCGAGAAAATCAGATTCCATTTTATTTCGCGCAACGTATTTCTGTTGAGTCCATCTTCGAATACGCGTGTTTGGCCGGCGCCAAGATTAAAGTTGATGGCCTGCATTTGGCAGTGTTGATGTTGTTTAGACATTGCCTAATCCAGGATAGCGGCCCCTGCCAGGACCCAAACCAACCAAGTTCATCGGAATTAAGCAAGGGTGAACAACCTGCACGCGCTGCCTCTGCTTGTGTGTGGTGTCGTATAATAAATAATTCGTTGGCAATAACCTACAAACCATTTTGTGAATTGCCGCCTCGGTAATCAATCTTTCTTGTTGCCGTCTTTCAGGATTCTGCTCATTGTGAAAAACCCGAATTTGCTTATATTATTTGGTCGAGAAATTTCACAAGAAGCGCGTTGTTTTTCTTTTTTTTAAACGTGTTTTGAAATACAAAACGGTGGGACGCGTATTGCTGTCGATAATAACAACGACAAATGATGAGGGGTATGTTACTGTTTTCTTTTACGTGACCAAACATTTTTAGTAGTTTTTTTTGCTGATATTTGTTATATAGAATACAAGGTCGTCGTGCTCGGCGCAGGTGGAGTCGGCAAGTCGGCATTATCCGGTTCGTTTTTTTGTTCGGGATTATCAAGTCATTTAAAAGAAACCAACCAAACAAAACGCTAACTTTGAACCCAAACCAGTGCAATTTTCGCAAGGCCTTTTCCTCGATTTTTACGATCCGACAATAGAAGATTCCTACCGCAAGCAAATCGAGATTGACGGTCGCCCATGCATGGTTGAAATCCTTGATACGGCAGGAATCGAGCAATTTACCGCCATGCGAGAACTCTACATCAAGAACGGCCAAGGCTTTGTGCTCGTCTACAGCGTGACCGATCGGTCTAGCTTGCTGGACCTGTCCAAGCTGTATGACCAAGTCTGCCGGATCAAAGGTACAAAAACAGTACCGATCGTCTTGGCCGGCAACAAATGCGATTTAGCCCATGCTCGGACCGTGCCGTTTCAGGAAGCAAAGCATTTGGCGTTAAATTGGCACACGACCTCTTTTTACGAGGTGAGTTTTCCTTTTTATTGCTCGGGTGTTCCGCGGTTAAAAATCTCACACAATTTTTAGACGTCGGCCAGAACTGGCGTACATGTTAACGATATCTTCGTCGACGTGGTCCGGCAAATCCAACGACGAGATTCTGCATCCGGCGCGTCTGACGCGTCGTTGACAACCAGCCATACCGCCAGCCGAGTGCCTACCCCGACCGAGAAACACAGGCCGACACATTCCGTCAGTACGATCGGTTGGAATGATCACCGGTCATCAAAAGCAAGCAGCGCAAAACAAAGCGACGCCGGCATCCCAAGCCCAGAATCAAAACACATGAAGCGCAAGAAAAAAACTGGCGGCATGTGTGTTATCTTGTGAACAATCCTCAGACAAAACCTTCTTTTTATATTTTTGTGCAGTTCTTCATGACGCTCATTTCTTGTGGGTATTTTTGCAGCGGACCCCATCTTTATGATAACGACACTGCTCTCATGCGTTTACTCCCCGGCAGCGCCATTCCCATCTTTATGATACGACACTGCTCTCATTCGTTTACTCCCCGGCAGCGACATTCGTTTACTGCTCCCGCGGCACGCTTGTATTTGGTGCCCGCCATGACACAAATATGCCTTGTGCCAGCTCTTCAAGCTAGTGTGAACTGGCTAGATAATGTCCGTACGCACTCTTTATGATTCAGGTCGAAATGCCTATTACATGAAAACATCACGCTCTTTGAACGATTTAACGTCGGCAGCTCACGCTCTTTTTTATGCCACTTTATGCTGTAACGATAATAACTACTTGTACGATGATTGGATATCACTTATGAAACTGATGCCATTGGGCCATGTTTCAAACGATGTATTATTTTTTTTTTGCGGCGACCGCGCCCCGCCCTCCTCGGTTTTTTGGGGTAAATGCTCTGGTGACGTTTGGATGCATATTGTATACTTTATTTTTTTTTTGTTTCGGGACTATTGTTGTATAGATAATTCTTTTTGGTGCGTTGAATGTTCATCACTCTGTTAGTCCACGGCCGGGCATGTCCTACATGCAATGGATATAATATTAGGTTGCGTGTTGATTAGTCGTAACAGTTTCATTTAAAAAAAAATTGTGCCAATCAATTATAACTCCAAACCCCTCCACTCTCTGCAAAAAAAAAAAAAAAAAAAAAAAATCACGAATGAATGCGTTCCTGCACTCTAGGATAGAGACCAACGATCTGGTTATACAATTCAGGATAACTCATGCGCAACACGTCCGGATCCCTTGCCATGGCGGTGAAAAAAGTTGCCGTGCCGGATTTGATCGGCACGGTTGCGATGTTGCAAATCTGTAAGCCGATCACGAACGCGTACCCGACAACCGGCGCATAATAATTGCCGGTCGAATTATAGGCCGGGTGCGTGTATCTGAGGTACAGGTACGCAAACAACGCCGTCACGTATGCGACAAAGATGGAACCGAGATTGAGGAACGGATCGATCAGGCAATCATTAATGAGCGCATCAATGCCGCGGTCCTTGATCAGTTTCCAGGTCTCCTTGGCCGCCGGAATGTAGGCGGCGCCGTAAAGCGCAATGTAGGCGTACGCGTAGTGGTTAAAGTACCGAACCGCCCAACTCAAAACTACCAAGAGGCATTGGATAAAACAGATGAGGAAAATTGCGATCCAGTTATTTTCTTGCCGGGCCACGTTCTGTCCCAAGGCTGCCAGTTGCTGTAACAGTTGAATGATCGAGACAAGAAGACTGCCAAACGAAATCGAACCCAACGAGTACGTCATTGCCCGTTTGAACGCGCCTAGGGCCGGCCATTGCGGCATGCCTTGGACCGACCGTGAGCAGAAATACCAAGACCCGTACACGCCCGAGATGGTGGTGTGAACGATGTTCTTGATGACCTCTGAGATGTAGTACCCACAGAACGTGACAAAAACAATCAGTCCAATCAAGGTTGCATGCGAGCAGCTGCCACCTGCCGTAGTGCCACAGCTCTGGGAGTCCGCGGTCGGGTTGTATTTAACGTACAAGGCAACAAGCGTGACGGCGAACCACGCCGCAAACGCAGACACGACAAGCGTGCCAATCAAAGACACCATTAAAACTGACGGATGCTGACGGGTGACGTCCATTATGGTCTGCAGAATCAGGGTCGCAAATGGGATCCGTCGAATCCATGAGAAAAAGCAAAACGCACCAAACAGGGCAAAGATTAAAAACACGATCGCGGCAGAATAATAATGCTCGGAAAAATAATAGATCGCGGTCGCCAAACCAAGAACAATGTTCATAATCCCTGTCATCCAGATGAACTGCTTCGTGAACGCGCGCGCCAACATGAAATACCCGAGAGAGAACACAATGGCAATGACGATGACGAAAATGAATAGAACCACGGTATTCGTCGTCAACGAAAAGCTCTCCCCACTGCCGTAGATGCCACCACCGACAAAGCTCTTTGTTGCCGCATATGCATGGATCGCTATGCCTGAGACGGCCGTGAAGCCGCCCAGGACAGCGACCAAGAGGAATACTGCCCACAGATCATTCCAGCGGGGCCTCTCGATCTTAAACTGCTGCTCGAACGTGGCTTTTTGTTCGTCCTTGTTCCGATACGGCTTCGTGCCCTCGTTTGGCGGCGGTGCTGGCGGTGGAACCTGAGATTGGTATCTCGGTCCAGACTGGGCGTAGGCCGCCTCAGACTGCGGATACATGGGCGGCGGCGGCATGCTGCCTGTGTGTTGTTGCTGAGGCTGGTTGTAGACCCCAGACATTGTTCTTCCCTGTGGAGAGAATGCAAAGAAAATAAAAAGAGGGGCAAAGAAGCAACAGAGTATGAATCTTTGTTGAACAAGCTTAAGAAATCACATCGCTTTAGGAGTGGACACAGGAGTATTTGGTAACTGCAACATGAAGTACAAACGAATTGATTCCACCAGCTCCGATGACGTCGACGCGCCGCACACTCTTGTCTGTCGATCAGGGCCTTCGCTCGTCCAGCCTTTCATCAAGTAGCCCAGCGCATACGGAATCGGCAACTCGGCGGGCAAAAGTATGGGAAGCGCAGGAAGAAAAGTCACTTGGTTTATCACCGATTAGTAATTCGCCGAGGCTAAGTTAATGAAACAATTTCAGTCTTCACATTTGTTTACGAAATTCGTTAGTCGTGTCCATATATAGTTACTATTATTTTATCACGCGCGCAGGTGTAGACGTAAAAAAACAGAACTTATCGAATGGTCAATAAACAAATAATAAAAGGTTACAATGTAAAAGCCACCACCTGACACAATAATGGAACAAAATAGACCAACCTTGTTAGCAAAAAAAATAGGCAGCATATATCAAATTGTCGTTTATTACTGCAACCACTTTAATCAAAAGTCGTAACAATAGGCAGAGAAAATGAAGAAGACCCAATAAAGTAATGTATAAGATCAATGGTAAACATATAAAGCGATCGCCAACATAACAAGTTTTAAACCAAGGGAGCCTAGATACATATGCATTCACAATTTATGAAATAAAAAAAAATTTCCAAAATCGCGAAACGGAGATATACGATACACCACACACACATGGTATTACTTAAGAAACTAAAATATTACTTGAAACATGCTGCGCTGAGCTCTCTTCATATGTCGATCCGTTGCCCATTCACAAACTCGTCGTCGTCCGCAAAACGCATCTTATTGTCCTCTATTCCACTCATCTGGCGCGACAGTTCTTCACAATATTCATCGTCAGTGTGCTGGTCCTTGTATTTCAAAGAATTCATGCGTTCAGGCTCGTCACCAGCATCGTCCATGTCCATGTCACCAGCAACCTCGTCTGACGCACGTCTGCTCTGCATACCTGAACTTTGCATGCTCATGACCGAGTCATTTCGTGAAGACCGTGTCTTAGGAAGAGTCAATGTCTCAGCGGTGTCTTGCCGTAGCAACTTGCCAGGTCGGTCGAAATAAAAGTCATCATCCTCTTCGTCCATCGGCGCCAAACGCCGTTCAACAAAGTGGTCATCTATTGACGATTCATCGACACTGCACAAAGAATCAGCACCAAATATAAATCCAACTCACCAACCCAATAAAACAAGTTAACATACAACGTAAATCCTTGGAAGTTGGCCTGGAGAGTAGGTGACAATGGTGTGGAACCTTGCAGGAATCTGCTTCCCTGCAACACACTTGTAGACGCGTTCGTAAACTCCGGATCAAAATTGGAAGTATCCGTCGCCGACGACAGTTGCGGCTTAAACGGTGGCGGAACCTTCTTCTGCACAAGCAGATCCCAATCTACATCTGCAAAGAACGGATGCGCCTTAAGCTCGCGGGCATCGTCGACAGCCCCCAAGCGATGCTTCGGGTTGCGATTTAGAAGTCCTTTGACAAAATTTTTGCCTTCTGCCGATAACGCGTCCTTCGGGAATCGAACTTTTCCAAATGCAATGTTTTTGTACATCTGCTGAGTGTCTTCGGCATAGAATGGTGACCATCCACAGCACATTTCAAAAATGAGCACACCTAGAGACCAAAAATCGACCATCTTCGTATAACCTTGGTCGTCCAGAAGCACCTCCGGTGCCAGGTATTCAGTAGTGCCGCAAAACGTGTTTGTTGTGTCATTTGACGTGAGATTCGCTTTGGACAGGCCAAAGTCACATAATGCAATGTGTCCATTCGCATCGAGCAAAATGTTCTCGGGCTTCAAATCACGATACACGATGTCGTGGTTGTGCAAATTTTCCAACGCAAGAATCAATTCTGCAATGTAAAACTTTGCCCGCTCTTCACGGAATCGTCCCTCTTTCTGGAGATGCCAGAATAGTTCACCACCTGACATGTAATCCGTCACGAGATACAAGTCGGCGGGAGTCTGGAAAGAGAACTTGAGACCAACAATAAACGGAGAATCAGCCGTGGCCGTACGGACTAGAATATTGCGCTCGCCAATTGTGTGAGCAACTTCCTTCTTTTGCACGATAACCTTCTTTGATAAAATCTTCATGGCATAAATTCTATCAGTATCTCTTTTTCGAACTTGGTAAACCTGTCCAAAGGTGCCCTTTCCAATCAGCCGCAAGATCTCGAAATCATCTGGACCGTAGTGGCGCTTGCTGACTGCTTCATACAACATCTGCAGTCGGACCTCTCCAGACACTTGCTCACCTTTCACACGCGGCTGCAATTTGTACCACTCATCAAAGATCTGCTCGTGCCGTAGAATCGGTTTAATCCGAACATGCCCTAAAAAGGAGTCGTTGTTGTGTTGGTCATATATACTAACGTCGATTTCCGAATCGTCGCCAAGAACATCGAAAACCGCCTCATGCTTCCAGCTCGGATTAGCACCTGAATTCGCCCGACTAGTTAATTCAGACAAATTCGTAGTAGAGGACTGTCGACTGCGGGACGGAATGGCGATACCGTTCGTTTTGGCCGACGCTGCACCGTTTCCACCAAGCCCGCCGGCATCTGTCTTGTTGGCGAATGAACTAATCCGACTATTTTGCGGATCGGCCGACGTAAGACTAGGACCGCGAGTGATAAACTCATTCGACTCGAATGTGCAGACGACGTATGGGAATGGGTCACGCGAAGTCACACGCAAGTTCCTGGCCTGTATTATCTTAACTATCAGCCGTCCACTGGGAGCCTTGACTGATGCACTTGCTAAAGTGGAATTTGTGTTCGAAAACGAGAATGACGATGATGGAGACGATGCCTCGGTCACAGACGCTGAGGCTGTGTGCTGCGGGGACGGTGATTCAGGAGGCGTTGGACCCTGTATACAAGTCAGTAATTGTCTTTGGTGGGTTCATTTGCAGAAAAACAAGCAAGCATACATCTGTAAAATTATGTTGCAAAGATGGCTGCCGCTTATCGACTAGATCAGGCTTCGGGGTAATCAGTTGCGAATGCGGATCCTCTTCTTCGATGTTGACAGAGGTAGCAGACAATGCCTGGCCGGGCAGGCTAATTTGTGACTGTGAATCCTGCACAGCAACTGGCGTTGGCGACCCAGTACTCGATTTCGGTGTAGTAGACCGCGAGCCAAAAAAGGAAAACTTGGAAGACTTCTCGACCTTGTCGTGCTTCTCGGTAGTTTTGTCTGCCTTGTCGGACGCTGGCTCCTGTGATTGAGTGCCCTGCTGTTGCACAGCAGGATGCAGGGCATCCGGCACGGTATCAACGTCAGTAGGAGCCTGTCCTTGCCGTGCAGCGGCCGCGGCCGATGTATGAAATGGGGAGAAATGGAATAGAGACTTTGCGAACTCGGCCATTATTGCATATCAGGGAAGGCTATATGCGGGGTTGGGTGTGCGCGCTGCGCTGCAAAAGGCGCACTTGGGGGACGCCAGGGCGACAGGGCGCAAGGGACTGGCCGGACTATTGTTGTAGCGGTTAATTGCAGCGAGGGCGAAGTTGCCCGTTCCGATAGTAGTAGTAGAAGTAGACGTATTAGCTGCTATAGTTGGTGGGCCCAGTTGGTGATGATAGCTCTAACAAAGCGGCGGGGCACGAGCAGTCTTGTCTGTCAAAAGTCTCCTCAAAAGATGAGGGCGGCTGTCAACTCGCGCGCGTGATGCCGGTGATCACCAGAGCGTGAGGTTTAATCGGCCAATTGAGCCGAGTTCACGTGTTTCTCATTGTTCCCCCGTCCTAGTGCGAAAACTAGCTAGAATCATGTCGGTAATATATTTTGGGCCATTTATCGTGACGAGACAGGTGTTTTATGTGAGTCGCAACTGTTGTGCCTTCTTTCAGAAGAAGCTGGAGCGGCTAAAGAGTCTAGAAATCGAGATATTCATTTGCACTTGTTAATGTGAAACCATTATTGCCCGGGCATGTCAGTACAGAATTAATAGCCACCAAAGCTGCTACACATATATTAATAGTTGGAGTAGGTGTTGGTCTGTCCATACCGAGTAGTGCCTAGAATAAAGGATCTATCGGCAGAAGAGGTGAGATCTAGCCTAGCCGACGATTCTGCATCGCTGCGCAAAATCATGAGCTAATGCTTATAGGTGGCGGACTTATTCATCACTGTTCAGAAGGTATCAGAGGTTATAGAAAATGTGTACAAAGGGCAGTCTCTTAATATAGCCATACAAGATGGTCCTCTGGCTGGCCAGTCAGTTCCTCACGTTAGTTCCTCGCAGCTATTGTTAAAATTCTTTCCCAAATCCTAACATTACTGCCATAGGTCCATTGCCATATTATTCCCCGCCGGTTAAATGATCTACCAAACGTCGACGATGTGTATCAACTTCTAAACTCTAAGGACGCGGATATTGAGCTCTCATTCCAGCAACTCAAATCCATAAACACGGTTGGCTTGTCTAGCCCGGACCTGCCAGATTTGGCGCGAACGCCTCGAACTGAAGAAGAAATGTGGGCAGAAGCCGAGATATTACAAGCAAAGATGAGTAAAGCTAGTCTATAGAGAGTGAGCGCCTGTTTGGTGTCGATTCGGACAGTTGCGTCATGAATGTTGGATTAATGATTAGTGTATAATAGATCGTGCATGGCTTGACTACTATAATTTGGGATATACACTTTCTTTCGTTACATTTAATTCAATGCCAAGCTTACAGGTATAAGTTTAGTGACTAAAATCATTGGCGAACAGAACCTAGCTGGCACACCACGCCCTTATTATGTCTATCGAGCGATCCTTCTGGCGCTGCCTCTACGTCGATTCCGTCATTGAGCAAGAACCAACTAGAATATAGATCTGTGTCAACGAGTTCTCCAATCTAGTTCTAAATTTAGTAAAACAAGTTAAAACCATAAGATAGATAGATAGTTAACTTATAATGTTTCGTCTGTATTTCTGGTTTAAACCCTAGCCTGGGACTAAGGCAAGGGTTTATGCAAAATTTGGACCTAAAGAATCAAATCTCACGTAAAGTGAAGCCGCGTCTTTAAACATCGACGCGTCTGTCAAAAAAAAAAAACAATCGTGGAATTGCAATTCAGCTTTATCCGATAAAGTACTACGATATCAAAATGGCGGACATGACACAATTTGATAATATATACTTTAATCAATCCGCGCGGCCGGGACGATTACGCTTTGCCAACTCAGGATTAGGATGGAAGGCATCATCGAAGAATGCAACTCAGCCACCTTTCCTCCTTCCACAGTCTGAATTAGTTTCGGCGAACTGGAGCAGAGCAGCAAAAGGGTACGAGTGCCGAGTGTTGACCAAAGATCGTGGTGTTATTCAATTTGATGGTTTTGATCTCGATGATTTTGATCGGCTGAAAAACACGCTCAAACATCACTTCGACACCGTTCTCGAAACTCGGCCGCATTCTACCAAAGGCTGGAATTGGGGGAAAACTGATTTTGAGAGATCAGAGCTTGTGTTCAATGTTTCGAATCGGCCAGCGTTCGAGGTCCCGTACGCTCAGGTTACTAATACGAATTTGGTTGGCAAGAGTGAAGTTGCTATCGAACTGAGCGTTGATCACGATGTGGCGATACGGGGCCCATCTGGTGTGCGCGATGAGCTCGTTGAGATGCGATTCTACGTGCCAGGTACCGTGCCTAAGAATGAAGACGATGAGGAGGATCAGTCAGATGCTGAGGAACAAATCGCTGCGACGGCATTTTACGAAACCATAAAAGAGCGTGCCGATATTGGAGTAGTTGCCGGCGAAACTATTGTCTCTTTTGCGGATATTATGTTTCTCACACCAAGGTTTGTGGTCTCACACACTAGTCAAAAATTTGAATTTCGAAACCCTAATGTTCGTATAGAGGCCGTTACGATATCGATATGTATCCGTCATTCATGCGACTGCGCGGTAAGACATACGACTACAAAATTCTGTACACGTCGATTGAGCGGCTATTCCTATTGCCAAAGCCTGACGAGCTACACAATGTACTGGTTATCCAACTTGATCCGCCATTGCGACAGGGTCAGACGCGATACGCGTTTCTCGTGATACAGTTCTTGAAGGAGGAAGAAATTGAGGTTGAACTCAATGTCGAGGAGTACGTGAAACATTTCTAGTATACTATTTAACGCGGCAGACGCTTACGTAGTTCGACAGCGATGAATTTGAGGAGAAGTATGCCGATAAATTGAAGAAGAAGTACGATCAGGCGGCACACGAAGTTGTCGGCCAGGTTTTCCGAGGCTTATCGGGCCGAAAGATAGTTGTGCCCGGTCAGTTCCAAAGGTATGTGTGCCAAAGCTTTGAATTTAGTTTCCGTTCGTGAGTTGGCTGATAGTTTGTTTAGCGCGCACGGCCAAGCCGGTGTCAAATGTTCACTAAAAGCCAGCGAAGGGTATCTCTATTTCCTCGAGAAGAGCTTCTTGTTCATTCCCAAACCTACAGTATATATGGCGCACTCGGACGTGAGTTCTGTGACACTGTCCCGTGTTGGTGGGTCGGTCTCGTCGTCCCGAACGTTCGACTTGACAGTTACCTTAGTCACTGGTGTGTCGCATCAGTATTCCAGTATTAACCGCGAGGAACAGAGTGGAATTGAATCATATCTAAAGTCTAAGAACATCAAGATCAAGAACGATTTAGTCGACGATCAGACATTCCTTGCTGCGGCGCTCGGTAGTGAGTCTGACGACTCCGATGTCGAGGTGGCACCGCGGGGTGACCGGGGCTCTGCGTCAGAAGACGAGGAGTCAGTTGATGAGGATTTCCAGGCTGATTCGGATGAGAGTGACATTGCGGAGGAGTTTGACGAGAACCATGCTAGCAGCGGCGACGATGAGTCCGCGTCTGGTGAGGAAGGTCAGGACGACGACGATGACGACGATGTTGTTGACGGCGATGAAGATGAGTCACAAGACGAGAGGCCGGTGAAGAAGAAAGCGAGGATTGACTAAATGTAAATTTGTATAGTTCTGTATATCAGCTAGGGCCCCGGAATAAAATCTGTCAGGCTAAAATATGGTGGGAGAGTGCCAATAAGGACCATCGCGATCATCGATGCCGCGCGTCTAGTGTTATATATCCAAGCCAGTCCCAAGTGTCTCCAAACATAAAGTTAGCCAGCCGGCTTTTGCGGCAACCATTCCTGATTACGTTCAAAATACACTTGAAGAGCTATGATTTTAATGGCACAAAATCGCGTGAATGCGTTATTATCGGCACCTTTCAACCACAACGCCCCCTGATTGGACAAGAAAAAGTTAACACGCATCATTTTTTTTGGACAAGCTATTTTTTTTGTTGCAACGTTTCGCTAGCCACGCAAGCTTCAAGTTTGTTTTCTAGTTGCGCAATTGTTGGCACCCTAAATGTTGCGTGGTCATGATGGTTAGGGCACTTTATTCATTGCGTGCGGTCCATTGACTTAACTTTCCCTCATCGATTTTCACTTGCAAACCACCAAACAACATTAGTACACCAAGACTCATCTCAACAACAACGCGCGCATCCACCGACCACCCATCGAGATACTCTCATCGCGAGCTTGTTTAAAAGGAATACGGGTCGCGGTCAAAAATCTGAGCAGCAGCGAATTACGGCGAAAAAGATTGCAGCCACCCTGAACTGTCAACGACATCCAAATCTGCCTAGCTAACCAAAGGGGCATGCAGGAGGCCTGATTCAGCACAGATATTTGTAACCAGATAATGTGGTCACCAGTTGCCTATCCTCTCGCGCCGTCTATTTGTCCCTGCCTGTATACCAAAGAAGAAGACAAAGGCGACGACGACGCTGCTGCTGCTGCTGCCGCCGTCAGAATCTGCCACGATGCTGTCCGCGCGAGAAGAGCGCAAGATGATGGCTCGCATCAAGCAGCTTGAGCAAGAGGAGGAAAGAGAACATAGTCATAGTCACAGTAATCAGGATGTGCAAAGTAATGTGGTTGGCGCCGGAGTTATCAAGAAACGCAAGCGGTCAACTCCCAAGAGCGTCAGTCCGTCTCCAAAACATGCCGAAGCAGGGCCGAATGGAAATGGTAAGCCAAGCAAGGCCAGACAGCAATCGCCGTCGACAAATTCTGATAGGTCGAATGCGAGTGGTGATCGGCGTATTTCAAAATCACACAATCGCGATATCGTTCGCAAGACAGTTAATGGAATTGACCATGCCGACGATGCCGAGAGCGAAATGTCGACGGATGACGACGTCGACTGGTTGCCACCAAAACTTTTACTCGTGCGCAAGTTTTTCAGGGCGCGGGAAAGGGAATTGGCCAAGTTTTCGCCGGATTCGGTTTCCAGCAGAGGCAAAGCTGCTACGAGCGAGCCGGTGTCGCCGTCTGACACTGACATCAGTTCACGAAAAGGAAGTTTTTTCACAGTTAAGGAGGAGCGACGTAATTCGCCTGATATTGTCAAGGCAAGGCACAAAGAGCGGGATGACAGATCCATTGGATCCCAGTCGCCAGCCGTTTCACCACGTACGGTTCCAGTCTCGCCTTCTGCCCAGGTGAAAGCGAAATCAAGATCACCGTTACCCCGGCCGTCGGGCGAGGCATCGGAGGCAGCTAGCAAAGTACCCTGTTTGCCAACGACGGTTCGGGCAGTTCCCGACAAGTCGAAAGGTGGTCCCAATTTGGCGGAACTTTTCGCAGATTCTATGGAAGACATTCGACGCAACGCCGCCCCGCAAGCGCAAGAGAAACCGCAAAGCCCGTCTAGGCCGGCGACGACTGAACTACAACAGACTACAAGCACAGAAGAAGGCCGTCCTGAGCTGGGTTCGCAACCGTCTTCAACATCAATACATTTACAACAGCGGGTACACTCGCCATTACAGTCACATCCAAGCCTTCCTCCACCTACGCCGGCACGACGAGTAGGGCCAGCTTCGCCGTCGGACGCGACGATGACTGTTTCAAGCACAAATGGTGTGAAAGCACCAGGTCTGCGGGTGCAGCTTCCTCCACAGTCTCCTTTCCAGCTGCCATATGCTACCATGCAGCAGCAGCAGCAGCAGCAGCCTGGTCAATTTGCCCCGCCACTGCCAGCTACTCCTGGTTCTGCTAGCACTACTGCGGCGGCTTCGATGCATTCACCGTTTGCCCTCCCTTCGCCGTCGCCTGTGACGCCGAGCGGGGCAGGCCCGACGGTGCAACCACCCAGGCCGGTGAAGAAGCTGTCGTTTGCGGATTATCGAAAGAAGCAAAATCCTGGCGGCAAGGAGAAGGACAAGACAGAGGAGGAGAAGAAGGAATGACCGACGTTTGAGTTGTGTAAAAATAAAAAAAGGCATACACAAAAGGAACGCGGTTTAGATGTGTTTAATAATTGTACAATATAGCATCAATATGCTTAATGGTATACCGGTGTTACGGGGTTGCAGCTTGGTTATTAACGATTATTATTATTATTACTTTTCTCTTTATTGTTTTACTATTTGTTATTTGAATTGTGTTATTATAGTATTTGCTGGCGGGGTATTGGTAAATAGCTTGTTGAAAAGCTGGAACTAGTCTTATTAAACCTTTTTTGTAATTGTAAGCCTTATCAGGGAAATTAAACTTGCTTGTTTTGCGAGATAAATTAAGAGCTGCGATACTTTTGATCTCGAGCTTATGAGTTTGAGATTTGGAAATGTAAATTCCAGTGTGTTATGCAGCGCGGTGAGAATAATTGCTGTATGGCCTGATGATTGCGTAAATAATAATAACCATCGGGAGTGGTCGTGATTGGCCGGAAGAATCCGGAGCGAGCTCCGGCAGTTGTTACCCGGCCGCCAACTGCAGTCAAGTGGCGACCAACCAATGAGAGCGCGTGAAAAGTCTGTGCGACACGCGTGCGGGCCCGGCTCAACACAAATTTGTAAGGTTAGGGTATCTCGGGAAGCGCCGCTTATTTTTTAGCGACAACCCGGAATGAAAATCGGAAAGGGGAAAGGAACAGCATTTATATTCTACTGAATTTTTTTTTTCTTTTTCAATCTGCTTTTGCATCATAGATCATCATCAATTATCCGTCTAACTACTAATTCACAATGCCTTACGCTGCTGGTATGACCAATATTTCTTTTAAAGAACATTTACGGCAACAGTCTCTGCTCCGTGCGAGTGTTATGTTCTTCTAGTCGTCCTTGACCGAACCCAGACTGACTTGGGAATTTCATAGGTGACGCTTCCAAGGGTGCTTCCCTTTTCAAGACCCGATGTGCCCAATGCCATACTGTATGTATATTACTTTTTGGTGTTGTTGTTGTTGTTGCTGGCGGGATATGTGGGATGCCAGCATCCGGTGGATGGGTTGTCGCGGATAATGTGCACTCACAATCGGCCGCAGCAATTGTTAGGCAGGACTGACAGTTTTTTGATTGTACAGACTGAGAAGGGCGGTGCGAACAAGGTCGGCCCTAATTTGAACGGTGTGTTCGGCAGACAATCTGGCCAGGCAGCTGGTTACACCTACACTGACGCCAACAAGAAGGCCGGTGTCCACTGGGCCGAGGACACCCTTTTCGACTACCTCGAGAACCCCAAGAAGTACATCCCCGGCACCAAGATGGCATTCGCCGGTCTCAAGAAGCCCAAGGACCGCAATGACCTCATTTCGTACCTCAAGAGCGCTTGTGCTTAAATGCAATAAAAAAGACGCGGGGCCTTCTCCCGGACTTTGTCTTTATATTGTGTTGCCGGAATAATTATAGAAATCTTTTTGTTTTTTTTTTGCCGTGCACCATGTTCGCACATGCCCCAAAATTGAACCTAGATTGTTGTGTATTGAAGATGCATGGTTGGAATGTCGTTTTTGTCATATGTCTCTCCCGTCCGTATTTGTAAAATAGATCTCGTCTTATAGTCCATACGCCCAATCAATTATAGGGTCTGAGCGTTTGTTGATTGAATACGGTTAATCAGCCAACTTCATAAAACCCCCGTCAATATGCACAAGCGTACGGGTTATCTGATAACCGTTACAACTACTCCGAGTTATAAACTTTGATTGTGCAATTCGGACTTCTGCAAGTCTGACGAAGTCCGCCGGTTGTAGGGAAGTTGCCTCAAGCGAAGGTATATTCCCTTCCGGCCGGCGCCTCGGCCCGTTCCAAGCTTTTCTGGGGTACAATTAATTGAACCATACAATGAGCCAAGCCAACAAAACCATTAAAATAAAAAAATAAAAAAAGTGCATTGACATCTGCAAGACACGGGCGATCTTCGGTGAATTTCTTTTGAAGTGCTTCCAGAAGAGTTCTCAATGAAGAAATATTTACCGAAAGCGGGGAAGGCAAGGCACAAGCACAAGGAAAAAAAAAACGTCATTTGCCGCTTTAATAATACTGAGATTTCAGACTCCAGCAATGTAATAACGCGTGACAAGAAAGAATCCGCATGGTTCTCCATTATTTAAATTTATCATTATAAATATTGTTATAAATATTATTATTTATTGAATGCCGACGCTTGAAGAAGATTGTGCCAAAGCAAAAAAATGTGTGGCCGCGCCAACCCGCGCTTACAAGCCGCAGCCTGGCTCATGTGCTTGGTTGGGAACTCGTGCGTTTTTTTTTCCCCCGCCCGCAAATTTGTTGAACCGGTTCACACTTCTTCCGTTAATGCCGCCTGGCGCTTGTGGCGCGCTTATTCCAGCATCGAACCCGCGCATTCAAATTTGCAACCAGTGAAATTTCATGGAGTGGGCTGGTTGGAACCAGACCAAGGCAAATTAAAAAAAAAAAAAGCTCACCCACAACAAGCTAATAATTATTATTTTAGTTTTTAGTTTTAGTTTTGGTTTTAGTTAGTTGGGAATTATCAGTTGTCGCAACCAAGTTAACGCATAACTTCCCACTGTACCAACCTTAGTAGTCAGTCCAGCTAGCTAAGATCAGCTGCCAGTAAGGGTCAAAACCCACACACATCGGGCTTGTGTTATTCGCCGCAAATCGGTTTTGGCTTAATCGACAGCTGTTGACTTTTTTGTGTGTCAGAGTCTTAACGAACAAGGACTTGTCCCCCGTGCTGGTAACCGTGCCCTCGGCTCGTTTCTGTCTGATACGGTAAAACGATTTGACACAAATCATCTCTGAGCTGCAGCTATACTTAACCAAAAAGTTCCATGGATATTGGGACCCGCTGAGTATCAGATTTTACCCTTTTTTTTTTGTTTTTTCAAAAAGTGCTAGCCGGTGTTGGGTGCGAAAGGAATCTAAAAAAAAAAAACCGTTATTATTCATGCACAGGAACCTATTCGTCGCCACCGCAGCCTCGACGACACTCAGCGCCACGACGATTTCGACCACAACTCCAAGGCCGCGACCATCTTTTTCATTTGCGGACAGGAATGTGGTGCTAGTCAACAGCAGCCAAACGAAGATCACATCATCCGGGGCTAATTCGTCTTCTTCATCATCGTCATCGTCATCGTCGTCGTCGTATCAGTCGTCATCATCATCCACCACAAGTCACTCATCATCGGCGGCGACAAAAACTGACGACTCACCGTTCGCCGACTCGCCGCCTGCATCACCCACCACCACTACCTCTCCGCACAAACCAGGCAAGATGCCGGCCGACAAAGCCGACGTTGTGGCGGCCGGCATACGCGAATTCAGCATTTCGAACCCGCCAGACGAGCACGATGAAGCCGCATCAAGCTCGTCAAGCAGTGCCGAATCCTCGCCGATTGGTACGCCAAAGTTGCCAAGCCTGACATCGTCTTCGGGCTCAGAAATAATAAGTAATCCCGAAGACGGCCCTGGCACGCCGGCAAACGCTCCTTCAGAAACGACGTCGACCGACTTAATCGTGGCAGAGCCAGATCCTGACGAGATGTACAACGGCAAAAAGTCGATCCACTGGTTCACAATATTGGAAGACATGGGACAAGGAGCATACGGCCAGGTGAAGCTGGCCCAGTATAAGCCTCCACGACACGGGGTGCGTACCACCGCGTCTCTGAACCACACAGCCTTTACTGACCTCGTGTTAGACAATCGTACTGAAATATGTGACGAAAAAACGAATATTAGTCGACACCTGGATCCGAGATCGCAAGTTAGGCACTATTCCGCTAGAAATTCATGTTCTTCAATACCTTCGAAAATATCCCCATCGTAACGTCGTCGACATGCTGGATTTCTTTGAAGACGAAGTAAACTACTACATTGAAATGGCCCCGCATGGCATCCCCGGCATGGACCTCTTCGACTACATCGAGCTCAGGTCGAACATGGAAGAAGCAGAGTGCAGGAGTATTTTCTACCAAGTCGCGTCCGCGGTCCATCATCTTCACAAGGTCGGCGTCGTACATCGCGATATCAAGGACGAAAATATTATATTGGATGGTGACGGCAACATCAAACTTATTGACTTTGGCAGCGCTGCATATTTGAAGAACGGACCTTTTACCGTCTTTGTCGGCACGATCGACTATGCCGCGCCTGAAGTTCTGCGTGGACAGCCTTACGGCGGGAAGGAGCAGGACGTATGGGCAGCAGGAATTCTGCTCTACACAATCATGTACAAGGAAAATCCTTTTTACGATAGCAACGAGATCATCAATGCCGAGTTACGGATACCGTACAGATTGAGCCCAGAAAGCGAGAGTTTGATGCGAAGAATGCTGAATCGGGATATATCTAAGCGGCCGACAATGGAGGACGTGTTGAACGATCCGTGGCTCAAGGATTGCGACGCCGATTCTAGTTTATGGCCGTTTAGTTTGGAAAAGAACCTCCATCATCGTTCGCCTTCGGCCGACAGTACAGCTCGATGAGTGGTATGCCATGCGCAATTTGCAGCCTAAGCGATCTGCGACAATTGCCATAGTGCTACAGGCCGTACGAGACCCCGCTCGCTTTACCGACGCTATCCCAGCATTTATCTATACGTGTATATATATATATTTATATTTATATATTCTACCATTACATTTACGGCGATGATTTATAAATAATGACTTCCTACTAACTTGACACCTTGACTAAAATAAGTTTGGGACAACTTTGTGCATGGATATATTGCATTTCATACTGATGGCTCTTTTTTTTTTTTTAAATGATATGGTTGGATTAGGGAGTTTGTTTTTTTTTGTGTCAAATACGTCCAGAGGGTAATGTCTTGATATGACTTGTTGTAATGAGTTAGTCATAAATGTGAAATTATACCAAACCGTATGCCGGCACCGACTTATAACTTATAAAATAGTGATGCCTAAATGTATTGATTGTTTAGTGTCGAGCTCGATAAATTCACTTTTGCCAACTCAAATCCGATCTCCACAAAGTCTGGGCCGGGTAATACTTCGGTCCAGATACGTTGGTTCGAAATTACGTTGAAACGATAGAGCCCAAAAGAGCGCACACAAAACTCCCAAACCGGTTTTCTGAGACGAATACGATCAAGTACCAGGACGACGGGGTGTGGAGGCACTCTTGAGAGACGGAAAACAAAAACCGTCAATTATTTTTTTTGGGGGGGAAATAGAGAGGACCGGAATTTCTTCGTGGTGTCAGGAGCCGCCGGACGCTACGTACGCCCCCGCCCTCCCCCCGTCGTTGTTGTTTGAGGGGGCCAGTTGCGGTTGCTGGGTTGCTGTGGTTGCACATATAATTTAAGGAGAGATAATACATTTAGAATTGGCAGACACCGTCGTCGTTGAAAACGGATATATCCGTAATCCACATTGGCCATGAGCTCGAAGAAGGTGAGTCTTGTGGTAGTTTGAACGGCCAAGTGGCCTCCCAAAGAGTTTATTCCAAGATAACAGTGCTGACAACGGGACACCAGCTTAATGGACACCAGGAGATGGTGCAGCTAGGTTTGTGACTTTGTGTTTTTTTTTGCATCTGGCGAAACAGGTTGTTTACGAGTTGGACAGCTGGACGAAACACGGCGGCAGCAACGTTCTTGAAATCAGCAGTTCGACAACAATCAGCACAAGGATATCAGTGAGTAACCCACAGGGCCCAGGCCAGGCAGGCTCGACATGAAAAAAGAGTAGCTGACATAATAGACCTGTGCTATCAGATGATCCGAAACCATATGGCGCTGGATACTCGCACGCAGATATATTACGGTGAGTGACTACCCTTTTTTGTTTTTGTTCTCTTGGCGTCGCTAATAATTATGATCTCCAAAGTGCATCTTCAAAATCTAAACCTGAATCGACATTTGCGCCTCGGTTTGACCGACATATATCTTACACCGACCTCGATGACGACTGGGACGCCAATTTCGACACGGACGTGATGGGACTTGGAGGCATGAAGCCGAATCCAATCAGGCCGGTTTCGTCATCGTCGCCCGCGTCCCCGCCACCGCCGCCGCTGCTGCCGCCAAACCGGTCACTGTCACCCACGACGGCGCTAGACGGTACCGGGGGTTCACCAAGAGTAGAACTATATCCGACATCTCGTCGGGCCGCCACGACGGCCGGTCTCAAACCCCATTACGAGAGAATCGTCAAAGACCCGGCCAACTCGCTCCACATGATCTACCACCCTGCCGTGCCATCATCGGTCGATAACGCGTCGGCGGCCGAGATCGAGCTTCTCAATGCCCGCATATCGCGGATCAACAAGTTCAAACGTGTGCTGCAATCTAGCAACGTTGATATCTCGGCCTTACGCAATCTCGCGTGGTCCGGCATTCCCGATGAGCTGCGGCCAATGTCGTGGCAAGTTTTACTCGGATACTTGCCGTCCAATGCCGACAGACGGGTATCGACCTTGGCGCGCAAGCGTCGGGAATACGCTGACGGGGTCAAGCAGGCGTTTGCGAACGGCGTCGACCATGCGGTCTGGCACCAGATCAACATTGACGTGCCGCGCACGAACCCGCACTTAAAATTGTACTCTTTTGAAGCGACCCAGCGTAGTTTAGAGCGGATCCTATACGTATGGGCAATTCGGCACCCGGCCAGTGGTTACGTCCAGGGCATCAACGACCTCGTGACGCCGTTTTTCCAAGTATTCTTGTCGGCTTATGTCGATGGTGATGTCGAATCATACGACCCGGGCATGATTCCCAAAGAAGTTCTTGACGTGGTCGAGGCCGACAGTTTTTGGTGCCTGACCAAGCTATTAGACGGCATTCAGGATAATTACATATTTGCCCAACCGGGCATCCAACGTCAAGTTGCCGCCCTCAAAGATCTGACACAACGGATTGATGCCAACTTGGCCCGACATTTGCAGGCCGAGAATGTCGAGTTTATCCAGTTTAGTTTTCGGTGGATGAATTGTTTGTTGATGCGGGAAGTCAGTGTCAAGAACACGATCCGCATGTGGGACACGTACATGGCCGAAGGTCCGACCGGGTTTTCCGAGTTTCATTTGTATGTTTGTGCCGCGTTCTTGGTCAAATGGTCGGTCCAGATCCAGACCATGGATTTTCAAGAGATCATGATGTTTTTGCAATCACTGCCGACCCAGTCATGGACAGAGAAAGATGTCGAGTTGTTGCTTTCGGAAGCGTACATGTGGCAGTCATTATTTAAGAATGCGACTGCGCATTTGCGGCCGAGTGGGACATGATAATGGGAATATTTTTCATAGTTCTAATTATACTGTATTATGTACAAGGCAAAGAATTTTGTCCCCGCCCCTACCACCATTACCAAAAACCAAAAAAAAAAACCATTACTTTAGTATTGCAACCGTGTGATGGCGCGGTGGACGGACGATAACAATCCGGCTGCACGGGCGCGTTTGACGGCCCGGACGATGAGCCGATGATTTTTTTGAGACAGGCCTGTGATTTCGCGGCCGTAGATTTGGCCCATGGGCGAAACGAATTCGGACAAGAAATGGGCGTCTTTATAAAAATCGAGCGGGTTTAATCCTAGCAACTTGAACCGGTCGCCGAACGCTCTTGTCGCCGCGATCGCGGCCGGGTCCGAGGTCTGGCCGAATTGGTCGGGGTGGTAGACGGTTGCGGGAGCGAAATGAGCAACGCGCCGAGGATCGATGCCTTGTTGCGAGATCGAGTCCGCGATCGCGGTCACGCGCTGGCGTTTGTCGTCCCCTGCTAATGCGTCCTCGACCGGTCTGTCGGCCGCGACCCGCGAGATCGAGTCGCGGGTTGGGAATTGGGCAATGATGTCTCGCATGACTTCGACGGAGGATGTTGTTTCGCGAATGGTTTGGTCCCAGGATGATGATGATGATGAGGACGAGGACGAGGAGGATTGGGAACGGGCAGGATATGATGGTGGCCGGGACAGGGAAGCGTTTGCGAGGTCGCGGATGCGTGCTGCTTCACGGATTCGTGTCTCGTATGCTAAAACAGTGTATGTCAGTGTCCCGAGGGGGACTCCTATCAAACAGCGCGCAAAACAAATGATAAAAAACGTACACTCCATATCCTGGGCCTCTGTCCGCTGTCGTCTCTGACCTGTGCTGGGCGCACCTGTTTTGTTGGCATGGCCAGACGCCAGCCGGACCTGGCGCGAGAGTGGAGACGAAACCGGCGCAATTGGCCGCCTTTTGGCTTGCCGCACAACAGCAGCGTGACATATAGTAGTAAATCGTGGTGCACGCATATCTGTGTGATGGTGATGCGAGGTGAAATCTATCTTTTTGATGGGTGGGAAGCAAATTTGACAAAACCCACCCAGAAGCCTTGACAGGGTAAGGGTTGTACATACGCTGTTTAAAGGGACTCTGGGAAATCACGGGGTATTGTACAGTAAGATTGAAAACGAAACTAATATACACCTCTTGCGCCTCTGAGCAAGTCGAGGACTTCGACATGGCCTTCCTCGTTTGCGTATTCGGCAGGGACATGTTCGAATTTGTCACGCGTGTTTGGGTCGGCACCGTTATGGAGCAAGAGCGCGACAATGCCGGTTTGGCCGGCCACGGCGGCGTAGAAGAGCGGGGTCCAATGCTTGTCCATGTCGGGCGTGTTAATGAGATGGGTTATTTCGGCCGGCGACCATGACGAGGATGACAAGATGTCGAGGACCGAAGCCTCGTCGCCGGTAAAACATGCCGCGCACAAGGCGGCGTGGGCGCGCAGGTGCGGAGCGGTCGCGAACAATCGTTCTTCGATCAGGACCGGCCTCATGTCGAAATTGGTTTCTTGGCCGCCTTCATTGGTTATTGTCGCCAACAGTTTGGCATCGTCGTCATAGTTGTTGTTATTGTTGTTGGCCAAGGCCGGCACAATCGCGTGATGGCACGCCGGACAGTGGGTCTCGGGCTCTGTGTGGGACAGGAAACATTGCCAATGAAAATGATGGCCGGCTGGACAGTTGTGCAGGACCAAGTCGTCCGGCACTACTTCTCCTCCTCCTCCTCCTCCTCCTGAGTGTTCGTGAGCTGTACTGCTGGTTGGCATGTGTTGTTCGGCTTGGTCAGGAATCAAGTCGTCATTCTCAGACTCGAACTCGAACTCGGACTCGGACTCGTCGTCGTGGTGGTGATCATGATCGCCTGGCGCCAGCACAATCCACGTCGACCCACCACATAGTGCACAAATGGTATCGTCCGGCGGGAATATCGGCATTCTCTAGCGTACGGGAATAATGGGATATTGATGTGCTGCTCGTCGTCGTCGTCGTCGCGGCTCGCACCCTTCCAAAAAAAAAATCTAAGATACGTCATTGTCACGTGACTCTGATTGTACAAGACCTACAGTCTGGATAAGTTATCCGTTCATCGGATTGTTGGCAAAATGTAAATATTAACATGTCCCATTAATAGATAGATACATACAAAACTGATGATATCTCAAGTACATACATACACACCGATCCCCAAAAAAGGATATATAAAAGCAGATAGTCTATCGATTGCACAAGCCATGAACCGAAACCAAACAAAGTCTAGTAATATACCATGATCCAACAACAATTTCAGATTAAGACAAAATAGTTGATACCCATATCCAACAAAACAATAAACAAAAAAACAAAACAAAAAAATAACAGTCTACCATCTGGCGGCATCGCCCGGAATGCCGTTCGAGCTCGTGGATGATGTTGTGTGGCGATTAGAGTCACCGTGAATTAGGTCTGCGACAGAAACCCGAGCGCTTGGGGCCGATGTAGGTGGCGGCAAGACGGGCTTGGCACTCATGTCCATGGCAGACTGGCTTGGAGACGATGTCGGACCCAAGATATCGGTGATTGGCAGAAGACGCAGGTTCGTGCCGGATGACGTTCGACTGAGGCTCCCGCTCGCGATGCCTGGTGACGGTGTGTCGACCTCGAGCGGCATGAGCGGCGGCGGCATGTGCCGCAGTGAGAGCGAACGTATTGACGGCAGCTGCACGCCTTGCAGGGCTTCGAGCTCGCGCGGATGCAGGCGTGGCGAATGGGCGGGAGTGACGAGCGGCGTGTGATCTGGCGTCGGACTATCGGACGCCGAAAACGCTGGCGACGACGGCGCGGTCGACACTGGCGAGTTTGGTCGGGATCGTTTCGAGAACCGAGGCATGAACATGTCATCGTCGTGCGGCCTCACAACCCCAGTCATTGGCGCCGCCGACGTCGATGACGATGATGATGAGGACGATGTCGGCGCGGCGTTGTATGGAGTTAGCGGCGCCAAGCCCGGGAACGCCGATCGATGATGATGATGATGGTGGTGGTGATGGCTGGTTGCGGCGGAAAGGATCGAAAGCGACGACCGGGAGCGAGCAGAATGGGCGCTGTTTTCTCGCTCGAGCTGCTGAGAGGCCGCGGTCGCGAGCATGTGCATATCGAACGGTAGCGGGAGAGGTGCAGAAGTCGGGGTCGACGTGCCCGACGAGTATCCGCTGGCAGTGCCGGTGGTGCGGGCCTGCAAGTGAGAGTGTACATGCGGTGGCGATACGTTTGGACTGGTTGCTTTGGAAGTCGGCGCGCTCTTGCTGAACTTGACGTTGGCGCTGCTCTCATCGCCACTGGACGGCCCGGACGGCCCACCACCACCGGCCACTGAAGTGGAGGAGGAGGATGAGGTCGACTGGACGCCGCCGGCTTTGTAGCTCCGCCGCGGGTTCGCATTTGTGTGGATGCGCGAGTGCCTTGTTAGTTCGTCTGATCTCGAAAACCGTTTCTGGCAGCCCGGGAATGTGCAGGCGTGAGGCTTCTCGCCGGTGTGGGTGCGGATGTGTCTGGTCTGGTGCTCTAGTCTGTGGAAAGCTTTATCACACATGGGGCACTTGTATGGCCGTGGCAGTTCTGCCGGTGGATGGTGAGGAGCCGCCGGCGGCTGGGCGTGGAGTGTTGCCATAATTTCTGGCGCAGGAGCAGGAGCAGGCGTGGAGGCGAATGATACTGGAGATCGATTGCCGGGTGTAGAGACAGCAGATGAGGACGAGGACGAGGAGACAGAGGAGGATGACGGGCCAAGAACCAGGTCTGCGATCGCAGGGACAGAAAGCGTCTTGCGCATGGATATGGGGTAAGCGCGGGAAGTGGCCGAGAGACGGGTGATATATAGAGCGGAGTAGACCGGGTAGAAAAACAGAGAGAGTGATAAGTGCTGAGGGGAAAAAAAGGGACTCGCGGGACGGAGGAGCAGAAGGAGAACGAGACCGGGAAAAGGCAAGGCAGCAAATGGGGAAAAAACAGGCACAGTGCGCCCGGGAAAGTTGTGCCACAGACCGGTTCCCGGGACAAGGATTACCCGGCCGCAGACGACTTTGTGTGGCGAACTCCACGGGGTCCCCGCGGCCAGTTCACGCACATTGTGCACTTATGCGACGTTCCTCACATCGTCGGTTCGGGTGCTGGTGGGACTCACTAAGCCTGAAACCCGAGTCACCGATACCCGGGTGCCTGTAACCCGGGCACCCTTCTCGGCACTGTTGACCTGTTTTCCAGAACACTTGTTTGCTTTCCCCGCACGAACAACAAGGTGAAGGTGATAGTCACTAATAAAAACAAGCTATCATACATACAAGGCAAAGCAAAACCAGACCGGTTTCTGTCGGCGCCCAATGGTCAACCAGCTACAGTAATTAGCATCACCCCCCACTCACTCGCTTGGCAGATCGCGATCGATTCCAGACAGACTGACAGACTGACTCACTGTGGTCCCCCCAAATAAAAAGCAAACGTTGTCACCACCAGAACCGACGTGCTCCCGCCGTGTCAAAACACATTGCCATCGTTTTGCACCACTCAAACCCTTACCCGACTGCAACAGGGTTTGCGCCCTGCCTGCTGTTACCCGCAGCCGCCAACCCTAATCCCACCGGAAAAACTTTTGACGTAAGATTGTGGATCTGACGAGCCCCACGCTTGTTTTGCAGCAAGGACAATTCGCCACACGCCTAATGCTGCTGCTGCCTTCGGGAAAACGTTTTCCCGAAGGCACACGGCACGGGCGCGACAACGAACACTGCGCTTTGGTTTACTCAGCAGCCCGCCATATTTGGCCGGCTCTGGCCTGTTCCAGAACAATTATTCCCCAGCAATTGGCTTTAAGCCAGTCCCAGGCAGCCTTTGGTCGGTCGCACGTGGAATAATGCCTATGACTACCCGGCGTGCCAGTGGTGCCAGTGGCGCCACTAGGCCCGTAACCAAGCAACAAAATAATATGCTTGATCTCGCTCCAATGTATTTTTTTGCATTTGTGCCATCGCGCGTTTGTTGCCTGGTTGGGCTAATTGTCTCACCTGTTTGCATATAATCAGATTATGCTTTGTGCAATGTCGCGGGATAGGCTAAGCCGATTCCGGTTTCGTGCAGGGGCAGTGCAGTGCCTTGCAGAATAACAATCTCATCAACCCACAACACATCAGGGTCCTGTTCTTTCAAACCCGGTTAGCGCCTAAATCCAGACTCGTAAGCGCTTTTGCAACTAATCCGGCCGACTAACTCCGCATTGGAGCCTCGCAACCCCCCCATGTCTATGTTAAGCAACCGCGCCCGGCTTGTTACCTCGGGTTTCGGGTTTATTTCGGCTTGTACATGGTCGTGTGAAATTTCACCCCATACAACCCTAACCCGAACAAGTTTCGGACGTCCATCATCCCGATAAACTACGTCTCTCGTTATTAATTGACCCCAGCCTGATATAAAGGCTACGGTGTCACTTGTGGTTCGCTAGATATCCTATCGTCCCATAACTGTCGATCTGCAGCATGCACTAAAAATAATAATTTGGCATTGTATGCTGGGGCAATTTCTTTCCTTAGTAATCGTGGTTGGGGTTTTAGCTTATTAGCGGCTAAATGCGGGGAAAGTCGGCAAATAAATTAAATAATTACGAGTTACATATTGCCGCAAGACTTTGACCGGATGGTTGGGCCCTTCCATGCCGGCTTCTGAACGATTCCACGTCCACAGGCTATCGATAACGAGTTTAGCGCGGCCTTCCGTCGGACCCCTTGTAGATCCAGGCCAGCATTAATCTGACGGCTGTGGCCCGCCCCCCGCGAATGCCGACGAAAATATGCGGGGTAACTTTACATTCCCCATGACTGCCCCAGAAATTTGTTTTTCATTAACGGTCCTTGGCCCCCCTGTGGGTCCCCCGCATGTGGAGAAACAGTTGAATACACGCGCAAAGCTTTATTCCATCACTCTCACACAAAATATCTAATTCCTAACGCCCAAAGCCATATTATATTCAATTATGCAAGTCTCCTCCTTTTAACGCCGTCAACCCCCCACACACACACAGTCTCTCTCACTCTGTCACTGCGACGAAGACAATGTCACGACTCGGGTCCCACCAGGTTGGGTAACCATTCCCGACGTATTCGCAATCGCCTCCGCCAACGGGACTTTTACCCGTTTCGGCGGCTTGTGCATGAACGCAGCAAGTGTCTGTTGTCCGCCCACTACCTCCTTGCTCTTTGAAGACTTTGCACTTGCCGAAGCAGACCGCACCGTCCGTGACTCTGTAACAAACCCGGATATCCTGCTCGTCCTCTTCGTCGTCGTCGTCGTCGTCGTCGTCGTCGTCTTCGACACTCTCGTACCGGAATGCAATCCACCTGCACTCGTGCCAACATGTCGAACCGGCATATCCGCCTTTGAACTTATCTCAAAAGCCATCGTCTGCATAGCATCCCGCCCGCTAATGAAAGACGCGGCAAACCGTCCATCCACAGAATTCGCCTTGTCACCACCGGCGCCGCCGCCGCCGCCGGCGCGGGCCGCTGCAATCGCGGCCAAAGTCGTGACAGATCCACCGCCGGACGTCGTTCGCTGTCTCTTGTGCGACTGATTGAATCCGCTCGAATGAGACCAGCCGCCTGACCCTGTCCGACTCCGTCCCGGTTGGTCAGCCCCAGAACAAGATCTTTTGCTGTCGTATTCATCCCTACCAAACTCGTCGTTGGACCGGTACCGCCCTGTGACAAAGTCCCAGTCGTACTCGTCGTACACTTCACCAACACGTTGTACTTGCGAGTCTGCTGGCTCGTAGGCATCTTTTTTGGACGCCAAGGACGCCCAGTATTCCTCAAGACCGGCTGGGGTCGCGACGCTATAAAATCAATATCAGCCAACACTCCTCAACAACACAACCAAAAAAAAAAAAAAAACGAGGGGTCCCACACCACGCCTTCTTTGCCTCCGCAAAGTCCACCAGACTTGGCGGTTCACGATCAAGAATCGTGGCCAGCGTAACGACGCTCTCATGTGAAATATTCGGCAATGAACTCTGGAAATTGTGCTTGATCGTCGAGACAAAAGGCGACTCAACACACGTTGGTTGCCAGTCGGTGTTGATCGCCGAGTACATGGCACTTCCTGACAGCATGGCCGGATACGACAGGTACAGCATTCCTAATTATCCCAATATATAAGCTTCCAAATCTCGTACAAACTAAAATTTTCTTCCCTTCCTCTCACCTTTAGCCCTGGTCATGGCCACGTACAAAAGCCGTCGTTCTTCGGCCAAGTCAACTTCATTCGCAAGTGATAGTGAATGTGGAATAGATCCCTCATACACTCCGGGTATAAACACTACAGGCCATTCTAATCCCTTTGAGCCATGGATCGTCGAAATTGTCAACACCATCGCCGGATCAAACACACTGGGCTCAGCTTCGGTCGGGGATAAATTGACTGTCGCCAGAAACCGGCTCAGGACATCGTCCGCCACCTTACTGCCCTCAACTCCATCAATGTCAGGCAAATCCGGATCTGGCGGGGTTGAACAAAAATACCGAACATGCTCCTTCAAATCCGCAACGTTTTCCCATCTGGCAGCCCATGTATCGCCCCGATCTTTCTTGAGAACTTCCTTGTAATCCAACGCCGTAATCAAGTACTCTAACGCATCCGCCAATGGCGTCTCCCGTGAATGGTCGAGCACCAACCTCTCCGCTTCCGTAATGATATCAACAAATTGTTTTAACGTAGCTCGCACTTTGGCATTCACTCGCACCTGTCCATCAATGGCCCGTTCAATCGCGGTCCAAATCGGAACTTGATATGCATTCGCATAATTCAATATTGCTGCCTGCATCACGCTGCCGATTCCTCGTCTTGGGCTGTTTAAAATATCCAACAGCACGGGGCTGCGCCGAGATTTCACAACTACAAGGTAGTTCACGAGTAACTTGATCTCTTCTCGTTCCCAAAATCGAAACCCACCAACAATACGGTAGTCGATTCCAGCCTTTGTGAGCTCACTCTCGATCGGGCGCGTCAATCGGGCTGAGCGCACGAGAATCGCAAAATCATGAGGCTTGAGCATTCCGCAGCTTAGATCGATTAGCCGCTGGACCTCCTTAACAATGTGCCTGGCTTCCATATACGGATTTCGGGCCGGGAAAAACACCGGCATATGACCTTCATCGTGATTCGGCAGCACGGTCTTTTGTATTCGCTCCGTATCCTGCTTGATAACCGCCAATGCCGCATTCAGAATGTGCGCGGACGACCGATAATTTTCTTCGAGATTGACAACACTTGTGCCCTGAAAATCCTGTCGCATCCGCATGAGATTCGTAGACTCCGCCGCCCGAAATGCGTAGATACTTTGGTCAGGATCACCAACTATAGTGATATTGGACCTTTGGGCTGCAAAAAGCTTCATGAGTTGGTACTGCACGACATTTGTGTCCTGGAATTCATCTACAAGCACTGCTTGGATGTTTGACACCACCATCGGATTGGTACGGAGCAGTTCCATACATTTCAGAAGCAAGTCATCAAACTACCACGATCACGTTAGCATTAAGTGAAGTTATTGATCTCATCGGGAAACATCATATTACATCCAGAAAATTAGCTTCTGCTAACTTGTCTTGGTACAGACTATAAACCTGGGCCACGTCTGGCGTCGTGTACTCCAACGCCGAGTGACTACCTGCCAGGATCGAGCGCGACTTCAAATTCGAAATCACATTCCGGACCCGTCTACAATCGTTCTTGTCACTTTCGGGACTCACTTCCTTCAGAGCACTCTGTATAAAATGAAGTGCGTCTGTTTCATCCGCAATTTGAAAACCAGCAGGCAGGCCAATCAAATGCCCGTACTTTAGCAGATACCGGCGCGCGATCGAATGAAACGTACCGAGCACAAGACGGGATGCCACAGACGGACCGACCATCGCTGCAATCCGCTCACGCATCTCATTAGCAGCTTTCACAGTGAACGTGGTGACGATGATGTTTGACGGATGCACGCCTTGTGATAGTAAAAAGATCACTCTCGAGATCAACGTTTTCGTTTTGCCAGTACCCGGACCCGCAAGAATTTGGAGCTGCGACTTGAGTGGAAAAGTAACCGCAAGGAGTTGCCGCTCATTAAGACTCAGTCGAAGACGATGCGTCGGCGATGAACTTCGGTGTGGTCCCTTCAGACCCGCGTCGACTTTGCCTTCATCCCTTGCCGACGGCAATCCGCTACGCTCCTGCTTGGCAAGTGGCAAAACATCAGCTTGCGCAAAACTATTTGACTGCTGCAGAGTCAATTCGTCATCTTCATACACGTCTTCGACTTCAAAGCTGGCATCTTTGACAGATTGAGAGGAAGTATTATGGCGCACTGGGTCCATTTTCTTTTTGTGCAATGAACAATCAGGAATCTACCACCAGTTCACCGATTACCTGCACATTACCCAATCGCTCACAGAAGAATCGCCAAATGCTGCAACGTGGAGACCGCGTTGGATCACCTCCAAACGGATCAGTCAAACGATCTTTAGTCGCTATCGGCGGTCAGCAAGACGCGACGCGTGAAGAACCCTTGGATCACAAAAAGTTGTGATTTCGTGACTCGACAATGTTTGTGCCATTTAAACTAAAGATAACTATAGCTTTTGAAATGAGTTAACATACTCCGAAAGAATTAACTCTATATATATATAAATCTCATTTAATGAATATCTACACCAGTTTATGCAACACACAATTAACTCATAAACGCCGATCCAAGCAACGTCGCCGTTAACGTTCCGCAAACATTCACGTTGCAAGCTGTCTAATACAAATACCCCAAACACAGATCATTCGTCTCGATATGTCACTGATAAGCTCATTGGTTATTTATATAATACCAGATTTGCGCTTAATAAAAATTCCTTCCCACCATCGTCCGTAACAACGTTCGAATCATGGTACCCGAGGGGACCGCGGTCACAGTCGGCGCAAGCGAGATATTTGACACCCGCTGACGAGCTCTTGCTAAATCCAAGATTATCAAAATCAAACGGATCCCCAAGAACCCAAAATAGTTCGTCCTCTGCATTCTTTGCTTCCTTGCTGGCGAGCTCCTTCTCTTGGTCTGCGTCAGAAAACGACTGCGATTGTCAACATCATGGGTCATATCTAAGGCATAATTCATAAATACGCTACCTTTGGAATTTGTGCACGTCTCCGTAAAACCCCCATCCCAGGCGACAAAATTATAGATGAGCAGTTATTGTACGGACAGTAAAGCTTGTGAATATTTCGGTCCCCCTCTTGAGGCTGCGTGACCAGTTCTGTGTATCGTTGCTTGCCAGTCATGCTGCATACAAATAGAACGAACTTCAAATAAGTATGGTGATCACTGGAGGAAGGTCGAATAATTCAGGAATGTATACAGATTGGACAAGAACTAGGGTTCAAGTTACTCTTATGTCGACTTGAGCCCGCCTTGAAAGTGTGGTCTTGAATACCCTAACCCCATGGGGACTAACTATAAAAGAAATTGTCTTCGCGAGTTATTTTACTTCGCCAATTTACACTACCGAACGGGTTATTTCTTTGGAGGAGAGAATATATTTGAATCCTGAAACCTGACCGGACAGCGTGTCCAATGTAAAGTTATTCAGGCAACGTACATAGGTGACCTTGGATTATATCCAAGGTCCAATTGGGTTTTGAGATTTTTTTGCCTTGTTAGGTGAATGTCACTTATCCGGTCGCCGCTTGAGAGTAAAAAAAAAACATAATTGCAAAATCCGTGCTTGGAAAAGACGGCATTCTCAAGCGCAGACTGGTTCCCGCCATGTCAGGCACATCATCTCCGGCTTATGTAACCTTGCGTCAATTGGTGGAAAACCTGCAGTAAAATTCAAGATAAGTTAGGTTTAAGTTATCCTAAGTCCGTGATAACACAGGCGCATTCGTAAACTCACAAAGTGCTTTGGTTTATGGGCTTCACGTTATTATTACATCCGGCTACCGATATATCCGCCTTCATACTACATTACTTGAATGCACAAGTGTCTCTATTATCATATCCACGAGCTAGATTTTGACAGTGCAATTGTTCAATTTTGGTGTTGAGAATTATTATGTCTTCCATTCCAGCTAATCAGAAAGCTATCGTTGTCCCTAAGGCTGGCGGTCGCGAGGTCTTGGAATTCAAAACGGTTCCTGTGCCTGAATTCTCTAATACACAGATCCTTGTGAAGAACGAATATGCCGGATTAAGTATGTGCGATATTAGACCCTCAGCTATGGCTATGAGAAATGCATTATAGATGTCTAATAGTCAATAGATTTCATCGATTCCTACTTCAGATCAGGCTTGTACCCCATAAGCCATCCATATGTCGCCGGTTCTGAAGGCGCTGGTACTGTCGTTGCCGTTGGATCATCGGTCACCAAGTTCAAGGTTGGCGATAGAGTGGCATTAATGACCTCAGGAGCATTCGCCGAGTACACGGTTGTCGACGAGAGCGGGCGGGTTTGTGTTGTCCCGGAGAACATTGATTTTAAGACCGCCGCTGCCTCAATCCTGCAGGGACTGACTGCTCTCTCTTTGGTTAAGGAAGCTTATGTGGTCAAGCCAGGCGACTGGATTCTTGTTCAGGCTGCAGCTGGTGGAATGGGCTTATTACTGTGTCAGTTGATTAAGAACATCGGTGCCCATGCAATTGGTACTGTGTCTACACCGCAGAAAGCCGAGCTCGCTAAGAATGCGGGTGCGGAGTATGTTATTAATTATGCCGAAGATGACTATGTTAAGAAAGTTCTGGAACTCACGGACGGCTTGGGCGTTCACGCTGCTTTTGATGGTGTTGGACAAGCAACCTTTGAAGGATCGTTTAGTCTTATCCGCCGAAAGGGCTCCATGGTCACGTTTGGTAATGCCAGTGGCCCAGTTCCTCCATTTACCGTATCCAGGCTTGCACAGAAGAATGTGAATCTTTTAAGACCGACGCTTAACAATTACGTGGCTACCCCTGAAGAGTGGAATTTCTATACTAGCTTGCTATGGAAAACCATTACTGATGGAAGCTTGAAGATTGCCATTTATAATGTCTATCCTCTTGAAGACTATAAATCTGCTGCAGAGGCGCTAGAGACCAGGTTGTCGACTGGAAAAGTTGTTCTTAAGATTTAAATGTGATTAATCTAAAGAAACAGACGTCATTAGTCAAAAATTGGTATTTTCAGAACAATGCAAGGCAATATACTCGTGAAACCGTATTTATATACATCTCGAATGTCTATCCTATCCCTGAGCACAGATTTAAAGCACAGAGAGCAACTCCTCGAACAGCCTTTTCAAATTATAAACCCCGTCTAATGCATTTTTATCCTTTCCTTCCCCTGGTGTCCATGTGGCATGTGCAAAGTCAATTAGATTGGCACGACAAATCGGCTTCTCATCCTCATCCTCGTCTTCGTCCACTTTGATGTGCCCAGCTTCGGCGATCGAGACCTGTTCAACAATCTGACCGTTAACCTCGACAGTCTCGCTCTCCAACACTTCATATTCTTCCTCCAATTCTTCGTGGTCCTCGTCGCCTACTTTCATTGGTCGCTCGCGTTCTTCCGCAAGAGCCTCATCAAATGCTTGTGTATCGCTCTCATACACGACCAGGATGCTTGCTGAATACATTCGAGATTCCTCTTTCTCAAGTGCTTCTGCGATCCGACAAATCCCACTGATAATTCTCCGAGTGACTTCCTTTCGCCGGTCTGTGCCCAGTGATTTGATAATAAACGCGTCAATCCCGTCGTGAATCGATTTATTATCGAAATTTCGACCATAAAATTTGTCGTAAACTACATAGTCTTCTCTGTCTTGATCCCAAGTCTTCATACCTGCAATTCGCATCCCGAGAGAACCGCTGGTCGTTTTTGCTGCCACATCGTCCAACCTCTTTCTCTTTTCTATTGAGGCCTGCTCGTCCCATAGCTGTCGTCCCAGCTTAACGTCGATAACTGACGGCCTCTTGAATCCTGCAGTTAAATTCTCAAGAACAACTGCACGCTCCGCGCCCATAGTCCTGTGCACTTCGCCCGAAGCATCGGTAGTAGTCATACCTTCGCTCAATTCCAGCACTCCATAAAATCTAGGAGCGACAGATGCAAGGAAAGGATGTAGCACTAGAGATTCGTAAAACTCGATTTCGTATAGTGACGCAGGCTTGATAACGACCACCCCACTCGGATCTTGCAAGACCCCATCATGACCGGCGACTTTATTTTCAAATGTCACAGCTGATGAGATATTAACCTCCACTGGAGTACCCATTGTCGACTTCAGCATCGAATATCTTTTGGATTAGTGGGGGTAACATCGTCACATTCTACTTGTGCGGCTGATTCGTGGTGCGGCTGCATATGAGAAACAGACTTTTTGATCCCTTGTTGAAATAACCACAGATGCATTACTGCATCCTATCCAAGCTTGAAACCAAAAAGGGGTTCTTGCGGATCTGTCGCAATCAATTTTTGTGACCGGCCCTGACAACAGATCAGGAATTATAACGATCCAATCAAATCGCTATCATAATGGATGAGCCTGATCACGGAGAGTCGGCTCGCAACCTTGCCATAGCAGATCAAACTGGAAGCGATATGGCACCTGAGGGCGTCACCGTCGAGCCTCTTCTGGAAGAAAGCAGATCCGGTACAGTTACACCCGATAATGGAGAAAATAACATTTCGGCATCGGCAGCTGAGGTGGGACCGGCTCCAGCAAAAAAAAAGAAGAAGCCGAGAAAAAATAAGAGCAAATCGCAAAAGGCTCTGGCAATTGGTACGGGGTTTGAAGAATACTACGCCGATAATCCAGTACGTCCAGAAGAATGGGCCCAGGAGCGGCAAGAATATGATCCGACTAAGCATAGCTTCAGAGAGCGAATTGATGCATGTTTAGTGCGATACAAGAAGAAGCGGTTTCTCGATAAGCATAGAGCAAGAATTTTTCAGGTTTACCTCAGTTTTGCCAAAATTTATAAGCCCAGGGCTGAGAATCAGACTGTTGGCGGTGAAGTAGAGTCATATGATGAGGACGGTAATGCCGTAGATGGTCAGCGTCTTCACAAGAGCAGTCTTGGTGGATATGATGAGGTCCTGGATGCAGAAGATTTGTCTCTCCGCAGCAAGAAGTTTTTTGCTCACCATCTGCCGTTTGAACTTTTCTTGACCAGAGAGGCGCCATTGCAAGAGGCGATCACGGTTGTTGAGAATTTTGTGCGCTATGTAAGCATTGTCCTGTCTGGACCAGGTTTGATTATATCTAACCATGGCAATAGCTACTCTTTCACGAAGTCTGTCCAGAATTTAATTCTGCACTAGATGATACGTTGCATTTTGCCAAACTGTCTCGAAGAGAACTTCCAGCTGCAGTCAAACTTATTAATGGTCTCCCTGGTCACTTCAATACGGCAGTTTCTTACTTGTTGGGCGGCCAATTCGGTCATCACAATCCATCGCTTGCAAACCCTATCTTTGATCAGTGGTTAGATGCAGAAATCGAAAGCGATATGCTTGCAGACACAGGAGATGCTATTCCAATTGACCTCTTGGCGGAAATATCAAAACAACCCAAAGACACTGGGCTGGAAGTATATCCAGACGACAATAACATAGCAATGAACTCGAAAGAGCAGGAGGCATTGTTTGAATTTAAAGATGATCTAGATCTTTCTGAACTTGAGAGTCTTTCGGTCAACGAAAACGATGTCAATGCTGCAGAAGCTGGTCAAGAGCTTACAAATGGCCATACGGCGGGGATCGCCCAGACTAAAATTCTAACGGAAGAGTCTCATGACAAGGATGACATACCCGACAAGAATGAGTCGGCAAAGAAGGACGTTCCTATCGCGCCGATTCAAGAAAGCTTTGAAAGATGGCAACAGACAGCTCCGAAAGTTGAGTTTGAGCAAGATATCGCATGGAAAGAAGATAAGGAGTTCGAAGAACGAATGAACCCCGAGACTGAGGAACCTTGGGAGGAAATTCCCGTCACATCTACTTATGATTTTAGAATGACAGAAAGTGAAGCGCGGGAAGCAGTCGTTAAAGCTTTATTTAAGGATGTTAGCGGTGATCAGCTCGAGAGAATAAGCTCTCTGTACTATGTGGAAGAGTATTCGCTACCGGTGGAAGTTGTCGAAATTCATTTTCCCCCCGAACATGATGAGAACGCTTTGGGTGAGATGATGGTAATTCCGTGGTGGCATGTACTTGAGGATGAATCCGCCCCGGATGACTGCCCGTTTCCAGAGAACGAGAAAATTATTCTACATTTGGAGCGGAAGGTATTGAATGACGTATTCATAGGAATGAAAATGGAAGTGAGACTAAAAAGACTCTCGGATGGATCCTTGGAGCGGTCGGGAAATAAAGGCATCATGGTATTCGATCATGTTACGGTACGTAATTGGCGACATAATTTCGAAGTAGCGTTATTAACAATATGCAGAGGATCATGTGCTCGTTCTATATTAATTCTTCGCCAACCGGGGATTAGGTTCCGGAAGAGAACGCAAGTTTACCAGCGGTGAGGGTACGCCTGTTGTCCTTGGCGCGATAGATTTGTACTTTGTACACTACTTGTACATACGTTAGTTTTCTTAAAGATACCATATCTTCTTTATCAGCAACTGTAGCGGACCGCTTGATCGATAGGGTGATTTTAGAATTCTGCGATGGTGAAATATACCCTGGACCGGATCCGACAAAAAACTCCCAAACCTTAAATTTCCAAGCAAAAGTGCCCACACTCTAGTTGAAGATTAGAGTCTGCGTGTCCCGTACAAACCACCAGTCTTACTTGTATTGGCAGTAACATGTCCAGGCGACTACTTTTACGGATAACGCCACCTATAGTGGCTGGCGTGGCTGGCGTGTATAGCGGTAGGTGAATCTAAAGTAGACTAGACTCGGATGCCTAACTACTGGCAGGATTTGAATTTTTTGATCCCATCTTTCGGTAATCAATATGGAGCTTAGCAGCGACTAATATCGTTTCTAACACTTTATTAGAGAAGAGCGCGAGAGATTAATTCGAGAAGGTATCATCGTACTTCCTGATAACCAGTCTCCCAATCATGAACATCCAGCAAGTACAGATAGCCAAATCAAATCCTCTCCTGCTTCTGAGCCAGTAGAAACAGTCACGTCATCAAACCAATAGATACCGCTATAGTTTCGCCGAAGAGCAGTTCACTAGATGCACAAAGAAGCATATCGTTCGCATATTACCTTTTTTAACCCATCACACTATTCGCGTCGAGCCAGGTTAACAGTAGCAACTCGATTCTTGTCAAAGAATCTCTGGAGCGTACAATTGATCAGCATGCGCCGGTTGCGAGTGAGACTGGAGAAGTTGGAAGTGCCGGCAGGTCATAGAATTCGACAACATTTGTCGCATTCAACAACATTGTAGGAAGGAGATTTGTACTGAAATGCATATATGCTACTTAGTATTGTACTATAGTCGATTAACATTATATTCATTGATAATGGGCACATCTTAAATGGCGTAATATTGATATAATACATAAATATCGCTAATCCCGTACTCCGTTGGCGCCCGAAATGCAAACCGAATAAACTATATCGACATTATATAGTGTCCGCACCTCTATCTCGATTCATATCTTGCCCATCATCGTACGAACTATGATGAGATCGTTCGTGGTAATGAGAATCCGTATGCGAGTCTCGACGTCGCTCATGTCGATATGTATGGGAATGCTGTTCGTGATGACGATGACGCCTGATATTTCTATCGAGTCTTGCCTCATGTGATCCATGACTACGACCAGAGCCTGCGTCCCTCCGTGCTTTTTCGTATTCATGAGATTTATCCAGCCTGCGCCCATGATCAGAACACAGCCAGCATGACACCATAATCGCATTTTGCTCCTTCCGAGTGCCATCCTCAGAATCTTCCAAATACTTAAACAGAACTTGCCGCTTCTCTAAGAAACTTCCAGACTGGTTAGAATCATATTCGTGGTCACCGCTAGAGTTGGGCGTGTAGTTATTATCGCGCACATCACAAGATACTTCAGCACAAATGCCTTTAGGTCCGCCTTTGTTCTTACAGAACTCTGCCATCGTTCTCCATCGAAGGGCAACCATACCCTCTTTGTATTTTGATAGATCAAGTAGAGGAAAGTCCTTGACCAATTTCTTATAATATTCCCTGGCTATCTGCTTGCCATATTCGTCGGCTCTTTCAACCCTATTGTTGCTTCGATGTCCAGCGGGCTCGACGTAGTCCTGACTTTCATCGTCCACAGTGGTCGATCCCTCGTGATCAACGTCGTCGTCTCCATCCTCGTGTCTCAAAAGGCGATGATGTTTACGTAATAAATCTCTTTCTGTTACAGGTGGAGATCGATAAGGTGAGGACGACCGGTTTCGCGTTTTCGTCTTGACAATCAAATCTTGGCGAGCGCTTCGCGAATTTCTCTTGTCAGTCATTTTCAGTGAATATCATCATTTCTGGTCATCTCAGGTCTGCAATTCCAATACAAGCTGAGCCCATTTTATATGGTGGTCATATGCAAATCGGATCGATACTACAATTGATGTCGCGTCGAAAGTGTTCCGAATCGGTACTAATCCCTTAAAACTTACATTAATCGATGCAACGCCAAATATTTACAACAGCATAACCCATATTTACATATAAAATAGTCCCACTACACTACCAATACAGTAAATTAGATCAAGTAAGAAATAATTACCAATGTCTGGAAATTATGATATGCTCCTTCACAATTGCCAGCAACGTTCTCAGGTCTCTTCGCTCAATGCCTTCCTTTGCTGGAACGTCCTCAAATGCTACCTTACCATTCATGTATTTAGCCACTTTCCAAAATAACTCGACTATGCTTTCATTCTGTCCAGCGACAATTTTGTCCATCCATTTGCGTTCAAGTACATTCGCGCGATCAGGCTCGAGAATAATCGTGTCCTCCAGTTGATTGTCTTCGGCCAATAGCTGACTCAGTGACACAGTAGCGTTATCACCCTGCGGCCGAGAATTCGACGCAGTGTTGGACAGAACAATATCATGACTATCATCGTCATCGTCAGATTCTGTCCTACTATTTTCGAGGACGTTTCGCAATCGGTCGTCATAAGCCACTGACTTCTTGACCGCTTTGGAAATACGTAACCATATAAATGTACGAAGCTGCGCTAAGTAGCCCAATCGTAATAGCCATGCGAGCGCATCAAGGTACCGTTCTCGGAAATGATGTGACGGAATAAGCGTACCGTAGGGACGGGGTTCGTGGGACGATATTTCTTCCAGCATGCGAGGGAGCGATGGTAATGAGGGAAAAGCCTTGGCAAACAGCTTAGAATGCATACGTAGACTAGGTGGCGTTAACCAGCTGTAGCATTCATAAGTAATGAAAAATAGTTACCGAGATAGAGGAGCCGTTGGCGCCACAATGTAGATACCTCGTCTATGAACAGGGATAATAATGCGTGCGCGTCTCCAGTAGATTAAATGTCGAGCATAGCTTTCGGCATCACTTAATGAAAGCTCGGAATTAGCTGCTACTTTCAACAGTCTACAAAAATTAGCTCATCGACTGATTTCCTTGAGACCCATGCCACATACGATTCTGTCGGAGACACAGAGCGAATGAATCTTGCCATTGGACTCCGTGGATCTGTCTGGAGTTCGTTTATAATCTTATCTGCCTCATCCAACAATAGTAAGGCATGCTCCAGGAATGGCATGCCATTTTGTTGACTATCTTCGAGTCCTAGTCTAACCGAGTAATCTTCTGTTGTGAGATAAAATCCCGGAATTGTGATAGGTTCCAATATGGAAGGTAGAGTTGCGGAATGCATCTGGATTGGAATCTGAAATGATCGAGTAATCCCATTTATCACAACTTTCGCAATGGACGATGTGGATATAGCAAGGAATACCTGTGCGAGTGCAAGTGCGAGTGACGACTTTGTCAAGGTTTGCGCGAAGAGCTCTTCCTGAGTCGTACCGCTCATTACCGCATGTTCGCGCAGCCTAATCATCAGCTGTGCTTGCTTCCAGACATAGTTTGACTTATGCTGTTCGTACCGCAAGCACTCCGCCAGTGGTGCGGCCACGTAGTCATACATTTCATCAATACGGACATTGTACTCCAACTCCGGTGGGTTCATAGCAAATACGACGTGAAACATATTCATAGGACTCTTTTCATCACCAGCAGCAGACTGTTTACGAAGCGGCCGGGGTGATGCATCCAGTAACGGCGACGGCATCACCGACGGCGTTCTTGAACCTGCAACTGCAGGTACTTCGACTGAAGAAGATGGGCCACACTGATCATCACTCGGGCAATTGTCGGTTATATTTGCTTGTTCGTTTGACCCTTCATTATTGCTATCTCTTGCCGCAGTCACAGAGGTGGGGCTCCGATTTTGGAAGGCATGAAGCATATTGTTGATATTGCTCGCCCGGTTGCTTCCTCCTTCGTCGACTGTCACGCCTGTAACTGCCTGCTCATGGCTTGAACCATTTTCTTTCATAATGTCGTGACTAGGGGCCTGGCTGGACTCTAAAGTGAAACTCAGGAGAGATCGCTCTAACGCATTGGTGCTACTGTCTACTTCCATGTCATCATCGAAATATTCTTCGTCCGCTTCGTCACCATCGTCGTCGTATCTGAACTCAGAGTCAGAAGTTATCGACTTCATTGCAACTGATGCAGAAGCAGACCCGCCCGGCTTTCTTCGCATCTTGAGTACACGATCTTCCGGGCCGCGCTTCCATTTTCCGTCCGCCCTTTCATGCATAGGTAAACCTAGGAAAGCCAGGTCCCCCACGGTAAACTCAAATTTTGTGTCGCACATGCTTCGCCTTGGACACAGCAATGCAGCCAAGAAGTCAACGTCATAGCCAAATATATTCTCCCATGATTGTTGCTCGAGTTCTGATGAAGGATGCATATTGCGGTCAACATTTCCCGCGTCGTCTTCATCCCCATTAGGATTCTCTATGACGTTATCGGTAGTACTTTTTCGTCGTCGATTATGGTGATGATGACGTTTGTGAGAATGGGAGTGATTGAAATGGGGATTGTCAAGAGTCATGCGCCGAGGAATCGCATCTCTAGCATTTGACCCGCTTCCTACTGATATCGGTACGTTAGACGTACGGAGAGCGCTAGTAATATCGTCCGGCATGATATTCTTTGCAATCGTACTGCTTTCTATGGTCGTCAATGGTGCTAGCCGTGGGGACAAAACGGTATCAGCAGGAGGAGAACCAACTCTGTGTTGCGATCGCCCAGATGAAGCCAATGACCGTGGAAGCTCTGCCGTAAATGCTGGTAGGTGACCAGGGAAATCCCCTGGAACCGGCGAATTTGGCAAATTTGCCCGTCGTCCATTAGAAGAGTGACCACTAGGTGTATGGCTTCTGGAACGTGATGAGTGGAGCAGACCGCCTCCTGCCACTTGCTTTCTCCGCCTACGCGACTGTCTATGGCCATGGCGGGCTTGGTTATTAGGACTTGCTCCCAAACCTGGGACAAGGTCTGACCGAGGACCCAATGCAAGACTTTGTGATAAACCCAGAGTACCGACCCTTGGTAACGTCGACGAGGCAACCTGATGACTATGCAAACTGCTACCATCCAACGGGTCCAGATTGTCAAGTTCTAAGTCCAATATGTTGTCAATATCTCCGTCGTTATCGACTGAATCGTCTGTCATTCCTGACTCTCCGCTTGATGCGTAACTCAGGTTGGCATCGTCCGAATCTGACGACGTAGAACACGACGACGACGAACTGTAACCCGAACTAGGGGGTGACGTATCTGGGGAGTCATATCTGTACAATCTTGACGACGCACTCGGCATAGGTTCCAAAGCAGGCGATGCTGGGGTTGAATATGGAAACGGCGAGATCTCCCTGTCGCGCCTTTTTTGCGAAAGATTGCCTGCCAGGTGGTTAGATGAAGCGGAAGCCACCGACCTGCCTTTGCCTTGACGTGACACTGGCGCGTTGGCTGTCTGAGGATAATTAAACACGAATTGCGGGCCATTGGGGGTCGTGATAACGAGCATAATTCCCAAAAGGTGCGTGGTAAGGCCACCGAGGCCCGAAGGCTCGCGGCCAGACATAACGGTCTCAACGCAGGACGCACCGCAGCAGCGTAGTATTGATATGAAGTCAACGGACGCTTTTGCGTATCTGCGGGACAAAAGACCCAGTGCCGGTCATGTAAACAAGCTGCCGGCCGACTGGTATGTTGGCGGGTTTAACACTGGGAGAGTTTCGCGTAAGTTATCAATGACGAGTGCGACGAGTGCCGGGGTCGAAGTCATTAATGCTTGGACCAAAAACACAGTCTTAATTATGGAAGAACTGAAGCGGCACTCGTTTCAACTCACGAGCCGCACTCAGAAACCTAACCTGAGAGCTAGTTATGATTAAATTACTTATGTAGTAACCAGTGATATATTTCTACGTTAAATCTGTGTGTCGACGATAAGGGTGAATGGCGACGGCAACGATGTGGACTCCGAGTGTATGTTTGCTGCAGGATCAATGAAGAATTCATAGCGGCTACGAAACGATTTAGCTGTAAAGAAACAAACGACACGTGTCTATTCTACAATATTACACAAAAGTATTACAAGACACTGACAGAAACTGCAACTACAAGAATCCACTTTGCTATAAGTTAGAGGAATTATACACGAAAGACTATCCATGCGACAAAAAAGTACCCAAAACCTATTACTAAACGCCGAAATACATGCAAGATATATAAACTTGAGACAAATTGCTAGTCGGGAAAGGACAGCTAGCTAAACATCATTGAGCGCGACGCAAACAGCTCCTTTGTGATGGCCATTGTACTGCCTGATAATTTGGCCCGAATTTAACTCCCACAAACGCGCATAATGATCAGAGCAAGCAGTAACAAGGTACGCCGAATCTGCACTGAACGCACAATCCCAAACCCATCTCTGATGACCAGGTAAAGTTGTCTCCAGCTCAAAGCCATCTGTGGACCATATCCTTGCAGTATGATCAGCCGAGCAAGTGGCAAGGTGCTTTACATCGGGTGACAAAAGAACTCTTGTAATGTACTTCGTGTGTGCTCGGAACTTTGTTACTGGATGCAAGGAAGTAGTATCCCTGCTGTTAACCATCTTCCACACATAGCAGTTTCCCTTGTTATTCCCCGCAACAAGCATCGATCCATCTGTCGCAACAGACACGGATCGCACAGGCACATCATCTTGTGGAATTAGTTGATGAGTGCACGTATTCTCTCCAAGATCCCAGATCCTGACATTCCCCCCTTCGTCGCAGCTGATCAGTTCGCCCTGATTAGGGTGAATCACAACATCGTTTACAGGGACTCGGTGTTTGTAGTTCCGTTGGACCATGGGTGCACGCATATCCCAGACTTTCACGGTCCCATCCTCAGATGAAGTGACCATCCATTTGCCATCACTTTGAAAGCCGACAGCTGTGACATTGCTGGTGTGGCCCTCAAACGTCGTGACCTGACTCAATTAGCATAACTAGAGTTACGGAAATACCACCTTATAATTACTAAATATTTCATACCGGATTAGGATTCGACCCTCTAATATCGTATAGTTTCACATTGAGTCGACCCGCCGCGGCTAAAAAGCGCTTGTCGGGGGTGATTGCCAGACGATTCACTTGCGAGTCCGGATGCTGTATGGTTCGCTGACAGATACCAGACAATGCTTCCCAAAATCGGATCGTATGATCGTAGCCAGCCGATGCTAAAATGACAGACATTGCGGACGCCGAATATACAGATGCTAATCCGTGTGTTGGGTTTATTTGATGCGAACAATTTGGAGCCGCAGAGTAAAGGTCGGTGTCCGATTCTGCCCTAACTGAACAAATCCCAGAAACTGCCAATGCATTACGTCCGGCTCTAGACACTCTCTGTACCAGTTGAACTGTCCGATATAATCTAATATACAAGGTAAGCTTCGATTTTACGCAATACTCGGACTGCAGTGATGGTATGGTAAAAGGTCTGATCTATCCGCCTCGCGACCTTTCATGAAACCTAACACTTAATCTGTGTACCGACTGCAGGTCAATCCCCAGGCGGTATGTCTACCTTAACCGGATCATGCATCCGTACGAATCTACGGCTGATCCATGTAACTCACACGCACCTCTGTTCAAGGATGCGAGTTTATGAAGGCCGTGGACATTGAAATAGTCTCTCTTTTGGGACTGACCTGTATGAAAACCACGCAGGTTCTAGTCAATGGCGAGAGAATACAAGGAAGAATATCAGTTACAACGTACGGGGTGTGTTCATGCGTTCTGGTTGGACTTTTGCCGGGCTTAGATTGGCCGGCCACGCCGGGAGGTTGTATCGTCAGGATCGCGATAGTCTGCGGGTGGTATGAAGCTCTTGTCTGGCTGATTTGGTCAGACGAACAATTCTGAGCAGGACCGATGAATGCGATATTATAATCTCTCGGTGAGTATATATGCTAACAATCGAACTAGAAATACAGTTGAACGATAATCGACATAATGTACACGGGGTATTTCCAACTACCTTTTCAACAAGCACATACCAAACATTAGCAATACATATATAGTACACAAATCTCTTTCTTCTCTTATTTGGATTCCTGGGCATTGGCTTGCAGTGAAACATCTTCCAAGGCCGTTTCTGTGACAAGTTCTTTGCGATCCTCCTCCCCTAAACTAAAAGTAGAATGCTTCCTGGTCTCTATCCGATACTCGTTGGGAGCTCTTTCGAATTCAGGCAGGTGTTCAGCAGCCATACTCTCAGGACCTGGAATGTCATCTCTGCCTTCCCAGTAATCGTCCTCTTCAAGAAAGCGTTCATTTGGGTCTGAATCTGATTCGTGAACCAGTGGTGTCTGCGCTTCTTCTTCAATGAAAACTTCGCCGTCATCTGGTGCGGACTCTGATTCCTCAGTTATTTCGCTAACAGTTGGAGTGGTCTTTGTCTTGGTATCAATTTCAGTGTCAGCTTGAGAATTGTCCTCAACATCGGCCATCTCCTGATCTGCTTCTTCTGTAGCAAGTTCTTTCCGTCGCTCTTCTAATGCGCTCACTCTCTCCTCGTCAGGATCATCGTCATCTTGGAAAGTCTGCTGGAATGACTGTTCTGACTCTGAGACCGACATCTCATCAGACTCCTCACCAGAAGGAGGGTCATTATTTTGAATATCTTCGTCATCGTACTCAAAGTTTTCGGAATATTGGTCTTCATCTTGAGTATACTGAGCGACCTCTTCATCATATTGCCCGTCATCCGAGGATTGACTATCATTGTGAGCATACGCATTGACATTTGTCCGATTTCGTTGTATTATATCATTCAACACCCGAGTAGGTTTGGTGAATGGTATAGTTGGTGTCCACTTAGATTCACTTGTTTCCTCAACAAGTTCGTCTAGCTCAATCTCGCTGTCTTCATCAGGTCCAGATTCCGACGACAAGGATGGCGATGATACGTTTGCTTGGCTTTCTCCAGATTCATCGCTGGATAGTTGTATGACGGCTGACTGTTCTTTCTTCCTACGAGGCTCTATTGCGGATGCCTCAGACTCTTCTCCTGATTCATATTCCTCCTCTGCCAAATCGGATGCAGGCGGTGATGAATATGGATGATTTTCGGTCGATAGTTGTTTACTTTGGCCATCTAGCTGAGGCAGACAACCACTTTCTTGATCTTGATCATATTCTTCGCCGTAGTCGTAGTCGTCGTATTCATCGTACTCCTCTTCCTCGTCGTCGTACTCTTCTTGATCATCGTATTCACCGTCGTGGACAATTTTTTCGTCCACGCCGTCATCGACAGATTCATTTTCATCCAAAGCGTCAGCTTGGTAGAGTTTTTCTTCAATATGCTCGACTTTTTGGTCGCTTTGCTCTTCTTCCACCGCCGTCTTCCGAGAGTCTGCAAGAATGCTATCTGCAGCTGAGAACAGTGCAGGATCTATTGCTAAGGCAGTAGAGAAAAGATCCAAGCCGTGAGTAGTTTCGCGTTGCTCGTCGTGCAAACTCGGACCAGCTGGTTCATTTTGATCTTGTTCGTAAACATATTTGCTGGAACTGTCTGCCTCTGAGAGTCCTTGGGCTTGCGGTAATAATTCGCTGTCCTCCCCGGCACGCTCTGCATCGTTCTCATTAGATTCTATGTCCCCATCTGCATCTGCATCTGCATCCACATCTGCGACCATATCAAGCACACGATGTGGATCAACATTTTCGTCAGCATACACCTCTCCATATTCATCCTCACTCTGTAAGCTACCACCATATCCGTTGTACTCTGATCCGGACCTTGACTGCGAGTCCTCATAAATCTTCATCGGGCTCCGTCGTATCCCGTTATCGGGAACACTCATCTTCGGGATAGATTTCATATTCGGCATGACATCGTCTTCGTCCTGCATCTGCCGACGTTTCTTTGCGGTATGTTCCTCCGCAATGTCTCGCTCCCGCTTCTGTTTCTCTTCTAGCAGGATATGACCTAAAGTTTCAAACGCGACAGACTGTACTGTATCCTGATCTTCATCATCATCACCCGCCAATATTGACGCGGGAATTTCAAACAGTGTCCGTTGCCTTCGTTCTTCCGACTCAATCCATCCAGCAAACTCGATCTCACTTTTCTCGTTCTCGTGTAGCGCACGTTTGGCTTTGCTTTTCAAGCCATCCACCCAGGATTTAAATCCGTCCTCCGACGCTCGTTCATCACGACTGGGACTTTCCGATGTCGAAAACAGGTTCTTGAACCGATTGTTGCGTAATGACGCCGGTACTCTGGGAGACAACACATAAGGACTGTTGAGCGGTGAAGTAGTATGACTACGACTGTAAAGTAGAGGTGAAGGTTGAGATTCTTGGAGACGCAGGAGATGGCCCCTGTTTAGTCCGAATTGTGGAACGGTCGTGGATGAGGAGGATGGCCGAGTAGGAGTGTATGTGTCGGTGGCAGCTGGTGGTCTGGATGACGCGAGACGCGGAATCGCGTCCATGATGGCCGCACGTCGTTGCCTGGTCCACCAAGCGAGTGTGCGGTTTGCAAGTATACAATCCCCAGGACAAATTGACCCGTAACCAGCACGATCGAATTGACTGGTTTTAGGTGATTATTAATTTGCCGGAAAAACAAAAGCAATTTGATATTGAATCCAAGCGTCAGACTTGAAATCAAATTTTTAGATGGACTGACGCGACATCCGCAAGAACTGATGATCCAAGTCGTGCGGCTCAGTGTCGAACTGGACATGTGCACAAAGCGATCGCAACGATGTTGCTAAGAATCCGCCATATCTCTCCAGTCGTTTCAAAAGTCTTTACCGAGTGATCCGAACCGACGAGGCCGTGGACTTTAATCTTACAGTAGAGGGATATAAAGACCCATTTGAATGCATTTACGGGCCTGTACAAGCTTGAATGTATCCTAAATTAGTAAATTTTAGCATTATATATGCAAAATTAATCTTAATCAGTATTCACTAGCTTGGTGACATCATCAAAGTCTGACCCGGCGTAAGTAGCATTTATTATTAATCCACAAATTCTGCTCGAGAATTTGAGTTTGGCGGTCCACTTAAATTATTATTCATACACCGGACCCCACGAGTCTTGACATAATATTCAACAGACTAAGTGGTTGGGTGTGTATCACTGTGCTAATAGAGATTTTTTGTACATTAGAGCTCCATGCCAACGCGAGCTGATATACAGGATACATCGTTATAATAATGTCGTTTGTGCGATCACTATTCACCACGGCTCGGGTAAGTGGCCATGATGCATCTGTGTCTACGTTTTGACAGAGAACCGTCAAAAGATATAACAGGACGAATCCTAACTAACGAATATTAGGCGCGGGGCTACATTGGCGCCACCGCTGTCGGAACGATCTTATCGAAACAAACTCCACGATCCTTGCGTGTCCTACAGGCCCAGCAAGCACGCTATCTTACTGAACATGCTCGTTCAGCGATCGATAACGCGATCAAGTCCTCGTCCGTCGTGTTGTTCATGAAAGGCACGCCCGAATTCCCGCAATGCGGTTTTTCCCGAGCAACAATCCAGATCTTGGGTTTGCAAGGCGTTGACCCGGAGAAGTTTTCTGCGTTCAACGTGTTGGAGGACGATGAGTTAAGGCAAGGGATTAAGGAATACAGCAGTTGGCCAACAATTCCACAGCTTTATGTTAATGTCAGTTTTACTTTGTGTGATTGACAACGATAATGGTGAATTGAAGCTAAAACGATCGTTTAGGGTGAATTTATTGGAGGCTGCGATATTTTAATCGCCATGCATCAATCGTATGTTATATTGACTTGATCTATAATCGATCGTCGCTGCTAATGTCTGTGGTGGTAGTGGTGAACTTGCAGAATTACTGGAAAAAGCGAACGTACTTGTTCCCGAAGATGTCGAACCCAGTGAGAACTCAGAGACGAAATAAGCTTTCTGTGTACTTTAACCATGTAGAGAGAGGGTGCTCTTTGCAGTGTAAATAATTTGTCGTTAAGCATTGTTATAAACTGGCACCGGAATGAGCAGGATCATGGGAAACAGAATTGCTGCAACAGGACTCCATTTGGAACAAAAATGCGAATGCTTCAAACACCTAATACACACATATCCACGACGCACTACATGAAATCATCCTCCCAGTCCTCTCCCCTGTTCTGATTACTGGACTTGGCCAGATTCTCTTCCGAGAAAATATCATCATATGCATGCTCCTTTTCCCAGGCCTCCTTCCTCTTTGCTTCTGCTAATGCTTGGTCGCGCTTATTCCACTCCGCGTCCATTGCGCGCTGTGCGCGCATCCGTGTCTTGTCGTGCTCAATTTTCTCCGATTGCAAATCTGGAAACTTCTCAACCTTGGTCTTGTTAAGTCTATTCACGATTGCATTGACACGGGTCTGAACATGCACCCGCTTGACAATCTTCTCCTTCTTGAACCCCACTTGCCCGACAGCCATGCCATTAGTCTTGCGTAGATTGCTCCACGGAGTATAAATGACCGTAATATTGTCTCTTTTATTCCCTTCGATCGAGTTCGCCTTGGTGAGTTGCGCGCAATCTTCCAGGAGACCGGCGGGTAAAGTGTCCCATGACTCGCCCGGCTCGAGGCGGGCGTAGATGTGCGCGGAAGAGAGGTTGTCAACGTGAAACCTGATTTCATGTTTAGGTTGCTGTTTTCAATAAATCAATCTGAAATCGGCGGTGACTTACCACACGTCCGTATCGCGGCCGAACTTGATCAAATCCTCATCTACATAATTAGCATACTTTCAGACCAAATTCAAGTATTGCACAAGAACACACTCTCTTCCTTGTGTTTGCCCATGTACAGCAGTACGGGTCTGTCTATATCGTCCCGGTTCGAGGTGAAATAATACACCATAGTGCCAACCTATCCCCCAATCCTACTAACTATATCTAAATCGGGAATATGTAAGGGGCAATTTTGGTTAATCTGGCCGCTCAGCAGACAATCCACTCTCAGCTGCTGTTTCTACTCATACGCAAAACACGTCTAATGCGCTTGTTTCACGGTCAAGAGCACTCGTAGTCGTTTGTCCAAAAAAATTAAGATGGGTTGGTGTTTCGAGAATAACTCAGAACCCTGCCTACCCAGGTTTAAGTTTTGCGAATGGCTTGACAAAATAACCTAACCCAAAATGCTGTCCAGACCAAGATGCAGTTTAATTAGATGCGGTGAAATACCTCTACATGATTCAACTATCATATGTCAAACTCCAGCTTCACCCACCAGCACGACATGTTTTCAAACAACAGACATAACCCAAAAAAATTGAAACCAATACAAATTTTGTCTAACATCAAAAATGCTGCAGTTATATGGCATACCCTGCCTCTGCCAGGCTCTCTTTAATAGCGGCAAGCGCTTTGTCGAAGTCATCGCGGTCTTCATCAGTAACGGAAACACCCATGTGACCGATTCGGAAGTACTTTGTTGCGATTTCCTTGTGCAAACCACCGGCCAGAACAATGCCACGCTTAGCAATCCGCGGGAGTAAGTCAGACAGAGCCACACCTTCGGGGAGGTATACAGCAGTCATGCCGTTAGCCTGGTACCCGTCACGGATGGCGACTTGCTTGAGGCCGTAGCTCGCAATGGTAGACTTGATTCTGTCTGACATGCGTGCATGTGCGGCGAATCTGTCTGCTAGTGGGACATCAAGAATTTGCTTGAGTGAAGCTAACAAGGCGTGGATGTTCTGGACAGGCGGGGTCGAGAAGTATGATGGTTTTTTGGCCTCGTAGTTTTGCATAATTGGCAGCCACTTTGCAAAACTGGCGTAGTAGGAAGCAGGCGGTGCCTTTCGTGCTCGGAAGACGTCAAGAGCCCGTCCAGACGCGATGAAGATCGAAAGGCCGGCAGGGACACCGATAGCTTTCTGGGGAGCGGTAAGCACGAGGTCGAGATCCCAGTCGTCGAATCGGATTTCCTCGACACCAACAGAGCAGACGCCATCAACAATAACCAGAGTCTCAGGGGAAATTGCCCGAACGAGGGCGGCGATAGACTTAATATCGGAGAGCACGCCGGTAGAGGTGTCGACGTGCGTGATCGTCACGATTTTGAATTTTTTCTGCTTCAAAGTGTTGGCGATGGCGTCAAGTGTTACCACATCGCCAATAGGTGCCTTCAATTGCGTTGGCTTGCCGCCGTACGTAGCAATGCAGTCCGCGAACGAGTCAGCGAAGTAGCCTGTAAGAAGCATTAGAGCCGAAATAAAAATTTGCTACTACGCACATGGCAACATACCGGTGTGAAGGACAAGCGCATCCTCGCCAGGCTCGACCAAGTTAGAAGCGACGAAATCCCAGCCAAGAGTACCTGCGCCTGCAATAGCGAAGGTCTGTGCCCGCTTGTCGGTATTCATGAACAACTGTCTGAGAAGCGCGAGGGCATCGCCAAACACTTCAACAAACTGGGGAGATACGTGGGACTGGGACGGAGTTGCCATGGCGGCAAGCACCTCGTCGGTGAACTCGACGGGACCAGGGATTAGGGCTAGCGGATGGGGGGCCTGGGCGGACGTCTCAGATTTTGCCATTGTCGAAGACTGAGGAGAGACTGTCGGGGTGAAGTGGGAAGAGAGCTGTGTTAGACGGAGGGAGGCAGAGGAAGAGGAGGACGACGAGGAGGACGACGAGCGGGGATGTGGCCGTGACATGACTGACGTATGAATTCGAGAAAGTGGCTGAATACGGTAACTAGACAGTGTCACTTCTGCCCACGCGACGAGATGAGAAGAAACGAGGGACAGGCCGTTCTAAACGAACAGCTAGAATGAGACGACGATCCAAAATTATTTGACCTCAGAGAAGTAGTGCGCCGCCTTTTCGACCCGGCGCACTTTTCTGTGCTGACTCATGGCATTTGCCGCAAGCAGCCAAAAAGTTGCGTTATCAGGCTATCTTTTTTTTCTGTGAGGCACAAATTAATGACCGACAATTGCACGTGGCCTATAGAAAACCTTACCCTGAGGTACACCATTAATTTTAAGTTTGCAGCGTTGCACGAGGGTTTAGACCTCCTGAAGCTAAAATGATTATCGTGCACAATAAGTTAACACTTGGAATCATCATATATAAGCCAGGGCACAACTCGTACATATGTGCCATATTCTGAAACAGTCGTGGCGACGCCAGTGTGCTCGAGATATTGATATTATATATATACCCAAAGCATATATATATATATATATATATACAAATGGTCATCCTCCAAAGGCATGATCCATCGCAGAGCTGCACCGCGTAAATACGTTTTAAAAAGAAGCAGTTTCGTTCGATCGTCCTGGTGCACTCCTGTTAACTCCAAATAGGTGCGGAACTGCAAAAGGAATGTATCGACTTTATCTGGACCCGAAGCGAAAGGCTCTGGCTCACTCATCTTTGCTTAATTGACTAACGTTTCACCACTTCCGGTGGCATTCGTTTACTCCTAGAGGCCTGTATTCATGAAGACGTTGAATTTCCTCCTTTTGCTGGTTCACTACCGCCTGGAACTGGGTCACCATCTCCGCGACCGTTTCGGAAGAAAATTCGTTTGGCTCAGTCATTGTTAAAAGATGCTTCGGCAACTCTCGGTACGTTTCGTTGCAAACAGTCGGTTTGCACAATATCGTTTATCCACGTGACCCTCAGCGAGAGATATCCAATTATCAGTTGTTCGGCTTAATGTGCTATCTGAAAACGTTGATAACACAGAGATAATATAACGTGTTGTTGCACTCTCAGGGGAATTAGAGCGCAGCGAGAATATTGATCAGCTACACAGAGAATAACACCTACCGGGAAAGCATGTCGCACAATATTGTAATCTCACATACACACTCTGTGTATTCTCTTGATTGTCATTTTCTTATTGTTATCTTCCTACAAACTATCTACAATGGAATAGGGGTAGAGGTTCCACGCGCTAGTAGGGAACGCTAGTGCCTATGTGGCATTGCCGTTCCTTTACAGAACGTGCGCATTGTCCTAGGCCTGGAACCTCGCAGCCTGTGTGAGGATGGCTTCTGTCTAAACGGACAGCTTTGGCACTAGCGCTCGTCACTTCCTAGTAACGGGAGCACCGGAGGATTATTTCAAGCTCTCAAGTTCTGCTACCTACTGGTGCTTCTTTCATTAACCGTGTCAGCGAAATGGAGCTTCCAGGTTTCTTCCGTCGCAGCGATTCCCCAATTCCACGACTTCCTCGACTGCATCAATCAATCCCTTACAACCACTGCGCTTTTGATGAAGAGTCCTTCGACTGCAACCTTGACCAGGAATCTCGCCGCACTAGAAACACTCACGCTGTCGGTCATGCGCATTCCGACTCCCTTGCTGTCCAGCGTTTGCACGTCCGCCTTGGTGTTGGTTGGCTTCTGCTTCGGATCGTCGAATTCCAGCCTCGAAGCCCTCACAAGGGTCCAATCCATCGTTGTCGACCGAATCTCCTTGTCTACGAGGTCGTGGTCCTCGAGTGCGTACTTGATGTTGGTCCACCCCATAAATGCCTTGGACAGCCACGGTAGGTTAGCCCATGAATCCCCGACACCTGCTGTCGACATGACTACAATGCGATGAATGCCGGCATGCTCCAGAACCTCGCAAACATTGGCGCAGGAGTCGGCCAGGAAGCGAGGAGGTGAGAGCTGAGGCGCGAAAGGGCTGTCGGACTTGCGGACTGTGTTCAATGTGACGATGGCCGCAGAAGGTGCCAGGGAAGGTGTTGAAATGACATCTACAACTTTAGAAGAGCTAGCTAAAATGTGTCTGCGATAAAGTTCATGCTAAGGCATATGGAGTAACACCAAAAATAGAAGGACACGTCATGGGAGTCGTCATAAGAGTGCGATGTGTGGAAGTGGTCATTTGAGCTCAGCCACCAAAGCTAGATATAGCTTATGCACACGTCACTTAGGGTACAATCAAAGGTGTTATCATTAATGAGATAATAGCCCGTACCCGACGAGAAAACCTGACGATTACGTTACTTCTTTAAGGGTTGTCATACGACACATAAGCAATTCTCTTGCGAGATTGTTACGCAATTACGTATGTCATACGAGCTAATCCTCACAAAAGAAGAATGGTCTGAGGGATATTTCCCATATTCAGTAGATCATCTACACATGAGAGACGTAATAATAACCTCATGTGTAGAAACACTTCTTGTTGAGGATTAGACACATTTCATACTATTACACAGTATTATTTGTGTATATATAGAGGTAGCAATTACCTTGGATACGATAGTTACGACTACGATATCCAACAACCCCTTCCACATAAGTTCTAATCGAACTTACCTTTCACTGTGCTATATCAATCAATATCGCCCATTTTAAAAGGAAGGCACCCCAGAGAGAGCGCTTTTTATGTCCGACTTTGATAGTGGCGAGCCAATGATGACGGTGAGGCCAGGACCAGGGGTGAGGCTGCCAGAGGTACGGACGAGGGCTACCGCTGTATGATCTTGAGAGAGTAATTCAGATACGACGTGCTTGCCGGTCCGCCCAGTGGCGCCGAGGAGGAGGAAATGCATGGTAATTCGACAATGAGAATTGAGAGGTACCGTTGAGTATTCGTCAGCCTGAGCTGGTGAGGAGACGAAAAAAGCTTCGTTACAAAAGGGCCACGGGGGTTGCGGATGCATTTAACTGACATGATGGGCCTGCAATTGACCTGATGGGCGACCAAATTTGCTTATATTGGTCAAAATACAAATGCCTTATGTGCCCTGTGCCGCTGCAATCGGTCGGGTTTTGAGGCTGACCCTATTGGTTTGTTCGGTCCGCATACTGCAAATGGAAGCCGCACGCAATCTCAGTGGAGTTGACGGACAGTGGAATGGAGGAATGGATACATTGAAACCCTTCCATTCTTTGGATTGACCGCTCATGCGACTCTGGCCGCTGTAGAAGGTGGTCGCTACTTAGAAGAAGACCAGCCTTTTGCCAGGAGCGCAGAGTCTGCACAATACCTATAGTATTAGCCTCAAGACGATTCCGCGAAGGCTCAACCATTCCACCACAAGAGAAGAACAAACCCTGAACCCTGAAACCGCTGAGCAAATCCGGATATGGCATATTCTCAGGGGTAAGCCAGCTCGCCTACCCGAGTCTAAAGCCATGCGGCTATTTTCACGCCCTGTGCGGCAGGAGGAACAGTCGTCGGCGCTAGCTCGATTGGGTAGCGAAAGCGAACCCACCAACCATACGTTCATCCTTCCTTCTACCAGCACACTCCACATTCCTGCGACTAACGCGATTGTCTGTCATAGCTCCGTTCCGAGGCTCGGCCCAATCGTCTAGATCGACTTATATACCGAGTGGCCGGCACCAATCTCTCTCCAAAGCTCCAAAGGAGTACATGTCAAAGCTCATCACCAACAGAATAGTCGTGTCGAAACTACTGCACCGCTCGAAAATGCCAGCTTTTACTCTGTATGGCTCTCGCGGTTCGACCAACACGGACCGTGTCCGCCTGACTCTCGCCGAAGGTGGCTTCACGGATTACGAACTCGTGCTTGTCAACCTGCAAAAAGGAGAACAAAAGGTGGGTGAACCATTTCTCTTAGAAGACGACGCGGCTTATCCTCCGCCTGAGCAAGTTGTAAAAATATCGCTGACGCCGCTGCATCCAGTCCGAAGAACACATGAAACGTCACCCGTGGGGTAAAATACCCGTCGTCACTTTCCCCGAGGGCTTCACCATCTACGAGAGTCGGGCAATCTGCAAATACCTCGCGAAAAAGTACTCGTTCCCACTTCTACCCACGGACTCCGACGTTGAAGCTGCGGCGCTGTTTGACCAGGCGCAGTCGACAGAAATGCTCTACTTTGCCGACCCTGCAGGTAGAATCGCATTTGAGAAATTTGTCAAAAAATTCATGGGGCTGCCTCCCGATGAGGGCGTCGTCTCAGGTGCACTGCGGTCGGTCGAGACGTTTTTCGACGTGGCAGAACGTCTCTTGCAACACAATGACTACATGGCTGGAAAGGACTTCACTCTCGTGGATATCTACTACATTCCGCTGATCCAAAGACTTTTCTCGTGCGGGTATGCAGACGTCATCCTCAGTCGCAAAGCCGTGAGTGCTTGGTGGGACCGCTGCATCAACAGGCCAGCCATACAGAAGCTGTTGGCCGCTGACAAGGAGGCTGCGGCTGCTGCGGCTACTGCTGCACGTAAATAGGGTAGTAAATACGATAGAAATCAATCTGAAGAGGAATGAATAGTCGCCTAGCTGCCCCAAGACAACCGCAGCGCGGCACCCAGCTCTCTCAGGTCCGCGCATGCGCCCCCCAACCCCGCGCGGATCCGCTAATGTGTAAGTCGTACATTACCACCGCGCGTTCGCCAGCGCCTCCAACCTCTTTAAAGCTGGAAGTGTTTGATGAGAGTACGTGACAGCGAGCATTGCTTACTAGAAAAGTGCCAGCTCCATAACATTTTCATGCCCTACTCACGGCAAGCCACCTAGAAAAGCAGCAGCTCCCAGACACCTCCACAATGGCTCTCAAATAACGTGGCAATTAAGGACCTTTCATGGAATTCTTAGGTGAGTGCATTGTTCACAGAGGGGGCTACGGAGGACACTTCAAATTCTCGACAATGCGCCATTGCATATTCCGCAAATGAAGGAGAGCGCAGTCTTGGAAGTCGTGACAAAAGTTGCGAGGCAGCGAATCCAGTAATAGATGCTAGGTACGCTAAGATAATTGTAAAGGACGGCAATGCCTCATGGGCACTAGCGTTCCTTACTAGGGTGCAAGGAATCTCTACCCCCATTCCATTGTAGATAGTTTGTAGGAAGATAACTGAGAAAGTGACAATCAAGAGAATACACAGAGTGTGTATGTGTGATGACAATATTGTGTGACATGCTTTCCCAGTAGGTGTTATTCTGTGTGTAGCTAATCAATATTCTCGCTGCGCCCTAATTCCCCTGACAGTGCACAACAATAATCAATCAAAGTAAAATCCAGGCTTCGCAAAAAAGTGTCTCTCTTGCCAACACCTCAAATCTTTGCTGGCCTCCAGCCGACAACGGCGATCTGGGTGGCCACGAAAAGCATCGTCCCAATTGCGCAAGCTGCGCCACCAAAGGAGATGGCATTGGTGAAGGACCCTCCGCTACTTGAAATGATGGCACCGCCAATGGGACACCCAGTCAGCCCGGCAAATGCCGAGATTGTAATGACTGTGTCGGTGAGTACACCAATGTCTTGAATGGGCGAGAGCTTGGCACAGAGGGCGGGCGTGAGACTGATGCCAGCGCGCCCGAGGACACGCCAAAGAGCGCTGCGAACAGGATGATGGGTGCGTCGCCAGTCGAGGGGAGCAAAGACCGAGCGAGGATCAGGATCGACGTCAAGGCGCCCATGACGATCATTATGTGAAGTGTCCGACTTTGTCGGCAATGGCATTGGGCACGGTGCGCCCGAAAAGGCCGGAAGCGTAGATATCAGCTGATTGCAATTATCACCAGGCGGTGCCGCGCTTCTTGAGAAACCATGTCGATACAATCAGCCGATAATTTACAAAATGCGACCAATTTTCTGAATTAGAAGGTCTGAGCGCGTCCGAGTACAGCCCAAAACAAATCGCGCATGTAAGAAACGTCTTGCTAGCTATAAAGTCCGCGGATTCCATTGATTGTGAAAAAGGCAGGAATCAGATGCGTGGCTCGGAAAGATTGCGCCACTTCGCCATAAATATATCAGTGTACTTTAGATTGCTCCCCTCGACCACTTCTAATCCCACTGCACGTTCTATAAGCCTTTACTCTTTCATCCACTTTGCTAGCTACGCCCTGCAATCGGTCGTTCTCGGTCCGCAGCTCGGCATAAAGATTTGGTGAGGAGTCTAGTGCCCCCAAGAGAACGATTTTCAGTATCTGATGGAAGAGACGCAGGAAAGACACTGAAATAAGCTCAATGTCCGTACGAACGAGTTCAAGGTCAACGTGCCACGACTCTAACGAGTCCAGCAGAGATGCCTTCTCGGATAGTAGTCGAAGAGCGTTTCCTGCCGATTCGACATGCGACACTTTGCCGAGAAATTCAAGCGTCGATGCAGCGATCCTTGTAAGCTCTGTCCGCATGTCGGGTGCAATCGTGCGAAGATTGCGAGAGTCAACAGTTTGTTGATGCGGCGACATCAAACACACAGACTCCGTCGTCCCGCTTATATCGGCTCTTGCTGGAGAATCCGCGAACTTGCATGGCGCAGCGAACAGCTTGATGATGAAAACATCTAGCAAGGGTAGCTGGTCATGGTGTGCTGGCACCAATTTATTTGCAGCAACAAAATTTGGCCTTGCCCGATATTCGTGCATGATGCTGAGTCCTTGAATCATGTGCTGGGCCATGGCAGCGTAATTCCCCCGCACTTGCTCAATGCTGATGAAGATCTGACAGCAAAGTAATGCCGACTTCAACCCGTTGGAGCCCGGAGACGACAAGTTGGACGCGAGACCCCCTAAAGCCATACAGTATTGCTGGAGGCCATAGTCATAGCCATAGCTCGGGGTCTGTTGCGCGACAGATGCTGCAACGTCTCCAGACGTCTCGAGATGTTCCCGAAGAGCTCTGAGAGACGAGACTGCGTGTAGTAACGGCGGATCAGTCAAGCTTGCTTGGAGGACTTGCCTGGCTTCTTCATCACAGCCTAGCTTCACGTCGAACATGGTCTTGGTTGAGAAGTAACGATTGAGGAGGTCGATATCCTGGGGGGCGATCTCAGTCAAGGTGGGCCGGATGGGTTGTAAACCAGCGCCCGAGTTGATGCCGCCAGCATGAGCGTTGTTGATAGATTGACCGGTAAAAACTCTAAAGGGAGACTCGTAGCCGTCGCAAGTACGACCAGTGTCGACACATTTTTGGCAAAATGGCTTGCTCTCGTCGCATTTGACCTTTCTTATTCTATTGCTAAGTGAGCACAATCACTGCAGAGCTGACCTCCCGTCTAAAGCCTCAATCTTGGGGTGTAGACCGGTGATGGGATTTGAGACTGACCTGCAGGTTGCACAACCAGTTTTCGTCTTGGTTCTACATTGGATGTTCCGTTTGCGGGCGACAAGGCTTCCGGCCATCGTCGGGCGGGGGGTGGGACATTCACGCTTGTCGCGCAACACCTTACAGACGAGAGAAAGATTCGTAGCAAGCAAGAAATCCGAGCAGACGAATCAAATAATGCACCTTGATTCATCACCGGGACCCAGAGGCAGGCGAGTCGGTGTCGCTTCGGGTCAAGTGTGTTGTTGAGGTGTTGCACGCCACGAGGGCCCTTTGTACCTTGTATAAGGCCGGTCTGTTAATTAAGCCGCACCCTCATAGCGCCAATCAATCGCATACAGCGAATGCTCTCACTATGCCTTAATATATATATATAACTATATAAAATATCTATATTTCCGGTTACCGGAACAATCTTTGCAGAAATATTACCAAACAACTGACTAAACTCATTCCATAACCGGCCACTATCAGCCACCGCGCCCTTGCTGCCTGCTGGCTCATCATCACATATCCAATTATGAGGAAGTCGGCCTAGTCCGTGTCTACGGCCTAACGCAAGGTGTAATCAATTGTTCCCGCTGCCAGAACAAAATGGCAGGTCATCTTCATAGGTATAATCCTGCCAGTCAAATGTCCAGCCTATGGGCATGGTGTTTCGGAATTGCCAATGATGAACGAGTTTCAGAGACAGATATTCGCGAGATCTATATTAAAAGACCAATATATAACCAACAATCAAAATTGAAATTGTAAATGACCAATTAGAAATGATGGAACATGGCGTAAGTGGCAGAGAGTGATGACTCTATGAATAAAACCAAAAAATAAAAAAATGTAGAAATGAGCGTCAGTCTCTTTAAAAGAGAAAGAGAAGTAATGCTGTAGTAGCCTAAAAAGTCCTAACTGATCCCAGAATAGAGCAAAACACCAAGATTAAGCCAAAAGTCAACTTTTACAAAATATATGTACCAAACGCGCAAATTTAACACTCATCACGCAGACCCGCCAGAACCGGCATACGTTCCCCAAAACGTCAATTTGATGGCCATGTAACTGCTGGCTTCTTCTATCTCTATACTCTGCACCTGGTAACTACCGTCACCTAGAGCTGTCAGTTCTCCTCTACTCACTTGATCGATGACATATGGTGACGTGAAGGTGAACCTCCAAGATTTGCCAATTGGTGTATTCGTTCGAGGCGACGCCGATAGCGTACCGACGAAGTTCGTGGCGTTTAGTTGCTGTACTGAGGACCCCACGAAGTAATCCACAGCAAGATTAGCCGATGCCGCGTCTCCAGTTGCAGTTGGGATCGCAGATGTACCAGTCATACTGCCGACATACCCTCGGGAAGCAGAAAACTGTACTTGTTGAAGTACAGGAGGCGTAGATGTCACGGAATCTGTAGCTGTACTCGTCGGATACGGTTGGCCAGTCGCGATAGCTCCAGTCGAGGACAATGGGGTCGTTAACGTCAAATTAGAGTACGTCGCTGTATACGGCTCAGCTTGTCTCTTCACTGGAACATGAGGAAAGTACTTCTTTCCGAGTTCAGGATCATATATCGGCGAATGAAAGTGATTTCGCCGTCCGTGCATATGTGCATGCCTTCTAAGACGGACACCCGTGGCTGGGCTGCTTCTCCTTGTGAGTCCAGGCGTCGCCGCTGCCGCGCAGCTAGTCACGGCATCTGCTCCAGGATAGTCGCAATAGACGTACGAAGCATCCGTCTTGCACGTTAGACCGGTATAGCATTGTCGGACAATCCAAGTACCCCACACACATTGTCCCCAGCTGTAGCCGTTGCAGGCCAATTCTCCATGGACTGCGCAAGGAGCTCCATCAATCGGGCATGATGACCCCGTACTAGAGCCTGTAGCACTCTCCGTGCTGGATGATGTAGTGGCAGTAGCTGACCACGGAGGATTCGTAATGAACGTTATACTCGTTGACGTCGTCGAAGTCGCAGCGACAGCGCTATTAGTGGTTGTTCCCTCAGCGTAGGAAGTACTGGTCGGTCCTGCTTCGCTAGTAGTGCTCGTGGCAGCTGTCCCAACAGTGAACGTGGAAGTCGGAGGCGCAGCGTCACTGACGGTTCTGTCAACAGTACTGGACCCAACGCTCGTCGCCTCCTCTGTGGATTGTGGGCTTGTCGACTCATGCCCATTACCTGTGGTACTGTCCACGACCGTTAATACAGGGGGGACAATCTCAGTAGACAGAGTAGTAGTTCCGCCAATCGAGTTTACAGTTGGCTGGACTGTCTCGACCGAAGCAAGTGTTTGGCTACTCGCAGACGTTGCCGTACCATATGAGGTAGCCTCCGTCGTAGACGACGCCAACAGGGCAGGTGACGATATGTCGGCCACGTCGGAAGTAACTGTCGAGAAAATTATAATTTCGACAGGACACGAAAACGCTGTGTTGTACACCGTGCTTGTATACGAAATAATCTCCGTGACTACGTCAGCGCCATCAACTGTGGAACTCGGTGTAGGGGCGCTTGGAGGTGGAGATACTGACACTACGGGATAAGTAGCAGTAGGTCCGAGGGAGCTGGTAGACGACACAATCGAGGAGCCTGTCGTTCCATCGACAATCAAAGTCTGGATTGGCGATGACAATGTGACCGACGAAACAGTCACTACCGTTGGCCCCACCGGCGATGATGTAGTCGCCAAACTCCAAGTGGAGGCCTCCTCAATCGAAGACCACCCAGATTCACCATTTGCAGTCGCTGCAAGAGTCGTTGGACTGACTTCGCTGGTTATCGTAGTCGGAGACGCGAGCGACGAAAAAGATGTAGTATCTGCCGCCACCCCCGCCGACAAAAGACCCGCCTTAGCCATTTGAGCATAATTAAGACCGCTTTCCGGAATATTGTTATATGCTTGGGACGCGTCCCTATATAAGTATAAGCACTAGTGAATATTTCATGCCATTCGTAGTAGTACCCACCACATCATGATGCCGCCAAAGCTTGAATAAACCGACATCAGAGCTGCAGCGGCCTCCGTTAGTGTGTCGATGGCGACATATCCCGTGCCTGCAGCCGTCGAAGATGCGGGGACACCAAGGTAGACCTTTACGTCGGTATTGTAGCTGGATGATTTCGCAAACGAATCCCAAGAGTCGAAATTGAAATTCGTCGACCCAGAAGGGCTCCATTGGTCTATTCCGCAATAATTGTTGTAAAACTGAACAAAATAAAAGTCAAAGTAAGAGTTAACCATGGCATCATTGAGGAACGCGTCAGGTATTGGGCACTGAGGCGCCCCTGAGATGTACATGTCTTTGACAGTATAATCTGCATAGTAAGACCGCATGGCTGTAACAAAAGCCGCGTAGCCAGCTGAACTACCACCCTCAATGTCGAGATCAAATCCATCCACGACAGCGTCGCCAAATGGACGAGTGTTTGAGGAGCCACCCCCGAACAGATCCCACAACGTGGCAGCAAAAGTCTGGGCCTGACTGTCAGAGTCGAAACCGTAAGATCCTGATGCGCCACCGAGAGACAACAAGATCTTTTTGCCGCTTGCTTGACATGTTATAATATCTTCCCTATTGTTGAGTTAGAATCGTTCTATACCGAAGGTTCGACAGTAAACTATACCCAATCTGAGGGCATTGAAGGAGATTGGTGCCCTCAAAATACGGTCCATTGCCTACCACAACTAAGTAAGTAATGTAGACGCGCAATCCTAACAACATGCTTACATGACCCGGCAAAATTAACATCAGGAAGCCCGCTCGAGGGATCAAAGAATACAGACAAAAACGCGAGCACGATGATCTATATATATTAACTCCACTTCCTATTTCCAATCTGTCTCATATCTCACATCGTTGGTAGAATCCTGGCAATAAGACGCCAGATTAAGCTGCGATCCTACTTGACCGTACGAATTCTGACCCCAGTACATAACCATGTTCGTGTTCGCTGACGCATTGAAAGCATGTGCCGCGGTTGCGAATATAGCCGATAACAGGCTGCAAGACAGAATCCAAAATCCTGTATTGCCCATTTCGAACTAAGCCTTGCTTGATGAAATATATATTTTGATAGGTGCTTAAAATCAAGATTGTTGGAAACCAGTCGTCCAGCGACTAAAGTGAGCAAATCTAACTGGCGTAGTACCAAAAATCGGGAAATCTCTGGAACGATAGTTATGAAGGCTAGCAGACCAGCTGAGCCGAATGAAAGAATTGAAATGAACGAAACGGGCTGTCCTCACAGAGGGCAAAAGCTGGAAATTAGATACATATGGAAAGAGAAAAAGACGTAGACGGCCTCGGCCGGCACAGCCGACGGCATCGCAGAATGTACATCCCCGGAGACCAGATGAGTCCACCGGTTTTCCAAATAGAGCAGAATGTAAACATATGAGCGCGGTTGTGCATTAAGTTCTGTGCACTGTACTGCAATGGGTCATTAGTGGGAAGTAAAGACAAGAAATGAGAGCGAACTAGCGCATTTCATGCGTCGGATGGTTGACCATGAGTCCACTACCTGATTAGTGGTAAAGTATAATCGTAGCGAGCGAATCAGACGCGCGTGAATTGACCCCAGCCAAGCTTTTTATAATTCCCAATTGGGCAATATGTACATCAAGATAGTGCTGCCATGGCAACTGACTCCAAAAATAAGAGAACAGAGACAGAGTTTTTAAGTAGTTCTAGATCGATCCGAAATCCGATCCGGCTTCGTCTCATTCGTTGCAAAAGTCACGTGTACGTGCCCGCCCTCAGACATTACGGAAGCGGTAGATATTGTCATATTGATCAAAAAATGTTACTGGATCCATACTATTGTTTCGAAATGCAAAACGACCTCTATCTTGGCAAGGATCACTGCGCGATTACTACTACACATCGGCGAAAAGATACTTAGTTATACACTTTTTGGAATTCTGGTACTACGGTTCAGTTCTTATCAAAGAGCTTTACCCGAGACGGCTACGTGTACCGCGGCAGGTCCAAAATGACCAATGCTTTACAGCACTTGAAATGGATTATGAGTCCATTTAACGGTCGATGACGCTAATAAATATTATGATATATCAGGTATCCCATGCAGTCGCGCAAACAGTTCAGCCTCCATTCTCTCTACCCCACGCTGTCTCTTCAGAAGTTCCCCAGGAAATCAAACTTGAACACTGCCTCGCCACTGCCCTTCATATTTGCCAGGACGGCCTGTCCAAAATTCCAAGGCAAAAATTCATCTACGACCCTTTTCTCGTCGTTTGGCACACCGGGTCCAGTGCCCTCCCATCCACATAGGTCTATCGTGAAAGTTGACTACACCCGTTATGACACATTTACTGTCCCTTTGCCGGACTAGGTCCCTGAAACGGCGATCTCTGCTGCTATCCGTGCGTGAACCAGATCTTGCAATGCATCGTTTATCAGTTACCCATATCCTACCTACTGCTGAATAAGTGCCAGCCCGAGAGGAGGATCAGATGGCTTCGAAATATCGTAAACGTGAACATTTCGAATGAGAGACCTATGTCCTGGCATGCGCAGAGTTGGTCATATAATACCAAGAGAACATAAGAAATGCGGGGAAAGACGACCAATGAGATATCTACATTAAAATGGGTGACCTTAAAGGGACTGACCCTGGCGGTGTAGCAGTACTAATCACGTGACTTTCGTTATTTTGCTCTGAAATCTACATGTAGCTAGAGAGAAAGGTATTATTATTATAATATAACTTATTTACAAATCCTGATTAACATTTATTCGAGGGTCATTGTTATTCCTAGGTTGCCCTAATGCCCTGTTATCGTATAGTTACTCTTAAATTTATATTGTGGCTTAGAGGTAGATAAGGGGTCGTAGGTATGAGCCAAAAAGGGTAACTAGTCGGAGATTGACCCCACGTATCTCTTTTCGGATTCATCTCTCCAAAGATACGCAGGTCGGAAACGTCCGCATATTATTGGCATTGGCATTCCTAGACTTTCTTGTAGCTGGGTGATTTCGTCGCCGCTAGCCTAGGTGTCCAAGCCACTGCCTGCTCCGTGCTCCACAGGCGCAAGTAAAGGCTTTTCCGGATGACTCATGTTAGAAGTGTATACCGAGAATATATGCCGTCACATTCTGAGTTTTTAATTATTTGGTTCGCAAAGGTTCTCACGTTCAGCACCGTACAGGATGAGTTCAGAAATAGATGAGCACGAAATTCAAGAGTTGGAAGAAACCCGTCTGCTCGACGACGTCGAGGGACAGCAGAAGTTATTGGAAGATGTGGAAAATGAGACGCTCGCAGACGAACTTGAACGGCAAGAGCTAGCCACTAGCGCATTAGCGACAGTGTTTCTGTCTCTCTATGTGGGTGTTTTCTTAGCGGCGTTGGACGGTACTATTGTAGCGACGTTATTGTCCAAGATTGCGTCCGATTTCCATGAGTTTAGATCGGTGTCGTGGATCGTGACTGGGTATCTCATCGCGCAGGCTACGTTTCAGCCGCTGTATGGCAAGCTGTCTGATTTGTTTGGTCGAAAGCCGGTGCTACTTACGTGCAATGTATGCGAATTGTGTTGTCCGTGTATGTATGAATGGGCTGACAGACACTAGGTTCTCTTTGGGATTGGATCGGTCTTGTGTGGTATTGCCCCCAGTCTCTGGTTCCTAGTTGCAGCTCGAGTTATTGCCGGAGTCGGGGGTGGGGGGTTATACACACTGAGCGCAATAATTCTTAGCGATATTGTGTCTCTCCGGCAACGAGGCCTCTTGCAAGGCATTGGCAATATCCTCTATGGTTGCGGAGCCGCGTGTGGCGGGGTAGTGGGTGGTTTCCTAGCCGATACTGTCGGTTGGCGCTGGACTTTTGCCATTCAAGGGCCGATCATCGTGATGTCGATCGTGGCAATCTCACTGAACCTTAAGCTGCCCAAGGCCAAACTTGATCTCAATATTCTCAAGCGTATCGACTTTCTCGGCTCCGGCACACTCGTGAGCGGGCTTTGCTTGTTCTTGTTCGGGGTTAGTGCTGGAGGAAATTACTTCCCTTGGCGCCATCCTGTTGTGATTGGGAGCTTGTTTTGTTCGTCCATTCTTCTAGCAGGGTTTGTTTACACCGAGCTCTACATCGCGGTGGAGCCTATTATCCCCCTCGGTCTCGTCAAGAACCGGACCGTCGCTGGCTCGGCGCTCACGGGCTGGTTCTTGAGCATGGGCTTTTTTACCAACATTTTCTATGTCGCGATATACCTGTTGTCGGTTAAGGGCGTAACTCCGACCAAGTCTGGATCAAGTCTGATCCCCCAATTCATTGGTAGTGCGTCAGGATCTTTCTTCGCGGGCTATTACATGCGTTTGACAGGTCGATATTACGCAGTGAATGTCGTGGCCGGAATTTGTCTTGTCGTAGGCTCTGGAATGCTCGCCATGGTCGGGCTGGACACTTCGACAATGTTTATCTCCATTGCGCTCTTCCTACCTGGCTTTGGAGGCGGTTTGTACCTAACCACGACACTTGTTGGTCTTATTGCCGCCGTCCCGCACGAGTTCCAAGCAGTTTGCACGTCCATTGCCTACGGTTTCCGCACAATTGGCATGACCGTTGGGGTCGCTAGTTGTGCGGCAATCTTCCAAAACACATTGTCGGCCTCACTTGCTAAGCGAATCACTGGGCCAGGAAGCGAAGATGTGATTGAGCGGGTGCAGGATTCGGCGGATGAGATTAATAACGTGCCAGAGTATTGGAAGATGGATGTCACGTTGAGTTACTTGGATGCTGTTAGGGCCGTGCTCATTACGACCACGGTTCTGGCAATGGGTTGTGCCCTTTCCAGCTTGGCTATGAAGGAGCATGTTTTGCATAAGAGTGTTAATAGAAGGTAGAGTTAGCATGGGTAGGTTAGATGTTAAAATGCATTACATTCGATGACTGGAATGCTGAGGTTAGTGCCGGCATGTCGAGTGAGAGGCAGAGGACGGATGCGTTGAGGGAGGACCAGGAAAGGAGGTCGCACGCCGCGGGAGGGATCAGATGTTGGGGGACGATGAAGATCGGACGTGGACGCTGTTCAGATGGATATGGACGCGTCAGACGCCGAAGGATCGATCTCGCAGGAGGTGTCAGGAGGCGATCGCGGCCTCCGCTGGTTTACGCGCATTTAGTCCTGAGCTGAGACCGTAGCGGGGGTAGCAACTGTAAAGTAAGGTATCACATTGTCCAGTTGGCCCGATTGGAGCGTCAGTGCCGTAGCAATTGTATGGCCTGATCTTTGATCTTTGAACATCCCGAAACATTTCTAGCTGTCATTGTGTGGAAATGACCACTCTACGCGTTTTAAGGCGGTCGATTTTGTGTGGTGCCACAGAATATGCATTCATAGCAGCGAACATATGTCCTCTCTAATGATTTTAGGCACAGAGGCCATATCATCTGATTTCATCTCCGCAGCGGACGAAGCAGGGGACAGGCCTCCAAAGTAACTGTAGTCATAAGACTTATTACTTGCACTTTGAATTTTCACTCTGTCATGGTCCATACTGTCGAAATCAAAACTAGCAGTGACATCATATGGTAATGCAGCCGGTTGGGACGACCAGCTGCTCAGTTTGGATATCAGCCAGGAGGGGTTGCCAGGCCCGTGAAATTAGCCCTTGCTTGCACCAGCCCTAAAGCCAAATTCTTTATAAATTTTTTGCAGCAACACTCACTTTCAAATTGGTTCCATCAAAACCCGAACAGCCTAATAATGATTTTCTACACGTTTCTGACCGTCAATGTCATTATTGTTTTCTCTAGCATTAATTTAACAACAGGTATGGAACGGATTTCATATTATTAAGGTATTGCGGAGCAGGGGAGGGGGCGAAAGGGAAAATTCTTGCAATGATTACACCGTTTGTACCAGCGCATTTTTGCGATGCCGAGCTTCAAATATGCAGACACAATACAACTATTTTTTTAAGTTTCAGCCTTGTATGAGCGAATATATTCTGGCCGATCTTCTGCTGCTTATAGTACGATTGAAAATGGCTTGAAGTTAACGTATATCTAGGTAATTTTTTTTTAAACAATGTTACACTTTCGTTACGGGATGCAAGACTGCTGGTTTCAGAGGAGAACGGCCAGATGAAGAAAAAATGTCTAACGACGTGCGGGCATAATCATGCATGTTGAAAACCCTTTCGGTGTACAAAATATTTTTATGAAAGAGTCAGATCGGTTTCGTCTCGGTGCCAGTGTCTCAACATTTGTGTGGTTCAAGTTTATATTCAAAACGGTCTTGGCTCATAATATTCTAGGTAATTTATTAAATGTGTAGGTCGTAATATGCTGGATTCGTATGATTTGGTATGTTTGATTCTTTTTTTTATAGTAGCAATGTGCTGAGCGACCTCGATGACGACGACTTATTCACACTGTGTGAGATTCAGCTTCTATGAGGTTACAAAAATACTGATTTAATGATTCTGAGAGGTCGCTTTCGTATTTTCGCGGGTTTCATCTGGGTTGGTGGAATTATTATTAACCGTTTGTTAGTTATATCGAGTAGTCAAGCTGAGAAGCACGAGCTGCAACCACCACCATCATCATCATTTGAAGTCGTGCTTGCTCTTGCCAGGTCCCATTGGTCTCGCTTGTTCTTTGTCTTGCTTATTCTTAGTCATTTGCTAATTATTAGCGTTCTCTTGTTTAGTTTGTCTATTATTGAATTTTCACCATTATTTTATCTTAACACTTCCACTTCCACTTCCACTTCCACCTCTTCCAAATCTTCCACCACCTCCTTCGCCTCTTCTTCGTCTTCCTCATTTTCTGATGAACCTCTTAAAGCGATTTAATGCAGTTGCTGCCATGGCCCGTGTAAGCTTTCGGACATAACGAGTCCCATTAAATGGAATAACGTCGTCTGGGATGTTTGCAGCTCGCCATGCATTATCCGGGAACAAGTCACTTATTTTAATTCCAAGCGTGGCAGGGAGATCATCACAGGTATGCCCATTTTGAATCAGGTCCTGCAGAGTTTTGTGCACGTCAGAATTACCCTCACAAGGTCAATATGACGGACGATACGACTCACGTATTTCGAAGAAACACTAGTACCCGCTCTCCAGATTTCAATGAAAGCGTCCTTCTGTTCCCCAGTCCACTTGTGGCCTCGGTACAAAAATAGCGCATGGCGGTTGTTCGAGAGATTCAAGTCTAACGTCTCATTTATAGAGTTGTCCATTAGAGCAATCGCAGCGTCCACATCTCCGATATCCCCGTACTCGGTAGTAGGATTTTTAAACCGGGGTCTCTCAGTGAGACAAACTAATATATAGACATTAACACCGTGACCATCGATCCACACGTCCTTGCTTCTACAGAGGCTCGTATAGTCCTCGCTGAACCCGACTTCGACCACGACTGTCACCTTTCCACCGTAATCCACTCCTCCATCTGGCTGCTTCGTGCTGCCCTCAAACGCGCCTCCAAAGTCGTCAGTCGTGGTGGATCCATACCACCCAATAACTTCTGCTAATTCCTCACTATAAGTAGACAGATATTGCGTTGCATATTCGTAGATTGCACTACTGATGACCCCTGCGGCGGATTCATGGATTTTAGCAGGACACGACACCACAGTCACTGTCTCGGTGAAACTGTCATACGACAATGAAGGGTACCTATGACAACGAAAACCGTCAGCGATTACATTTTGAACAACGAAATGTGCAACTGGTATACTATACCGCAGCTCCAGGGACTCCGGATATAATTTGAAAAATGCTTCTTCTAGCTCCAAATACTTGGCATGAGGCAGATGAATATCCAGTCTCTGCTCCGGAGGGTTACTCTTCAGGAGGTCAAGTGCCCTGTTTGGCATTCACGTCCTTGTCCGGCGCAGAAGAATCATCCGTTGATCCCATAAGTTGTATTGGCGCTGGCCAAGTGAAAGTGAATCCAACTCTATTGGCAACTGCCTGATTACTCGTTGTGTTAACAACACCACCAACCTCGCGAGATGCCACTGAATCCTGGTTGCGACCGACCCGGGCGGACATCATCTGCGCCACACCACGTGAGGCTGATCGGGTTACCGGCGTCCATGACGTAATAGACGAATTCTGATAATAATGTTGTTGTTGTGATTGAGATATGAAGGGAAGATCGCGAGAACTGTTTGAAAGCGTTCCGCTTGTTTATTTATCTGCCGCACATTTCAATTTGGACCAGCACAATATTCGTGCGACATTTCTAAGTCTAGTCCCTATAGGCATCAAGGGTTTCTGACTCCGGCCAAAGCAAATTCAAGGAGCATTTGATTTTTTTTGTTTTATTATATCTTTGTCCTCGAGGCATCTCAAAATGTTGCTCCTGATTCCATACACCATATGCACTAAAAACTACCAACATTGACAAATCCCACACATTTCAATTTGGACCAGACACAGATTCGGCAGTTCTAATAATGGTTATTGGCCACTGGCTAACGATCTTTACACATAAGCCGCACAAACTCTATGCGTGTCATAAGCCGCATGCGCTACGCCCAGTTAGGAAGTGTAATGAAGCGGGCGAATTGGGTGGTTCGCATATCGAATCAGGCGCTAGGGAAACAATGAACTGGACAGTACAACGGCTTATGTATATAAGGATGCCGATTTTCATGTATATAGCAACCCGTGTCTTTTGAACCGGCAGTTCAGTGAAGGGTTTACTCTGATCTGAATACTCAGTTACGGTTTTCGACACCTATTTTATCCCATCCGATTATCCGTTCGTTCTATTACACCTCGGCAGCACGTCTTTATCTGGTTTATCGCAATCTCTGTTGGACTTGCGGGATTTTCTGATTTCGTCCGCCTGACGCTGCAATTATGGGATTATTGTCTTTGGAGTTACAGGCACCTATGCCTCTTGCCATGATTGATTGCTCGGCGAATTGGGTGCGTGAAATGACAAGTTACATAATGCCTTATCTGGATCAGCAAGCAAAATCTTCCTCAGAATGGGCCATGCTTGTAATGTTTTATCAATTTGGATTTCAGGTAAATTCAAGAATATGTGTCACATGACCAGGACGACAGGGTAACCCCCCCTGAACGCGCATCCTTTATCTCGTAAGATATCTGCAATAATAATTGCTCGATAACAATAGCATTAATTGGTTAACGTAAAAGCCCCCCGGCAAGCTGCAATCCTTTATCGTACATTCCAGTCACTCCAAAATAACTCCAACAACTTACAAAAAAGTGCCCCTTTGCTTCCTATTCATTCATTTGCAGGAATGAACAACACTGCGACGACTGCCACAAATTTAACTGCCGCCGCCAACGCCAATGCAACGGCAGGCATCTCCATCCTAGCAGCCAGTGCGCCAAATACGGCGCCAGCGAATAAGCAGACAATAAACGCGGCTCTCCTATTTCTAGGTCTGTTTCTCGGCACTAAGCAATTCTTATCTAAAAACAGATCGATCATAGCACCAGTGATATTGACGGTAGGGATTTCTGGAACTCCGAGTGCTCGACTTGTTGCAGATTGAGCGCCGTAACTCATGGCTAATGGTACGATTAATCCAAGAACCTTTGGACTATTTGCGTCGAAAGTTATGCAGGAAGTGAGTATGACGGATAGGACCACCAGTAACATTTGCACCGTCAGCGTTGTGAATACCCACCATCTTGATTCAGGGCCAACTATGTGGCCAAGTTGGCCACTCAGCAAAACACCTGAACAAAATCCTATCATTGCGACCACGGAATTTGGAGCTGAGATTGTGTGCAAATGCATCTGCGCGACGGCTAGAGCAATAAATGTCACATTGCCGGTCATATTCGAAACAAAAACATTGAAGAACGGATATGTAGTTGCATCTACGATTCCAGTCGAAACCGTCAACCAAAGGAGAAGGAAATCTATATTCTTCGTTGATACATTTTCCGTCCAATATAAGTGGCTGGTCAATTTAGATAGACAGTGTAGATGCATACTGCCATGAGAGTAAATAATAGACCGAATCGATATCGGTAGCGTAATTCTGCAAACATTAGCGACGAAGCGTCCAATTGGTTATCAGTGAAGAGCCGAGCCACCCCTGAGAAACCGTCAAATGTTGCCATAAATGCACAGGGATTTGATGGGTATACCCTATTTATAGCGTGTTCTTCAACGGCGCGAAGCAATATCCGAACCCGGCGTCTGGCTTCTTTGTGTGAGGAACACAGTATGGCACCCAGTAACAAGTTAAAACAAACATTTACGGAAACAAGTTCCACCAGCACGATTCGAAGCACGTCCCCGTCGCTGTCAGCAATTGCGACGCCGAATTTTCAACTGACACTGGGCCAGACGGAGTCATAGATCTACAGAGCAACACTCTGCTGTGAATCAGGATCTGCAACCACCGATTGGCCTTATCTAGTATCAGCATTGGCGTCAAAAGCGAATGCAGGCATCGATTCCAATTGGATGTTACATTTAGTTCGCTTATCGCACCACCGAAATGCTTTTTTTTTTTCAAATTTTTTGGCAGAGGAAAACGGCAAGTTCCGGGGACGGTGAGGACTTTTTTGATGATGAAGTTGGTGATGATAATAGTCGCGATTTTGATGCAATGTGGGGAGACATACGGTGGTCACTGATGTAAGCATGATACAGTCAGATGAATGGTAAGCGGCTTTAAGTCGATCTTGATTCATTGATACAGTTTATTGAGCAGGTTAACCCTAGTCCCAAAGAGGAATAGTCGGCAAGTTGCCCCCATATGAATCTCCTTTATTTTTTCTCTGCTTTTAGTTGCCATGTGTGGTAAGAAAAGTTTGGTTAAAAGGGTGGTTGGTGCTTGTTTGGTGCACTAACGTTAGGAGTGACTTTATCTTGGATGGAATGAGGCGCTAAGCCTATTTCATCAATCGAATCTTACCCCCCACACCTAACCCGGTGTCTGCTCACTGTTGTGAGGGTCCTCGATTATTATTACCGCGTCAAATAATAATAGCGTCAATTTTTAGTAACAATACATATTACCGTCCAAAGTGCGGGTGATGTGTGCCGTATAATATTGCCTTCCGATATGAGCGATTAGAGACGGATATTATTAATTAGGGTTTCTAGTTATCAAAACACACAATTGCTTTGTTTTGGTCACACACAATGAAAAGAATGCTATTTCCCCGTACCCTGAGACTTGGCGCAACACGTGAAACCAGTCAGAATCAGTCTCCGTTTCAAAGTTGATTTGCGTTAGAGGCGCAATTTTAATCGCGACCAACGCACTCCGAAGGGAAGCCACAAAACACAATAATGTCCCGCAACCAAGCAGTAGCAACATGTGACAGGGAATCAAAGCAACAAACAACAAAAATGTAGTGAGAACAAAATATTAGTAAAATTAAACCTATTGTTGAAGAAGGAAATACATCGACGTGGTGACATACCAGGCATTAGTACAGTTATTACCAATCAGCTGCAATATACCCGCGCACATCACAACCTGTTCATTAATCGTATAATTTAAAAAAAAAACAAAAGAAAATAAAATTAAATATAGAAAATATGGAAAGATGAAAGTGAAAGGCTATTGTTACATGTATTAATACCACCGTCCATTCTTTGCTGCACACAACACACACACACACACACACACACACATAATAATATTATTCAAATAGTGACCAGTATTAGTATGATTTAAAAGCGTTGAGTAGTCGAAAAGAGTCATTAAAAATTACATATTAATTAATATACGGAAGAGAGGAAACCACCCGACGACTTAATAAACCCATATCCCAGTCAACAACAAAAAAAATAACACCTAGCGATGAAGAACGGGGACAGCCAAACAATGAAAGAGACGTAACGATGCAATCATATTGATTATTTACTTTGCCTCCTCAGTTGGTGCTTCAGCAGCTGGCTCCGTGGCAGCGGGCTCAGCAGCAGCGGGTTCCTCAGCAGGAGCAGGAGCAGCAGCAGCCTCAGCCTCAGCCTCAGCAGGAGCAGCGGCAGGCTCCTCGGCGACAGCCGCGGTCTTGGCTGGCTGCTTCTCTTTCTTGGGGACAGCCCTGTGTATGAACTTTCTGAGTCTGTCGCTGACGCCAGATGGAATGAAGCTACGTCGCTTAGATGACCTTTCTGGAGCGGCCTCGGCCTCGGTAGCAGGAGCAGCGGCAGGAGCGACTGTTTCTTCGGCAGCGGGAGCGGTGGCGGGCTCGACGATTGGTTCCGCGGGAGCAGGGGCTGCAGAGCCTTCAGTCCTTGTTGACGCCAGATCACTTCATATTTTACGTACCAGTAGTAGCAGTAGCCATTTGTGCAGATGAAGGTTGGAAAAAGGAGATAGTAAGTACGAGGTAGGCGATGGATGCTAAAAAAGCAAAGGAGCAAAACAAGCGATGGAACGAGAAGAGGACGCAGCGGGGAGTGCGAGTGCTTATATAGCAGCCAATTTGCAAACGGCCAAACCGCAACTCTGAGGCAGCACGCGGCCAGATCACGGGCATGAGCGAAAAGCAAACCAAAAAAAAAGGGGGGCGCGTCTCTTAATTCGCGACCGCGCGCCGCCAAATTCTGACCGGCCGGCGATGAGCAACGCTAGCCGCTTTAGGCTTAGAGCGCTCGCCCTGAATCTTGAGGCGAGAATTCGCCTCGCCTACCATTTACCCCCAGCCACCCGCGCCACACTTGTGGCAGGGCGCAGGCGAAGTTTCTGCTGCGTTCTATTGCCAAATGTCGTACGAAAAAGCCTTGGTCTGTTTTGCACAAACGGTCCAGTTGCTGTGCCAGGTGCGACCATATGTGTCGTGTCCTGGGGCTTGGCTGGGGGCGCCGATCACGGGACTGTTGGCCCTGGTTTAATATCCTTCCCCTAACTATCGGATGCCTGCGCTGCTCGCTACTGGCAATTCCGACGGACCAAAGTTAGGTAAACCTTGCAGTGGCCATTACTGCCTTATTTGCCAGCAGCAATTAATAATAAAAAATTTTTGTCACAAAAGGACTATCTATTAAGCACAGTGACGTCGTTCGGAGGTTTGAATCGTGCCATAATCTTAAATTCCTGTGGCGCACTGCACTAAGCTGCTATTTTGCGAGCTCCTATTCTGGGAGTAATTCTACGAAATCGTACAGAGTCCCAGCTGGCCACGGCAATGGTATTGTGAAGCCCGATAATAGGGTATTCCGTATTGCATATTCGCGTGACCACAATAGGAAGCAACATATTTCAAATAACATTTCCCGGATAAAACCGCAAATGCCATGGCACATATTATTGTAATTGCTATTTTTAAACGTCATCGAACACCCGATGACGTTTACTTATCAAAGCCGGTATCGGCCCATTTAACTATTCCGGATTCGGACCTGGCGTAGCAGACCCTGAGCTGCCCCATACGCGCGAATGCGCGTTTAGGGCCTTTATTTCAAGTGCTGCTCCCCGTCTATTTCTTTGCCAGAACTGCCCGAGCTTTGGAAACGTATGTTAGTAAAAATATTGGGGACAGTCACATCTCTTCCATATGTTATAACATACCAGCGCGGCTAACTTCTCTGGCGCGTCCTCCTGTATAAAATGTCCAACTTCTGGTAAGACCTCTAATTGGTACTTTCCCTGCATCTGTCCGATTGTCAATTTCTTATCCAACCGGTCCGTGCCAGCCAGGACCAGCATCTTGCCTGACCGTGCCTCGAGGAATTTCGACGATAAATCCGTGAACCACGATTTCCAGAATGGCTCGGTCAACGATAAATCTGTAATCCATCTGTACCGTCCATTTGGACTTGGTTGGATGATTCCAGGCACCGAAACAGATGCCGACACTGTGTTGCGCACCGTATGCGATTTAACACTAGTTTTTTTTAATTGATTAGACAAACAAGTAAATTAATCATTATGCAAAATAAAAAAAAATCTTCACTTACTGCCACCGAATCCCATCCTCGAGAGACCTGAAGTACTGTGGTCGACTGGCCAGGTATGATCGCATACTGCCTAATCCTTCCAAGGCAGACCCTTCGACGACGTCAAGAACAACCAACCCGACTATAATAGGCTTCGGCAACAGGCTGTTTTGCGGCCAGAATTCAGTAAATCGCCGGACTGCTTCGGTCACGACTGCCCCGCCCAGTGAATGGCCAACAAACACGACCTCGACGGGTTTTTGGTTGCCATCGGCCGGCAGCACGGAAGAAAGCCGCATTGCTTGGGCAACAATGCTAAGCAAATCCCGCGCCAGCGTATCCAAACTTGCGTCCCTTTCATCATTCTGATCCTCGCACTTGGTCGCGCCATGTCCTCGCGCGTCGTAAGCCAAGACGCCAACTTCAGGCAAAGATTCGTGAATGCGGGCAGCCAAGACCGAAAACGTCAAGGCGCTTGACCCGGCACCGTGGTGAAATATGAACCATGTCGGGGTTTTAGAAAGCGATGGCGTCGGCATCGTGTAATATACCTTGAACGCGCATGGTGAGCTCGAGAGGGCTAATGATTCGGTATCTTGCCAATAAACTTTCCAAGGTGTTGCTTTGTAACGCTGATTGTGCTGCTGTCGGGGACGTCTGGTAAACGAGACACGTTAATTATATATCTTTCTCTCAATACAAAACCAGGCGCCGTACAGTTCAGGAACCGCAAATTCAACGGGCGCAACATCGTGGGGAGGTGTTGGCGAATCGTCCTCGTCGGCCCGATCGCGGTCTTCCCAAGATGCTTCCTCGGATTTTTCTTCCGCAAGCACTAGATCCGGAGTCGAAGACTTTGGTAATTTGGATTTCAACAAAGTCTTTTGCAGATCTGACATCTTCCCGGGATGACCATGCCTCGCGCAACCACTACTATTGTTAAGCTCCCAGTGCCGAGTGGGAGAAACCAAAGTGGGACAATAATCCACTTGGTGTGGAGTGATTAATGCGGAAACTTAAAGCCGGGGGGACCCAAAGGTTAATTGTTTTGTAAATGATGAACATGAGAGTCTGCCAGATTTGATTCGCAAGTATCTTAACTATGTAGGCGACAAACTAACGCGGTTTCTCCCGTGCAATTATTACAAGAACGTCACTGCTGACAACATTAGTGCAAGAGGTGGAAAAAATTCCCATCAAAAAGCCACCCACAACTCCAACCCGCGCCGCCAATCGTTTTGTAAGACTTTATTTTACATTGTAAAAAAAAAAACCAAAATATGGAACTATTTTACTTTGACTTTTTGGTCTCTTCTGCTCCCTCGTCGGATTTGCTATACGCCATTCCGTCCTCGTTCCAGGCGAACATCACATAGCCAATAACAACGACATTTGCGACCAGAGCTGCCACGAGCCCGGCCCACTGTCTATTTCCGTCTAATGATAACAATTAGTTTCCCACCCAAAAAAAAAAAATGCGGCAACAAGTGGGCGACGTACCAAAAATGTAGTTTAGTGATATATAAAACGAACCTAGCGGCGCCGTCACCATTGCGACAGTAAACATAGCAAGCGCCCTGATCACGTTCCTATTTTACCCGCGAATCCCATCGTTAGGACACCGCCCAAAGTATTGATATGACATGAACAATAATAACTCACGGTGGAACGCTTTGCACAGTCGCAGCCTGGCCAGCCTGTTTGGAAGATGCGGCCGATGACATTGTAGAACTTTTATCTGTCTCATATAAGCATATACTCCTTTTTGGCGAAAACCCCTTTTATTTCTGGGTAACACGCAAATGAATCGAAACGCAACTTTTGTACTTACGAGATAAGTAATTTTCCCAGCTAATTGTCGATCCACGAACCTGTGATTGATCTTTTTTGCGGCTTTGTAATTGACACCATTCTCGAAATCTCATGCGGCTTACTTATTTGTGGGTTACAGTATAAATCACGCCTCAACTCGTCCCAGCTGGACAGAAGAGAAATTATTAACGTGTAATAATTATCACAAGTTAACTATTATTATAAAAATATACATGGTTTGCTTCACGCTATTTAGCTATGTGTCACAATAAATCGCCCCACCCAGGAATCTCGGCGCCGCACTGGACGACGGTCTGATGAGAAACTTTTACAACTCGATTGTTATATACAATAACCTGCAAACCCCAATTTTTTTCTAAAAAAAAAACAAAAAAACAAAAAAAGCAATCATGCAGAAGCAAACAATAACACCATACACCACAAGACTGCACTAGGACTCAGAAGTGCGATATAAGCAATTAAAAAATCAACAATACTTTGGACCATGATTTCCGTCGTTAACGCTGCAAACCCCATTTGGTCTATATCACTGCTCCACAAGAAAAATAAAATGTACAATACTTTCCCCGCACTTATTGCTCTGTAGCCCTCGAGTTTGCACATTGAAGACATTCGAGCGCGTTGTTGGTCAGCTGCGATCGTAAGGAGCAACGCCAGCAAACCGTCCGGTTACAGCTGAAGCATGAATATGAGTCCGGATCGGACGCGTACTCGTCTAACAAAATCATATTATCGCAGTCTTCGCATGACAGGTCACCGGAAGACAGTGATCCCGACCCTCGAGAGCCGCCCTGGAATTGTTGCTTGGCTTGAGCGGCAGCGAAAAGTCGTCGCAGAGTTGACGCTGGGAAAAGATCTTTGGTCAGCACACGTCGGACTCAAAAAGACACAGACGGAGCAGAAACATACCGTGAATATGCGTCTCGATAGGTTTCTCGCTTCGCTTCTTCATGTTCACAATCTTGCCACAACTATAACCGCTGTAGAACTCTGTCTCGGCGTCCTCATCGTCTGCCTCCTGAACAGTTCGCTTGCGCGACATTCCCGCCGTGTGCTGCATTCCAAAGCTTGATCCATTGGGTGAGCCATGCTGGAACATGTTATAATCCGCGTATTGCCCAGGCTGCAGTTGCGGCTGTGTGGTGTGGAAGAACATCTCTCTCTCTAGCTTGGCAAAAGCTAGCTACAGAACCCCTAACAGACGCGACGAGGACCACCAGTGGAAGTTTTACGCGCAGGCCACTAATACCAGTATATATCCAACATAAAGATACGTATGCCCAACCCAAAGACGGCACGCGCAGGGAGGGACCACAACAAAGCAAGAATGTGGTTATGGATAGTTATGGATAACTAGAGAAAAACGAAATTAGTGCGGACGCAGTCACCTTTTTGTGCCGTTCTTGGGGTTCAACTTGGTCCAAGGAGCCGGGGCCAAACCGCGCCGGATGCCGACCCGTTTGGGCGGAGCGCGGTTGCCGTTTTCGGACGCGTTTAGCAAAAAAGCCCTTACCCATTGCTTGGGTTAGGGCTTTGGTCGCATTTGTCCAGCCATCCCAGTAACACTTTATGAGTATCCAGATATGGTATATGTGTACAATTCTTTGGCAACGCTGTTTTTGAAAGAGCTGTGGAAAATGTACTCAAAAATGCAATGCAAGAACAGCCTTCTGTACCAACTATCGTACAAATAATAAAATCAATGCAAATATCCAATATGACCTACATATTATCTACGACGTCCTGATTCCCTTGAGTCCTTTTTCTATCTCTCGAGATGCGCTCGCTAGCACTTCAACCGCGTTGCCAATGATGTTGATACTAAACACTTGCTTGGACGAGTCTCGCGTATTCACTACCCGTAAGCCAACTACCCGCCCATCATGCCAAATGGTCAATAATCCGCCATCGCTAACCTCCGCTTCCTCTCCAGTCGCATCCACAAACACATTCTTGCCGACAATTATCCCATGCTGGACAAGAGGCGGCGACCAACTCTTGCAAAGCCGATCTGAGTCTGCCCAGTCACTCGAAAATTGTGGAATTCCGATCTCGTCCTTGTCGTTGTCCTGCTCTCCGAGTGAGTCCGGCGCGAGGCGCGGCAAACGCGTGTCAAGCAGGGCCAAGTATGTCGTCATGGAAAATAACGTGAGTGGGTGCGATACGTGGTCGAGAATAATGCCGTCGACGAATATCTTGAATCTGTACTTATTTGTAATCCGAAGCAAATCAGACGGCAGCGAATTCTTAAGCGCAGTTTCTAGCGTTGAGCAGAGCAAGTTCTGCATCGGACTGTTTGCTGGTATCCCGACACTATCCCAAGAGTCAGCGCAAAATTCGCCAATCTGGCGGTTCCCGTCGTAAAATCTTACATATCGCAGTCGACTTCGACATGCACATCATCTGAAGATCCCGAGACCGTAATTACCTCAGCCTTTACACCAACAATGCATTCTCCACCGTCGTCTAGTCGTATTCGCGCAGATCCATTTGTGGTAGGTAAAATTCCTGCTGCGGCATCAATTGGTCTGAACTGTAATTGATCCCGCCCATCTGGCCGACATGGGGGCCGTTGCGAAAGCGACCCGTTGAGATATGATTCTTCTGTTAGTGACAGTGGCATGTCTAGAGAATTTATCTGCCTGGGGATGACAGTTGTCATGGGAGCCCGAGTATTGAATTGCCAATCCTTTCAATGCGGGTTAGGGCCCAGATCCCGGTCACCTGTAATTTACTGGTATACTTCATAGTTCAGGATCATTGTTTAACTAAATTAATACAAAATCCGGATTCTTGCGAGGTTCATACTTCATTATCTCTTCCGTTTCATCTAGCAAGAGCTTTGGAATAGAGACCAGGAATTTTTCTGTTCAGAGAAGTGATTTACCTCCGTGCAAAGGCTTGTCGAAATTAAAAGTTGTCTTCAGGGTATAAGTATTAGCTATACAACGAATTTTAACTAATTCATGGTCTTGGTCGAGATACTAAATTTGGTACTTCTGGTGAATATGGAATTGGTGGTTGAATCTTGAACGAGGAAGAGGGCGAGTGCTGGCAAAGCAGACATCGCCCACTTGTCTTGCTTGATTGCCATCCGTATAATATATCCTTGATATCGTCAGAGCGCTGACCGGGCGAACGGCCAATCCTGTCTCCTGGTCACTGCCTATTTGCTGTTGTCTTTGCAATAATTACATGTCCCCGTGGGGATTTCAACCTGCGATCTGAAGTTAGTATCGAACGGACTTTGTAAATCAGATGAAACAGTTCTTGTTTGCCAGGATCTAGATGTGATAGCACGTCAGCATGGCTATGCCCAGCATCTCGAATTCTTTTGTCATTGTAGCGAAATGGGCCACCTTGACATTGTCGCCTTATCGTGACAACCTCTGTGGCATGTGGTAGTTAAGGTTGTTTCTGCGGCGCCGGAAGAGGGCAAGAGGGCCCTAGGCCCAGCTTCTGTTTCCTAGAGTTGCTTGGCTTCGTCAAATACGAGTTATCACTTAACTTACTTGAATTTCGATTACCCTGCGATAATTGGAAAGCATTACTTACAGACTCACACCTTAGGAATAGAGACTGTCCTTCCCGGGAACCGAAGCCGTGGTTTGTCCTAACCAAAAATGCAACGCAGGTCTCATAGTGCGATGGATTCATCGGTTGTCCCACCTCGGATGTTCATAACCACATGCAATTCTAATTTGTCCTGAAGCAAGTGTTGCTTGGTGGATGAAAGTATCTCGACGTTCGCCGCCGTTGCGAAATGGCCTGCAGATCACCGCTGCAAGGCATATAGATCTCTGGAAGCTCCCGGTCGGCCTGATTCGCTCCTCTTTCTTCACTTTCCTCTCATTTCCAACTCTTACTGCTCTATAGCTCTTTCGCTGACTTTCCACACTTCCAATCTCCATTTCTGTCAATATCCGCCACCATGTGTAAGGCGACTGTTACTTTTAACGCTTCTCCGCTGTTCGAGCCTGCTGCTTCGGCAGCCCGGGAGTTGACCACTGTAGCTCCCGACCGTGCCTCGAAGAACCCGTTCAGACGCCGACTCTTCGCAAATATTCTTCACGTGAGTAATATATTGAATGTTGAAAGTATGAATGCTGAGTAAAACAGCATAAGATCCCTAAGACCGAGGCTACCCCTGCAGAAGTGCATTTGCATCATCCCTTCCCGTTGGCTGGTAAAGATAAAGACCGCAACAAGTGGAAGCGCTTCCGCGATTGGGTTCGCCGTAAGACATCATCTTCTTTCCACGTTCATGGGTCGACGCACGGGTCGTCTCGCGAAGGCAAAGGTATGAATGATCACGAAACGGCCTAAACATACTCCATATTGATAATGGTTTAGTTTCACCTCTGCGCAAGATCTTTCGGTCCAAGACAACCGACGGCATTGCTGTCACCGAAGAAACCACAAACATTGATATCGTTGCTGTCGATACTGTGACTGCCGAAGAGTCGTGGACGTTGAACCCAGCTGTTACCAAGATTGAATCCCCGGTTATCGGACAACCTGAGCCAGTGATTGTCACTGTTCATGTTGAAGTCTCGAAGGCTGTCGATACCACTGAAGAGCCATGCTCATTTAATTCTACTGTTAAACGGACCACCGTTCCTTGTGAAATCTCTGACGAGGTTCTCGAGATCTCTCAAGAGGCCAATTCCTTGAATTATTCATATATAACCGACCTTGACGAGTTCTGGGAGGCGCTCGTTTGGGCTGCTGAAGACTTGTGCTTTGTGAATTCTGCTGTTACCAATAATGAATCCGCGGTCATCGGTCCAACCGAACCTGTGACCCTCACTGTTCCTGCTGACGTCCCGGATGATATTGTCGAGACGTTTGAAGAGTCGTGCTTTTTTAATGCTGCTGTTACTAATAATGAATCCGCGGTCATCGGGCAAACTGAACCTGTGATCCTCACTGTTCCTGCTGACGTCCCGGATGATATTGTCGAGACTTTTGAAGAGTCGTGCTTTGTTAATGCTGCTGTTACTAATAATGAATCCGCGGTCATCGGTCCAACCGAACCTGTGACCCTCACTGTTCCTGCTGACGTCTCGGACGAGATTGTCGAGAATTCTGAAGAGTTGTATTTTTTGAATCCTGCTATTAATAATGAGTCACCGGTCATCTGGCATACGGAACCTGTGATCGGCACTGTTTCTGTCAAAGTCCCCGACGAAGTTGTCGAGAGTTCTGAAGAGTTGTATTTTTCGAACCCTGCTATTAATAATGAATCACTGGTCATCGGCCAAACAGAGCCGACGATCCTCACCATTCCTACTGAAGTCTCTGAAGACGAGACGGGTGAAAAGAAGAGCTTATTGAATCCTGCTGTTACAAAGAATGAATCGTCGGTTATAGCGCAAGGCGATCCATTTATGACAACCATTCCTGCTGAAGAGTCCGACGAGATCGTCTTCGTCCGTACTGCAACCTACTCTCGATATGCGTTTCATCCAGACGGCAAATACAGAACCGGCATGCCAGATATTTTTGACTACTCGGTGTTGTTGTCTGACAATTACGACGGTCTCATTGCCGATTCTATTGGCGTCGAGGAAATCTCGATCCTAGAAGAGAGTTGGGAGACAGTGTCTACGTTCTCTCCAGCAGTCGAGCGCGACTCATTCCGCGCGCTCGATATCGAAGAATGCGAGATCAAGGAATTGCCTGTCCTTGCTCAAAGCGACGAGGTCGGAGGGGCCTTTGAAGCATCTCGTCATCTGAATCTTGTGAGTGCAAGGAATAAATTACCAATCGGTGGGACAGGCAACCCACTGATTGGCGAAGCACCCGCGCTCGATATCGAAGAATGCGAGATCAAGGAATTGCCTGTCCTTGCTCAAAGCGACGAGGTCGGAGGGGCCTTTGAAGCATCTCGCCATCTGAATCTTGTGAGTGCAAGGAATAAATTACCAATCGGTGGGACAGGCAACCCACTGATTGGCGAAGCACCCACGGAAGACTGCGAGGAGATGGTTATTTTGGGCATTTCAGCCTGTAATAGACATGCATTCAATCCAGATTGTCTCCACAGGTTCAGCAGCCAGCACTGTCTCGACCACTCAGGGTCGTTTTCTGACTCTCACGATACTAATTACGACGATACTAGTTACGACGCTGACGTCGAAAACATGACGATTGTAGATGCTAGCTGGCAGACAGTGTCTACGTTCTCTCCAGCAATCGGGCATGACTCGTTCCACATTTTCGATCTGGAAGAATGCGAGGCCAAACAAATGTTTACAGCTTCTGAAATAGGCGAGGTCGACGTTACCGCTGAAGATGTGTGCTCTCTGGATACTGTCCTTACTAAGGACGAATTCCAGGACCTCGCCCCAAACGAGCCGCTGGCAACCAGATTCCATGCAGCAGTATGCGAGGAGGCTCTCGTGACCGCGGAAGAACAGTGCTCCTTCACCATAGCCACCGCAGACATCTACGACGATGACGACGAGACCACTGAAGAGATGTGCTCCTTCGTCACCGCCGCTGCTGATGTCTACGACGACGACGACGAGGAGGACAACACTGAAGATATGTGCTCCTTCGTCACCGCCGCTGCTGATGTCTACGACGAGGGTGTCGTAGGTGACACCACAATCTGCAATCGATATGGATCCAATGTAGAAGACGCTCACTACGCTAGCATGCAAAACATGCGCAATCATTCGGTGTCGTTTTCTGACCATTACAATACTACTATTTTCGAGGATGATGTCAAGAAAAGAGAGCATGACTCAATCCGCGCGCTCAAGCTTAAACAACGCGAGATTAGGGACTTGTCTGTCCCTAGAGTCGTGAAAGCTGACGAGCGAGGGCATCTAAACCCGACTATTACAAAGAAATCACACGTCATGGGTCCATGTGAGGCAATGATGGTCGGAGCCATTCCTAAGGTCGTCGTTACTGGCACAAGAACCTGTAGCGGATATGGGTTCGATCCAGACTGTCTCCACTGCTTCGGCCCGCAAGACATTCACGACCAGTCGGCGTCATTTGCTGACTCATACGATACTACTACTTTTGAGACCGAAGTGGAGAAAATCACGAATAATTCGGGGAAAGCGTCTTCGTTCTCCTCGCCAGCAGCCCAGCATGACTCATTCCACATGCTCAATCTCAAACAACGCAAGATCAAATTATCTGCCGCTGAAGTATGCAACGATATCACGATGGCACAAGAGCCGTGCTCACTGAATCGTGCCACTACAAATGCGAATTACAGATCGTCCGGCCAAAAGAGTCGGTCATGGGCAGAGCCCGTTCCAAAGGGTTCGCGGAAGTCGTCGGCGGTACGAGATCCAGTGCTTAGACAGATTCAGCCCGTTTGGTGTTGACCGGTTCTCTTACTCTCTTCTAATTGTATTCTCTTTTGAATGTTTTTCCTGTATTGATTCGCGATGTATTCATTACCTGTAGAATTTTGTCTCGGTGTCCACGTTTAATTGAAAATCCTAAATCCTTAACAGCTCTTGTCATGATTCTTGCCAGGCTCAATATCTCCCGAGCGGATTATCCTTCAAATTTAAGGGAGACATGGCAGGCGGCGTAGAAGTCAAATACTGTGAGACCTAAACCCTTTGCCCCTTCTTAATAATGGACTTTGTTAGGTGTAGTCGCGTTTTCGGCCCAAGGTACACTGACGTCGCCAATACTATTGAAGTAGCACTCGATCAGAGCAATCTTCATCGCCGTATTCTCTCATCTTTGCCTATGTAATTCATCATCGTCACTGCCCAATGTTTGCGGTGTTCCACTTGAGCGCCGCACCAACGGGTTTCGGAGTTGACCAACACCGGCTGAGGGCCTCATTTCTCGAGAACTTGCTCTCCACTTTTCGCACAATGGACTCCGCAGCGTAACCGGATACCCGCGGGTTAATTGCGCGGTCTCGTTATCTCCGCTCCTCGTCCTATTTAAGTCGCGAGCTCCTCGAAGGTCACAAACCAAGCCGAAAACCAAGAAGCCGAAGCACTTATGATGACATCTGAAGAGGAAACCTTCCGAGCATACACCCAAACACAAGGCAAGACGTACGCCACCGGACGCCCCGGCTATTCTCCAGAACTCTTCAAAATCATCATCGATCATCACACCTCTACCGGCGGCCAGCTTGATACCGTCGTCGATGTCGGCTGCGGGACTGGCCAAGCTACTCAGGACTTGGCCCGCTATTTTGCCAACGCCATCGGCCTGGACCCGTCGGAGGGTATGATCGGCACTGCGCGCGCCTCTGCCGAGTCGGCCACCTCGCCGATACGTTTTGAGGTATCGGCCGCAGAAGCCCTTGGCACCGATCTCGAGCCGCCCATCGCCGATGGCAGCGTCGACCTACTCACCGCTGCCACGGCAGCCCACTGGTTCGATATGGCACGCTTCTGGACTCGCGCGGCGTGCGTTCTGAAGCCCGGCGGCACCGTTGCGCTTTGGTCAAGGACTGGGATATCTGTGGACCCCATAAAAACGCCGAACGGGGCAGCCATTAAAGCAGCAGTAGATGAGGCAATCGACAATGAACTGCGCCCGTATCTGAGGCTAGGCAACATATTAGCGCGCGAGCTCTATGTCAACCTGCCGCTGCCTTGGACCCTTGAGGCTCCGGTACGGGAGTTCGACAAAGAGAGCTTCTTCCGGAAAGAATGGAACAAGCATGGAGATGGTGAAGTCAACGAGGATCTTGGGACAGGAAGGACAGTCACACTTGCGGAGTTCGAAATGCTAATGGGCACAGGCAGCCCGGTGACGAGATGGAGAGAAGCGCACCCTGATAAGGTTGGGACAGAGGGAGACATAATAAGGAAGATGAGAAGGCAAATAGAGAGCCTTCTACATGAAGTAGGCGTGAAGCCTGGCGAAGAGGTGCTGAGCGGACAAGTGGCGATCGTGCTGCTGATGGTGAAGAAGATACTGTGATAAAACTGGGTTAATAGGTTCATGTCAAGTATGACACTTATGTATGATTCTATGAACTGTGAGAAAGATCTTAACAATATAATTCGCGTTTTCGGTTCAAGTTACGCTAACGTCGTCATTACTATTGAAGTAGCATTCATATTGTGTGACCAGTACAATTTCTTGGTCAGAGTCTGCGAGTTGGGCAGTCTACTTTACGGCAATCTTCGCCATCGTACTCTCTCATCTTTGCCTTGTAATTCATCATCGTCACTGCGCGCGAAGACTGTTCATATAATTGAGAGACTTCGGCGCCAACGACTTGAACAACGCCTGTAAAAACAAAGCATCTGTGAGCTCAACCTTGCCGAGCTGCAGATGCTTTCTTATTAAGAGCATGGTTTCGAGGTGAGACTGCAGAGAGCGATCGTCATTCATTTTTGTGGAGTAAAGTTTGCTGACTAACTCTGCCTGACTTCGATCCGTCGTCGGGGCCCAGAAGCCCTTGTCTAGGTAACATGTGAGATCAAGCTCCTTGGACAGGTACCTCGCCAGAGCTTGACGGAACGTGAACAAGATGACTTTTGGCGCAGGGTTGGCCCGGAGATACTCCCGCACCGCATGAGTCTTCCCGGTACCTATGGGTGCGTCTAACAAGTACAGACGATACTCGCCGTCGAACGAGATGTCTTCTCTGCCTCGCCAGTTGATTTTCCTCGCCCCATCCAGCTGGACGACCTCGTCTCCTTCGGCCACGAATCCATACTGGTCTCCGCATTGGTCGACGACGTTGAGGACAGAGCAATTGAAGCAGTATATTACGATCTGACCGTCCCAGATGAGAAAATTTTTTCCGTCATAAACAGGAGTTTGAACAGCTGTGGCTGTCGCGACTAGATTCAAAGGTGCGTTTGCGGAAGACATTGTGCTGTCAGGGCTCATAACCTATTAACGCTTGCGGTATTCCACAACGTCGGGACGCATGGCCATCAAAGTAAACATCCTTAGTATGAGTCTAAAAGCCCAATCCCGATTGCAAGTGCTTCTGCGCACGCCGCTGGTGGGAGGTAGATTATGAATCCCGTAGCAAGATTTTTGTCCAAATATTCTTTGAGCACTTTTAGTCCTGGATCCGCCAACGCATATATTCGACTCTTAGATAACTGCGCCGCGACCGGTAACAATTCAATGTTATGATCATATGGTCTGTGAGGGCCAAAATTTGGTTCACTCGTTCGGTTTGTCCATCCGTCTGAGGATGCCAAGAGGTGGAGTAGCGTGTCTAGTAACACACGAATATTGACAGGAGCCTCCATGGCACGATCATCTATTGTCGTATCGAAGAGCGCTAGATGGCCACGCCGTCGAAATGTCACTATTCGATCCATATGCGCGAAAACAAAACCCGAAATCTCATGGTCGTCTCCATCGACTGAAGCCAACTTTCTGCAATGATAGCGCTTGGTCCCTAAAAAGTCCAAAGCTTCTGTTATTTCCTGGTCGACGGTGAGAGATTTATATCCCAGGCGTATTTCTTCCTCCGTCGACGCCACACTCCCATGATCGACATGCAGGACACTACACGAGAAACCAGAACGCCACCTCATCGTTCGTCAATTCTTTAAGCTGTTGGGCTACCGCTTTGGATGTAGATTCGTCAATGATTTTCTGACATTGACATCCGTTTCTGATTTGCCTTTTCTTTTTCTGCGGCTTTTTTATCGGCTGCAAAAGCCTTAAACGCCATAGACTGTCTTGCACTAATTAGGGCTGTACCTAAACATACCTTCGTAGTCGCAGGGTTTTTATCGCTCCACCACAACTGTACTTGCAGTGTAAGATCTAGGCCATCTGCACAAATCAGTTAGCTTTCGTTCAAATCGGACGTGTTATCTTGTGATCATCAATCTCTTTAGATATCAGTCGTCAAATTTCTTCCCAACTCATTGATAGAGTTACAGATAATGTAGATAAGGTTAAAAAACAAAGAAGTCATCATGGAAATTACACAAATTGTAGAAACGTGATTCGTTAAGTACCTTGAGACAATTTGCAGAATAGCTTGCTGCAACGACAGTAAACACTGGTTGATGATCCTGTCCTAAGGTGTTTACCAAATATTAACTTGGGCGGACTTATCTACAACGAATCATGTACATTCAAAGTCCAGGAAAATCGAAACTGAAAAAAATATTGAAACGAGAAGCCTAAGGTTCGAACACCAGCTGCAAGAGGGTTAGGGTGCTGCTGAACCTGGGTTGCGCGGCCACTGTAACGACTGCGTACGGGCCGCCTCGGCACAATCTTAAGCAACACGACAAATTGTTCAGTACACGACGTTGACCTGCGGACAGGAATCTGTCAATAATATCTTCTGCTGAGACATATCCAATTGTTGGATTTTATACTTAGGTATGTCCTGGTCTCGACGGGAGCGATGGAACAATGGAACTGTTGGCCAGTCCAGGGTGTTTCAGGGTTACAATGTGGTTGCTAATCGCCATGACGTCTAGAATATATACTACGCCGTTTCCTGTATAGCATCTGTTCAATATGACGATTTTAGACGAACTCAGGACTCGTAACTTTAGGTATTTATATGCTGAGTCGAGGTGGATTGATTCGCACGACTGCTAACGCTTATCTAGTTTATACGGCCAATGGTGTGTTCTTTCACAGTTTTGACGATCTAGAAGATCATATCATGATAATGTTATTATTTCTAACATCGATGGCCAGGGTCGGGCTTCTATCAGTTATTATCTGCCTCGCTGTAGGCATTGCAACGATCTTTTCGTTCAATCTCGGTCTCATTATCTTCTCGGCCGTCTGCATGTTCGTCTAACTTTCTTCCTCATGCGGTGTTCTGCCGATTGAGTTTAACCAATATATAGTGCTACCGGTCTCACATTGATTTTCGTTGAGGTTCCATTCCTCCTCCGTATTTGCCCTGTATCCCAAAGATTCGACGACTTTGTCCGAAAGTTCAACAACAATCTCCCTAGAGCTGGCTTCTACTTGATGTAAGTTTACACTTGCCTTAGTACTATGCGTCGTGATTTGTTTGACTGATGCTGATAATCACAGCTTGGCCCTCATCCAGTGGTTCACGCTCTTTATCCGCGGCTCATCGCTTCTCGTTGCTGCGGTGTTCCTGACAATTGCATCTACATGCTATGCTATTGCTGCGGTGAAGAAGCAGGAATTCACCTCGTCCAACGCGCTCGGTGGCCAGGGTCTTGCTCAGCAGATCATATAAGATAAGCGAGGATACGGTGAGGGCTGCACACTCTTCTGAGAGTGGTGATATTTGTAGAAAAGGTGCAGATTAAATTTCGGACAAATCTATTTATGTAAAAATATTTGGAATGGATAATTAATCCAAAGGATGGTTTAGTATTAGTGGGGCACGAAAATGGAAATTGAATATACTTGTTTAGGTGATATCTCTCGATGTTATATCGTGATCGGAATCACTTTTATATATTAACTTATCGTGATCGGAATCACTTTTATATATTAACTTAATATACTTCGTTAGTTAGCTGCATGGTCTTTGGTATTTTGAACGGGACATGTTTGCGAATTATTAATACCGATAACGCAAAAATTTGTACCACGGCATCTTATCGACTTATTTTGTAGAATATAATAGTTAAATAGAAATACTAAATAAAGTGGATGCCGGTTGGTAAACTCACGGCATCGTCAAGGCGCTGGACGCCGGTTAGCAGTCGAACGAATTGAGACGGTGTCCCATTGGGATAATTAAGAATGTCCCTTTCGAGATCTTCACCTCCACCAACATATGGCCAGCCCGATATATTCTACCTCGTAACTCGATCCTCTAACCGAGAACGATGCCACCACGCCATTTTGCTCCGAGGAAAGGCGTAAGTATGAAGTGCACAGTCTCCCCACACTATCTTGCTAATTGAGCACCAACTGGTCGACAGCCTCCACAACTTCCTGGCGGCGCATTCACAGTAACTAGTCAAAATAAAAACCCAGCACCGTACTCATATGGTTCCGGGGCGACTAAGACTTCGTTCGAGAGGGCAAAAGAGGCGGAGGAAGCGAAACGACTGAAAGAAGAGGAAGAAACAAAAGCCGCATATGAAGATTTTGTTAAGAGCTTCCAAGCGGATGAGAGCGATGATATTAACTTCGTTCCCGGCGATAATGCATCAGGTATGTTTAATCATTGACTACTGGTATCACAAACAGCAATGCATTTTTAACACGCTTAAAGGTGCCAGTGGCTTCGGAGATTCGTTGAAGCCCCCAACAGGGCCTAAGAGAAGGTTTCAAGGGCCAGTTACTACGTCAGGCGATATAGATGTATGCAGCTATAGGGGCCGGTATTTGTTTTTATTACTTGCATATTGATTGAAAGTACAGAATCGGCTGCAGAAGCGGCGGCATATTGATCAATTGGGAGAATTGAAACGGCCTGATCAGGCGCGACTTGACAAGCTAGTTGCGCCAGAGGCGGAAGCATTCTCAGATTCTCCAGATAATCCTGCAACTACAACACGTACATTATATCTTGGCGGACTGCCAGCTAAGTCGACGACTACATCTATAAGGCATCTGGTGGCTGAGTTTGGCGTTGTGAAAACTGTGACAATCAATCCACCCGACCGGAAGCGGCGTGGCCTTAGTGCGTATGTGGTATTCGAAAACTCAGACGAAGTAGAAAGAGCGCGTGGATCTTTAGACCGGAAATACTTGGGCGAAGGATATTGGCTAAGCGCGTCATTTGGCAAAGATGAGGGACCAACGGCCCGTCTGGACTCTAGGAGCGGACTCCCGTTTAACGCGCAACTGCCATCCGAAACATACTCGAGTGGACCTGGACGAGCATTCGGAACCGTTGCACCCCCGGCGTCGCTTGGTTCGTCTGGCATGCCAGCGCCCTTGTCCCGAGCGCAAATCAAGGTCCGGTACCCGGATTCGCTTCAAGCGATGCGTCGAATCCACGCCATGGTAGAGAACGTGATTAATTTTGGTGCCGAATTTGAGGCGGTAATAATGCAACGCGAAAAGGAGAATCCAGGCTTCGCGTTTTTGTATGACTCAGATTTGCCTGAGCATATATACTATAGGTGGAAATTATGGAGTCTAGCCAGTGGTGAAGGGATGGAGAAATGGAGCACCCAGCCAGCCGAGATATTTGACGACAAGATATCGTGGCTTCCACCGCGTCTAGGCACGACCATTGATGACGAGCTAGAAAGATTAGACGACCAGTCACTTGACGATGAAGAAGAGGACAAGAAAAGTGGCGGGCGAGATCAAACGGAACCTTGGCTCGGCCCTGTTCTACATCTGCATCTGACATTGTTGCTGCAGCACATATCCATGCGCCGAGGTTCGATTGCGAGACTAATGTCGTTTGCGATTGATAACGCATATGCCGCGGATGAAATCGTCGATGTTACTTGTCAGAGTATAATGAGCAAAAATGTGTCGACTCAGATGCGCGTCGCGCGATTATGGGCCGTTGGCGATATCCTTTATAATTCTGGAATGGGAATAGGCGGTGTTAACAAAGGCGTCTGGAAATATCGTGGATTGTTAGTAGGATTTAATAACAACATCAACTATGCATTAGATGGTAACTTACAGATTTAGATATCAAACAAAGTTGATACAAGTTTTTGCGTGCTTGTACGAGGTATTTAAAGAATTTGACGGTCGTATCCGTGCCGATAATTTCAGACGACAAATCATGTCGGTGCTAAATGTGTGGGAGGTCAGTGAGCGATGTCGGTGGAAGTTACCTGAAATATTCTATGCTAAAACTGTTATTAGGGATGGAATGTTTTCACTCATGATGCATTGACACAAATGACAAACGAATTTCTTGGACAGACGAAGGAAACAGAAGTCGATCAGTCGGACGCTGCATCACCAAATTCGGCCAACATGACCCCGCAAGTAACGGCAGCAACAGCCGACGCTCCGATTAAAAAAGTTGCAGCGAGTAAATGGAAGAAAGTGGAAAAAAGTGCCAGTTCGCCTCAGGTAGGTTTGAGCAAATTTGATAGTCATCAAGGAGCACAATCCACCGAGAAGGAATCCAAAGCGAAGCCGGTCAACACTGAGGACTTGATCGATCCGGAATTAGATGGAGAGCCACTGACCGACAGTGATGTGGATCAAGACGATACAGAAACTACAGATAAAGAAGTTCAAGGCGAAAGGATGGATATTAATAATGATAGTGTGAGAGATGTGAAAGGGTAGGAAAAAAGGTCGGCCTCTTGTACTTTTAGTCCTGCGATAAGTTGTCACTATTTCGTAAATGGACGTGTATACTACCACAGAATTTGATTATTCAACAGCGTGCACCAAATAACTAATCGAGATATAGTCTCGATAACGATTCATCATTATCACGTGATTTGCCATTTGGCGAAGCCGCACCTTGGGATATCCTGCATCTTGCTCGGTTGTGACGAACAATCGATGTCCAGGATTCCATTCAAAATGTCAAATGGCAATAATACTGCGTCTTCGCTGAATGATATTCTTCGTCTATTAACAACTTCTTGCAAGTTGCCCCTTGCTGGCTCGCTCCCGGTCGCATCAGCTCTCGTGAAGAGCGGGCTAACGAGGTACGATTTCCAACAGACCTTTTGCTCAATCGGCTAATGTGTTTAACAGTGTAGAGTTAATTGGAGCAAAATCTCAAGAAGAATTGCAGGAAATATGTCCATCTTTAAATCAACAACAAATAAACAAGTTGCGCTCTGCATGTTCGTCTTCACCGCGGAAGCGTGCTGCGACAGCATCGACGGGATCCCCTTCCGTGACAAAGCGTGGACGTAAATATGCCGTCAAGGATAAAGATGCACCAATCAGTGATGCAGAACTAGAGCTACCAATTGTTCTTGATGAACAGCTTATTGAGAAAACAGTAGTTACCGTCAATCGGGCACCGCTGATGATGTTGTTTGCTGCCAGTGTTTTGAAGCATCAATATCCTACATATGGAGCCGGATCCCATTTGTCCCTAGCTTCGGCAGCTGCTGCTAGCGCTGCTCGGGCAAAGGCCAAAAGTATTGGGCTCTCACGTGGTAGTACTCGCGCTAATGGTGACGAGGAGGCCAAAGAAGTTCCTGAAGGTTATCGTACACTACGTGCGTTTGGAACGATTGATGTGGCAATTATACGGCGTGGAGATAATGAAGGATATTGGGGATTAGATATTGATGCCATGGAGAAGCAAGCTGAGACAGGGAACCCGGAACCGGAAGTAAAGTGGATCCACCCTGCTCAGGTTCGGGCATATCTTGTACGCACGTTTGGGGAGAAGGATTTAGCTATTGTGAATGGTGCCATTGAGCTACTCATTCGCTCGTGGGAGGAACGGGAGCCAGAACGTTGGAGCCAGAGAGCTTGGGGTTGGTATATGCGAGTCAGACCGGAAATCGCGTTCGGCCGTGATGGCTGGGGCCAAAAAGCGACGGTCAGCTGCAAGGATATTTTAAATCTCAGAGTAATGTCAGAGGCTGGCACATAGTGTGATCACTTTTACGATCTGCTATTCACAATCGCAAGACTGCAGGCAGTACGTTTTGGCGACGGGCTATACATCGAGAATTACAAATTCATGGCCAGCATATGGGTGGGCAGTGGATTGACAGCTAAATGTGAGGCTTACTTCTGCGCATGTCCTCGTATCGCACAGGTACCAATGAAGATATGCCCTAATGGCTTCATTGAAGGGACTAACGAGAATTGAGCCGGATCTAGTGTGGGAATAAATGTGTGGCAGACTTCCCCGGCGGCACATTGCACGGTCCCAATCTCACTGAATTCTTTGGCAATTGCTTTCTTGCCAAAGATTGATGCTTTTTTAGCCCTCCAGTAATGAATGGTTTACTTTGTCAATGACACGTTTGCTTTTCCAATTGCTCTTCATGATAGTTGTCTGTTATTAGAGGTCGCAAATGTTAGTCGGGAAACACCATGGCAATCCTGATGACGGCGGGTGATAATAGAGAAATCCGGTAAGACTGAAGGCAGATGCAAACAACGCAAAACAGCAATTCTCATTATCCAACAAACAAACGACAAACGTAGCGCTTCTATCATATTATCCCGGGCACTAATTATTCCAGGGCAATTGACAAGCCTACTTGTTTCCTTGGTCTCGACGTAGGCGATTTCAGCAAGGATCTGATCCAGACGAAACAATCATTAGGTCTAGCTAAATATTCAATCTACAGCAAATGAAATTTTGCGAGAAGCATGAACCAATACAGACATATGTCAAGTTGCCAACCCCCAACGCGAAATCCTAATCACAACGAAAAATTCATACAATATACACACTAAACGAGCCGGCGATGGTACCAACGTAAATTACCACTAGGCAGGAACAAAGTCAAAATGATATGTCATGATCATTGTAACATCTAGTTATCGAGGCTGTTCTGGATAGCGAACATCTTTGATGAAACCACGGAGCTGTATTCTTGTATTTGCTTGCAGTACTGGTCTAAAAGGAGTTAGCACTAATGGACATGAAACGAAATTCAATGTACCGTACCAATTTGAGCAGATATAAGAAGGTTATCTAGCCTCGAGGGCTCGGTAGGAAGCTTGAAGTGCTTTTGCCAATCTTCCTCGGAAACAGTTGGCAGATTAGCTCGCTCACGAAGGGCATTCTCGGACCGCTATAATATATTAGCATAAATTCTCTCTCTCCCGATGCGTATAAATGTATACCGTCTTCTGGATCCACTGCTGAATTTTCGACTGTTCCCTCGCAAGTTGGCGTTGAAAGTAATTGAATGTCCCCTGTTCTGCATAGTAGTCGTCAACCGACTCCAGCAGAAATTCGACATTCTTTTCGAGATATGGATCAATAGAGAGATCAAGGCTGTCAAAGTTTGGCGCCAAAGCTGAAGTCGAAACAAACGACGTGGGATCGTCTTTTCTTGTGAATGTTGGCGAATCAAGGTGATGAAGAAGAGCCGTGCCGAGATGTGAGTTCTTTATTGAGATAGGGAGTTCTTCCAATATGTCAAGATAAGTCAAGTTATTTTTCACAACGGCCTCGCTGGAAAACTTGCCGCCGGAAGCCTTGTTGGTTGCTAAAAACTGGGCCGAAAGACGGTAGGCTTTGAGAGAAACGCTGCTTTGCGATGAGCGGGTAACATCATGAACCAATACAATTGAATTGGGGTTAGTAGCCTGCAGAGAGACAAGATTGTCAACAAGAGCTTGGTTAAAGAAGCCACCAAGATATGATGAGATATAGTATCCGACAGGATTGGCTTCAATGTTAACCTCTTTTAAGAGCCGGATCATGTCAGCCTGATATCGTACATTGGCTTTTGACCGCGGCGCAGAGGCATCCTCGCTGCCAGAAGCTCCCGAGCTTTCTGATGGTGGGAATGGAAACGCATGTGCTACTTGTAGAACGGAGTTGGCGTCAAGACCAAGGATGAGTCCGCAGACGGTAGCAGGAAATGATTCGGACGTGTGCCGTGTGAGCTTCAATAAAACCTGCAATCGTTTAGAGACTTAGTCATTCATCAATACGGACAAATGTTGCTTACACCTGAATCTATAACAACCGAATAGACTGGCGTGGTAAGTTCTGGTAGCCTATTCTCAATCGCATTAGACAAAACGCGTCTAGACCTCTTCAGTACAGCAAAGTTCAAACCTACACAGTAACTGGGAGTGCCATTTTAGACTTCGCTGTAGAAGCTAGATCAATCTATGATGTCTTAACCTGCGATATATATCGAGTTGTTGAAGTACTTCGTCAAATTTAGTGTACAAACTTCACAATTTTTTTCTTACCCTCTGTCAGACTTGTACGGGTATATAGGGTACCGAATAACCCTTTCCCAAGTCACCCAACCTAAAACCCCTTTCACGTGACTCACCCACTGAGCCGCACACAAAAATTCGCGATGCCATAGCCCATTTACCTGATCCAAAGGCTTACACCCAGAGCAGTTCTCTTACCTATTTGCATTTCTAGCAACGTCTCGTTGTACACTAAAAAGTGCTTCTGTAATATGGCCGCTAATTTTAAACGGAAACCGTCTACGGCCTCGTCTCAGCTAAGGTCTTGCTTAGTATCTTTGCTTTCTCCAGATCAGGAAGCATTGCTCCCAAGACACCTCGGTGCTGCGGCCGCTTGTCTGGGGTCTTCGGCAGCTATCAGATCCTCAGAACCTCAAGTACTTCACAGGGTTCGAGTACGACTGTCAGCACTGTTGCAGTCAAGTTCTTCTCAGTTGCGCATGTGTAGTGCGGAATTGATATATACACTGGTTGATGTCGATTGGGAATCGCTGGCATCTCATGGTGCTACCTGGATCAAACTACTTCTCATTATATTAGAGGTACAGTCGTGCAGACTTCTGTGCTAAAACTATGCTAATTTTACCAGAGACGGAATGATAATTTTGCGACATTGCGTGCAGTTATTCGAGCCTTGAGCAGACTGTTTACTCTCACGAGAGGGAAGCCAACATTAACTCGAGAGCTGACCACCCCAAACATTCCATCATTTGTGACATCGCTAATAGCTTTATCCTCGTCATCAGATCAACCAGATCCGCGGGCGTTGTCAACGACCTTGCCAGCATTGTTGGCTATTGTGCGCGACAATCCAACGACATTCAGACCATTCGCATCTAAGGTCTCGAATAATATTCTCTATCCTATTTTAAATTCAGCGAGCCAGACAGGGAAGGCAGTTCGTCCTGACATTGAGCTGTTGGCAAGAAAGCTGTTAGTTTCGATGTACCGCACTGTCCCTAAGGATCAACATATTGAGTGGAGAATCTCGATATTAAAAGTTATCGGTGAGACACACAAGGCCCTTTCTCAGACGTTCGATATTGTCAATGGTGCGTATGCTGTCTCACTCTATAACACAGGGTAGTACTGACAATGTTCCACAGAGAACAACAATTACGACAACCTCCCGTCTGGATGGGACGCTACCGTGGACATTCAAGATTCGTTTGTGGGGACCTTGAGGATCGAAATGCTGTTGCGCGTTCTCGAGTCATTTTTAAATACTTACACACAAGCACCGGTACAGGTGCCGATCTCCAGCATCGTGCAGTTAGTTGATAGGCTGCTCTCGCTCGATCCAGAGCATTTGCAGTTTAAAGAATCGTCAGACAGAATTAAAGAGGACTTCATAGTCTCTGTCCTTCCCTCACTGCATGCGAACGTTTATGGGTTGTTGACGACTTTTGTTAAGACGTAAGTTGCAGTCTGAATTTTAAACTATTTCTGTTCTGACAAGTGTACGCAGAGCTGGTCAGTCGCTGTTACCCCATGCAGACACCATATTGTCACACGTTGCTACTATCCCCGCTTCCCGAAATTCGTAAGGAACACCAAGCGGACAATTTCCTATCTATCTTTACTAACCAACATAGTGTGTATAATATTCCGGTTTATACCTTTTTAGCGGAATATCTTTCAGTGGTTGCCCTTCTGCCGATGCATCTTTACGTTGAAATCAATCATGCAGTTGACCTTGCGCTATCGAACTTGTCTTCTACACAGCATGCACCAAGCAGCCTACCTGACTTCGCGAGCCATCCTCAGGCATTTATTAGCAAGCCGATATCGCAAGTCACTATCCCAGCCGTTAAATTTTTAGCCGCTGTTGTTGCTACCGCCCCAGATCTTCCGGCAACCACGAGGTCCCTCATCGATCGGTTCAGCATCATTGGATCGCAAGTTGGTGGGCCAGAGGAAAGCTTACTTCTCGACGTTGTCCAACAACCTGGTCGCAATATTCGATGGAGTGTCCTGCCAATGGCCGCGCGCAAACTCCCCAAGAATCGAAATATGAGTTGCTTCTTGCATCCGCGATTTCCGCCTGTACCAATGCGAAGTGAAGATATTTTGGGTTGCCTTACTACTACTGATATGGAATACTTGGCCGGCAAACACAAGGCGCAGGTTGAGAGTGATGAAGACGAAACAGAATCAAACCCGGCATTGGCCAAACCCACCCTTACTGCCGGGAACATTACATCGCAGGACATTGCCACGTCGGAAATATCTTATCCCGCAACTGCACGCATAATTGAGCAATCAGGTGAAAGTGCAATGGAAGGCGTCGAAATGGTACAGCCTCATATGTCTCCAGCTAATGCAATCGCCTCTCCAATCCTTCCACCTAGTACGAAATCCCGCGTTGGTGATGCCGTGTCCGGTCCGAAGGACGGACTAGAGGCGGCGTTGGACCGCAAACGGTTCGGAGAGGGTACTAACTCGGAAAACTCTAAACGGCCAAAGACTACTCTAGAACGTGTGACAGATGAAAAAGCAATGATGGAAACATTGGATTCCAGTTCGAATGGGCCAGGATCCATAGCCTCGAGCGGCGGGTTGCCAACTACCTCACGCAGTCGTGTTTCCTCAGTCGAAGTTACTCCACATGATCGAGAGATGCAAGTGTCAGTTAAATCAGACGATGTAATGGAATTAAGCATTACACCTCAGTCGGACGCGGAAAATGATAATCAGAGAGATGTAGCGAATGCAAAGGATATCGGCGGCGCGTCACACGAAAATACAGATAAAAGAACTGAGGATGGTGACGACAATGTCGATGACTTTGTGCTACCGCTAATAGATACAGAATGGTCTTCAGATGAGAACTAGGTGTTATGTAGAGTCACAAAGTTGTATATATTGGCTTAACCAAAAGATGCATTTATTGGATGATTTCAATTTCTTTTTCTCCTATATGTAAATCCTTAATCGCAATCCAAATGCAGTTGGCAACTTCATCCAGTTCTTGGCATGCATCAATGGTAACAACCTTGCCAATTCGTAAAGCTCCTGGATTGGCACCATCGCCGAGTAGAGTCTTGAAATTCTTGCGCACCTTCGCCTGAAAGTCGCTTACTTCGTATCTTTCTCTGCCAAAGTCGGCCCTTGCCGTCTGGAGCTTGGCACGGTCCGGATCTATATCGAGGAATATTGTCACATCAGGTTGCGGAAGTCCTAGATCTGGTGCTAGACACCATTCGAGTGTCATTGAGGGTACTTCTTTGGCCAGCGAATAAGCCACTCCGGACGGCACATATCGGTCTAAAATAAGGGTTTGGCCGGCTGCTAATGAAGACAGGATTGAGTCTCGCAATTCCCATCTATTTGCTGAGAACAGTAGGTGGATGGCTTGGTCGGGAAGATGCGTCTGCGACACCAGATACGAGTTGATGGCCTGCCCAATTTGAGTAGAGCGATCTTTGCAGAAAAGTTAGTTCATATTATTAATAAGCACGCACTTTCAGTATATGATAAATACCTGGAACTTTCTGGACTCTAACTTTGTCAGGGCCAAGTTTCTTTGTAAGCTTCTCGTACAATAACTGGCACTGGGTGGTTTTCCCTGCTCGATCTAGCCCTTCCAAAACGATTAACATGCCTCGGCTACCCTTTAAATTTTTTGCTGTCATATTAACATAACTCTGCTCCGACTATCACAGCTAAGTAACGTGAACAATCGTCAATGGCTAAATCTGCGGCGGATATCGACATGGTTTCGCGTCGCTGATGTCTTTTGAGCCCCACAAACCCAAAATGCGCGACGCGTCAACGCACTCGGACGGAATTAGCGTCAATTCCGCGTCTTGCAGCTACCCTTCATTTTATAGCCTACCAACTTAACAACTGGCGGCCAAATTTGAACTTGATCAACGATGGGCAACTTGCACCTGAGAAGGTTTACTGAGCCGTTTACGAAGGACACCTAGCAGTTAAAAAAGATGGACAATTTGCCCTAAACCGATTATCAGAACTTGGGGCGTGCCCGCATCTTAAAACCGCGGCTATGTGTGTCACACATACAATATCGCTGGGCTAATATAGCATGTCGGTGCAAGATATTAACCGCACGGTCTTTACTCGATTAATAATTAGAGTCCAAATATATTACGGTTACCTTTATCCGATGAGAGGAATACCCGCGCCGGATTTTTTTACGCGTCTCTACAAAGCCCTTAACTGATCGAGTGCGGCTAGATGACACACCCTCAGAATCCGTATCTAATAATTTTCGCGATATTCCATCGTTTGGAGTCCTCTTTTTCCTTTCTAGAATATCATTGCATTATTTCAGGGCATGATGGCTCAAAGGGCTGGACTCCAAGCTATTAAACGGCTGACAGTCGGCCCAATATCTCCGGCGATGGCAACTCGCTACCTGTCTGCACACTCGAGATATGTCATACAATCGCCTAGCATACCCGTCTTACCTTCCATTATTTCCACACATTGCATACCAATGTCCGGATCATGCCGGTTATTTTCTGGAACAGCTGTGAAACGCCACGGTCATGTTCAGGAACCGAAACCCGGCGAAGAGTACGGCCTAAAATTTTTCGCAATTAATTATTGTATATTGGGCAGAAGGAATGCTGACATACGAGCTAAGGATACATGTGACATTTATTACTCGAGAAGGTGACCAGGTTCATATAGATGCTGCAGAGGGGGATAACTTATTGGATATCGCCCAAGCCCATGATTTGGATATGGAAGGTACGATCAAAGTTTCATGGCACTTTGTATATGGAGAGATGTATGAGTTAAACAACTGACAGGTGCATGTGGTGGTTCTTGCGCGTGCTCAACGTGCCATGTAATTGTCGACCCAGAATTTTACGATCGAATACCGGAACCGGATGACGACGAGAATGACATGTTGGATCTCGCGTTCGGACTAACAGAAACGTATGTGCTCTAGCATTTACATGTTATATAGGGGACCTTATCTAATGCATTTCTTCCAGTTCTCGTCTTGGATGTCAGGTGAAGCTTACTAAAGATCTTGACGGTCTACGAGTAGCATTGCCGCAGATGACTCGTAACTTACAGGCGAAAGATTTCGAGAAGCGATGAACAACTCTCAACTACATTCTAATGGGCAGAGGATCACAGCTCGAAGCACCCATTTGTTGATAGTACGGTGTTCTTGTTGATATAAACAAAAGATATTAAAATATAGACAGCAACTGTTCGATTACGGCTTTTTGTACATTACCACTCCTGTTCGCCCGGGCCAACTTTTGTTCTGTCAGTATCAAATCTGAAACTATTTCCCCATAATTCTTGCCAACCCGTGATTAGAAATTAATTAGTGTTCGTCGGTAAGAGGCTAACTCGGCGCCGCTTCGGGTGAGAACACGGTCGTCATCGTAAATCTCGTTCCAAGCAAAGTACTATTGAGCCGCACCGTAGCGAGCGACTTCAGAATCATCACCGATGCCCTAGGATATGTCAGTACTGTAGCAGCTTTGTTGCCCCCAAGGCGCCAGCGCCTAGCCATTCCACACAGCTATCAATTCCGAAGGAGCTCAGATAATGAATCGGCCTGAGGATGATTCCGAGACGGAGGACCGTTTCACTCTCCCGTTAATCCTAGTTCTGCTCCCAACCCCAACCCGTCGTATTGCGCTGACGTAGCGTAGGCTCGGTCATATCGTATCACCTGTCTTTATCTCCGGGTAGCAAATAAAAGTCTAGACGAACCCCAAGATGCCGCTGGAGATTTTAGCAAGCGTTACTCCTAGAATCCCCTTTCGTAGTTCGGGGTCCCTAGGCTCTTGAGCATGGCTTCTACAATCATTCTCATCACCGGTAAGCATGGCAGACATGAACTTGAAACTATCCCTCTAACGGATTGTGCAGGCGCCAACTCTGGAGTAGGCTTTGCAACCTCAAAGGTGCTGGTCTGCGCATCGGCCGCTTTTCATGTCATAATGGCCGGCCGCTCCCTCGAAAAGGTTAAAGCCGCAATGTCCGAGATCGCAAGTGAGACAATCAAAGGATCTCTCTCCGCTATGCGGCTAGATGTCACTGACGAGAAGTCGGTTAAAGAAGCCGCAGAGCAGGTACAACAACGATTTGGACGACTGGATGTACTTGTGAACAACGCAGCCGTATCCGGTATCGGTCTTGATGTTAAGACGAGTTTTCAACGCTGCATGGAAACCAACGTGATGGGCCCGGCCTTGGTGTCTGAAGCATTCAGGCCCTTACTCTTCAAGTCACAGAATCCATATTCGGTCTATGTGGGTAGTGGTGCGAGGACTCTGACACGAAATGCTTCTCAGCTGTCGGTAGGCCATGAGAATATTCGTGGCAGCGGAGCATATCAGGTAAGCAAGGCGGCTCTAAATATGCTCGCATTGCAGGATTTTCGAGACAATGGTGCGAACGGCTTGAAGGTATTCGTAGTGAGTCCAGGTTTCGTGCGATCTAATCTTCGCGGTACCAGTGACGAAGCAAGGAGTGGATGGGGTAAAGCTGGAGATCCAGAAGACTCTGGAAAGATTGTATTAAGCGTTGTGCAAGGGAAGCGAGATGCAGACGTAGGTTGTTTCATTTATAAGGATGGTATCCATCCCTGGTGAAGGAAGAATGGATATCGGCAAAACTCGGAGACAATTACCCACGCCTCCATGGTGGCTGTTGGCGCCAATTCCTACTTCTTTTCTTCTTTTCTTGTGCATATATAACAAATATTATGACTGATGATGCACTGACTCTAGTTTATTCTGATGTCCGCACTAAGTATTCAATCGGTCTGAGTTCACTCGGCAGTTATAACATGATTATCTTTAACCAGTCTTTCCTCTTCCTCAGAGCCATTCGTATCTGGATAATTCGATGCTGCCAAGCCTCGCAACTTTCTCTCAAGGTAAGAGGCACCTGTAACTTGCCAATAGTCACCGCCAGTGTTTCCGGAATTGAACTCTTCTTCATCTCGAAGAATTGCACTTATCATCGGAAAAGCGTTTGACTCACGCACTACATGACCAATAGCTAGGTGAACGTTGCAAAATAATGACGAAGGGCGAGTAACCAAGTCAGATTTCCCTCCAAACAACAATACCTCCCCATCATTATGCCTGGCCACCAAGGGGCCAACTTGTATGTCGGGGTATAATTTTCTAAGTCGGTAAATCTTGTCTCGACATTCAATACCAAAACGAAATCTACCAAATGCTTGATGACTAAGAACGTCTAACAACAACCCATTGGAAGGATCATTGATTTGGTTACCAGTCAACAGCTCCTCAACAGATTGACCGGCAAATATTGAAAGCGCCTTTCGCAGCTCCGAGTGACCATTCGCGCTGAAGGGAATAATATGCGCTCCTTGGAGAGGCGCTGCCGAGAAATAAGTCATGCCGGGTGGAGGCGGATATGAATCTGCATCCAATACTTGCCCGATTATAGATACATCACCATCGCGATCAAATAACTATGTATCTGTTAGCTATACTCCATCATTCCGAATTTATATTCACCTTGCGCCTGAAAGTCGCTTGATTTCTTGTAGCCGTGTTTCTATCTGATGGCGTTGGAGTATGAGAAGGATCCATTATAGTTAAAAATAAGTCCAAATAAAAATCTCTAGTCCAACCGATGACGGACGCCTTCAAACCATCAGACTGAAGGAATTTCGAGCGTACATCCTGCCATGTCCGAGGTCGACGGGGAACAAAGCCACTCTCTGGCGATGGTAATACCATGCGTGCATCGCAAGGTCTTAGTAATTTCCTTAATATTTCAATCTTATGCGGTGAATCTGTGGCGCGTTTCCATAAATCTCTGGCGAGTGAATCACGGTCATAACCCCACCGCAAAAGAGCGGTCGCAATTGGCCGCACATCATGGGTGCGATTATGATACTCAAAGGCAAGAGGAACTTCACAAGGTTCCAAAATTGTTATGAGTGTCTCGGGTAGGCTCTTCTCGGAATAATCCAGCTCGGCCATTGTCAAAGTTATGTCGAAACTTCTGGCGTACGCTCCTCCGTTATTATCAGGCAACCTTCAACAGCCAGTGACGTGCAAATCATGCCGGATTGCATTGTAGCTGTAGCACCTTTGCAGATCCTATCTCGCAACTAATGATACCCCGTTGATGCTGGGCTATTAGTATATGAGCGGCCTAAACTCTCCCATTGCACATATTATCACCCTAGTCAATCTAGTACTACGACACAAAACCCAAAGGTGAAACGGTCTGCAGTCATGTCGTTTGTGGCTTGCAAGGGTTTGGGCTTGGACTGGAAAGATTGTATTAAGCGTTGTGCAAGGGAAGCGAGATGCAGATGTAGGTTGTTTCATTTATAAGGATGGTATCCATCCCTGGTGAAGGAAGAATGGATATCGGCAAAACTCGGAGACAATTACCCACGCCATCATGGTGGCTGTTGGCGCCAATTCCTACTTCTTTTCTTCTTTCTTGTGCATATATAACAAATATTATGACTGATGATGCACTGACTCTAGTTTATCCTGACGTCAATTTTTAATCGCACTAAGTATTCAATCGGTCTGAGTTCACTCGGCAGTTATAACATGATTATCTTTAACCAGTCTTTCCTCTTCCTCAGAGCCATTCGTATCTGGATAATTCGATGCTGCCAAGCCTCGCAACTTTCTCTCAAGGTAAGAGGCACCTGCAACTTGCCAATAGTCACCGCCAGTGTTTCCGGAATTGAACTCTTCTTCATCTCGAAGAATTGCACTTATCATTGGAAAAGCGTTTGACTCACGCACTACATGACCAATAGCTAGGTGAACGTTGCAAAATAATGACGAAGGGCAAGTAACCACGTCAGATTTCCCTCCAAACAACAATACCTCCCCATCATTATGCCTGGCCAACCCTTCGGTAAGTCGTATGTCCGGGTATAATTTTCTAAGTCGGTAAATCTTGTCTCGACATTCAATACCGAAACGAAAGCTACCAAATGCTTGATGACTACCAACGTCTAACAACAACCCATTGGAAGGATCATTGATTTGGTTACCAGTCAACAGCTCCTCGACAGATTCACCGGCAAATATAGAGAGCGCATTTCGCAGCTCCGAATGACTGCTCGCGCTGAAGGGAATAATGCGCTCCTTGGAGAGGCGCTTCCGAGAAATAAGTCATGCCGGGTGGAGGCGGATATGAATCCGTTTCCAGTACTTGCCCGATTATAGATACAACACCATCGCGATCGAATAACTATGTATCTGTTAGTTGTACTCAATCATTCCGAATTTATATTCACCTTGCGCCTGAAAGTCGCTTGATTTCTTGTAGCCGTGTTTCTATCTGATGGCGTTGGAGTATGAGAAGGATCCATTATAGTTAAAAATAAGTCCAAATAAAAATCTCTAGTCCAACCGATGACGGACGCCTTCAAACCATCAGACTGAAGGAATTTCGAGCGTACATCCTGCCATGTCCGAGGTCGACGGGGAACAAAGCCACTCTCTGGCGATGGTAATACCATGCGTGCATCGCAAGGTCTTAGTAATTTCCTTAATATTTCAATCTTATGCGGTGAATCTGTGGCGCGTTTCCATAAATCTCTGGCGAGTGAATCACGGTCATAACCCCACCGCAAAAGAGCGGTCGCAATTGGCCGCACATCATGGGTGCGATTATGATACTCAAAGGCAAGAGGAACTTCACAAGGTTCCAAAATTGTTATAAGAGTCTCGGGTAGGCTCTTCTCGGAATAATCCAGCTCGGCCATTAATTATCAAAGTTATGTCGTTCGCTACATTATTATCAGGCAATCTTCACCGTTACGGTCAAGTGGTGCGATATTGCTTTTTAGCTGTAGCACCTTTGCACAACCTTACCTCGCAACTAATGATAGCCCGTTGTTGCTTGGCCAGTGTATGAGCTGCCTAAACTCTCCAATTACACCAATTAGTTCAACACTTCCAGGGTGCACTCCCACAGAGTAGAGTCAGCGCATGAGCGGATTCGCATGTCACTGTGACATTAGCGTTTAGTCAGGGTAACACATTGTCATATATGGTAGCCTCTTATTGTACCGTGAACTAAATTAATGAAGAGTACAGCCAAACGGACCACTTACCTTCGTCCAGACATGTTTAGCTTGTCTGAGGTTCAAGAGTATATAGCATCTACATAATTATCGGAATAATTCTCACATTTCTTAATACGTAGTTACATAACTACAGCAAGTTACGTGTCACTGTCATGCTCAATCCTAACATGTATCGTGCCAGGATCAAACTCACAGCGACTATTTTTGTTTAGAATACCTCCCTCAGTGCCTCTTTAATTTGACTTACTGATTCCGTCCCTGCCACAGTTATCCAGACCCTGCTAGAATTGCCTAAGTCTTTATAAGCTGTGCAATTGTGGCCGATATGATCTACCAAGTAATTGAGTATTATCTTATAATTACTGATGTTAAGATTGACGACTTGACTCATAAGATCACCGCGTTCTCAAACATTGTAAAAGGCAGTTCTTATAGCTTGGACGAAATCAATTGCCAAACTGAATTAACCGATACTGAAAGTCGTCTGAAAGTAGTTCACTGCCGGACGAAGTGTTGCAGAACGAAGATTAAGATGGAGCGACTATGTAAATGTAGTCGTCGTTAAGGTCCGCTCGCATATGAACGGCGTGGTGCCGACGAGGACAAAGGGGATTCGATGCAATTGACAGCTGTGCGACAGCTGGATGGAGGTTGTATTTGTGCAATGTTCCAGCGTTCTTGTCTACGACTATCCATGACTGAAACAAATATAAGGTACTGATGCTTGATATACATAGTTGACTTCACCTCGCTGTGGCTAGCTCCTCCTCTAAGGAAACTCGAACCATTTGGGAAAATGATTCTGGTGGCATGCAAAGGATCGAGCCAGTTGAGACCCATACTTGCCTTGATAGTGTTGAGTGATATAGTACGGAGATCAGAGTAGGAGTAGCTGACTGATACCATCGCAGATCTACTGAGCTACTGCTTATATATAGCATTGTCTCTCAATCCTTGCGCAGTGACCCTGCTCAACGCGGTTTAGGGCAGGGAGAAGAGGAGGCCTAAAACATTATTCATTGATGGGATATATCAGGTAACAGCACCACCTACAAGATATTAGATAATGCAATTTATAACATCACCCCTTATTAGTGGCCTAGTATTGACGTGCAGAATATTTCCGAGATATTCGAAAGTCGGACAGGAATCCCTTAGAGAAATTCTTGTGCTGGGACAATAGGTCATCTTGTACATAACATTTCATCTACTATATTGTACAAATAGAGTGAATCATTGGATATTAAACGCTAACAAGTCGACTTCTATCAAATATCCGAACGCCTAAATCCCGATTAATTCTACTGTCAGCTAGACAGCAAGGGTATCCGTGGCCTTCTTCTGCGCCTCAATAACAGTATTGAATAATTTGACCACTGCAATTAATTGTTAGCTAATCACTATGTAATTCGATGATGCTCATTCTAACCTCCTCTCTTGGCTGTTTTCTTCAGCATCCTTTCGCGGTCTGTAGTCTTTTGCACAGCATCTGGATTTGGAGCATCGCCTTCGCGGACTCCAGTAATCACGTCTTTAATACGTTCTCTGTCGAGAAATTGTTTCTTCTCCAGTCGTAATTCCCGTCGTGCTTTCGCTTCCAACTTGGATTCTTCAATCGCCCTTGCTGTTTTCTTAGAACGCACCAAAACAGGATCTTTTCTATCGTGCGCCTTTAAGTGAGATGCCAAAATAGCGGACATAGCAGAGGAGAAGGCCTCTGGATCCGTTCGTTTCTTCTCTTAATGTACAGTTAGATGTCTGTGTTGACAAATTACAAGGGATTTTGACCTTACTTTTGGTCCGCTTCTCGTGCGCAGCATTATTTATATCTTCAATCTCGTCATCGTCATCCGATTCCGACACATCATCCTCCTCATCATCGCCATGAGCGTCGTCAGCGCTATCTTCTCCGTCGTTTTTGGCCATCCCTTCCTCGCCGTTATCGCCAAAAAATTCCTCTTCGTCGTTGGAATCGCTCATCGAAATGCCGTCAGAGTTTGAGTGCGTTTGAGCAACCTGCTCGTCCTCAGAGAACGCGTCAAATGATTCATAGTCCTCTGTCTCAATGTAAGTTTCCAGTTTTTATTAAATCGCAATAAGCGGTGGACAGATATATACTACTTACCGTCATTACTGCTAGCGTCCTCTTCGACAATCTTCCTCTTTTTGTTGGAATATGAACTGTTCTTCATCCGATGTAAATTTTCTTTAGATCTGACCTTGCTAGAGGCCGTATTCGATCGCGGCTCTTTTTGCTTTGTTAGTGAAACGGAATAAGACTTTCGTTTCTTGCCCTCCAGTACTGTTGATCCGGGCATTGTCGGTTGTGGAGCGATCTATTTGGACAGACTCGTAGCAAATGTTATCTAGGAAATCTAGAAAAACTTTGTAAGTGGGAGGGTGACTTGATGTCCCAACGTCCGAGTTTACGTTCGAGCTTACTTCTCGGCTTACTTACTAACACCACCACACCATTGCCGAATAACACACGTAGGTATTGCAGCGCACTCGCTCTCTTTTGGATGAAACCTGGCTCCAATAACTCAGCCGATTATTTGGTTGGGAAGCAGTGTAACAAATTAATTGAATACTTTTACGGCTGATTTAATTGAAATGGCGGCGAACACTGGACCTATGAGTCCGCTAAGGCCGTATTATCAACGACCCGAACTCGTGTTTCACAGCGGCGTGCCGGATCTCGCGATAACGAAAGCTGACAATGGAACTTCGTCTAATGCGTCAAGCTTTAGTACAAGCAGCCTCTTTAGTATGGGCTCTTCCCAAGCCGACTCTATCCTTGCCGATCTCGACTATGCTGACTACCTGGAGCTTCCGAATACAAGCGAGCTGGTTCGTGGTCTCACGAACGCTTTACTAACGCGATACTCATCGACGTTCTTGGCACAACCTTTTGAAGTTGCCAAAATGGTTCTCCAGTGCGGGAGATATGAGCGACCGCGAATGCGCATAAAAAGCACCCATTCATCTAATTCCACGAACACCCCCGCTACGTTAGAGAAAAGAGGCCGTGGAAGTCGGATCGATGACATTGACACCTTTGAAATTGATGTGCTCGATGACGAAGATGACGAGGTTCAATACTTCACGACACCAGGCGAGCCGTCGTCACGTCAAGCTGCAAAGCATCGCCGAGTAGGAAGCGTATCTTCTTCTGGCTCCGTTGAGTCGTCCTCAAGTCATGCGAGCGGCTCCAAAAGAAACAGTAGTGGACGAGGTTTGCATCGAAAAAGATCCGAACCTTCAGCGGAGATATATCGGATTGGGCCCCATCGGCCATACATCAGGGCCGCAATGGGAGCTCTGTGGACAAAAGATGGCCCTTGGGGGGTCTGGAGAGGTAGGTCTTCGGTTGTGTTCTAGCTCTCCAAACTGTTGAGTTGTGGGATAGTTGCTCATCGACATCTAGGCACTAATGTAGCGTTCGTTCAAAATATTATATTTACTACCTTTGAGTCATGGCTGTCGGCATTCTTTTCAGCAATTTTCAGTCTCCCCGATCCGTCGTCACTCGAGATCGCAGATAGCAGCCATCCTATAGTATCTCTTGTTGCTTCCGTCACAGCCACCACATTAACGGCTCTCGCACTGTCGCCTCTAGATATTGTTCGCACAAAACTCATCTTAACGCCGTCCGATGCGCAACCGCGCTCTATTGTAGCATCTCTTCAATGTCTTCCATCTCTCATTTGCCCACCAGATCTTGTTCTTCCAACGACGTTATTGGCTGCCGTTCCTAAGCTTATCTCGCGAGGCACACCTTATTTTCTTCGAACTAAATGGGGAATTGAACCGTACACGACTCCAACGCTATTCAGTATTTTGTCACTAGCCTCCTCCGTCACAGAGTTATTTGTTAGACTTCCTTTGGAGACAGTTCTCCGACGGGGCCAGCTTGCATACGTTGGCGTCCAAAGAGCAATCGTTCCGGTTGGCCAATACAAAGGAGTGCTTGGGACAATGTGGGATGTAATTTCAAGTGAAGATAACGGCGACACTGGTCTCGAAGGGTTATGGCGCGGCTGGCGAGTAGGAATGCTAGGAATTTTGGGAACCTGGGGTTTTGGTGGTCTGAGATCACGGGCGATGGCCTATGGCGATCGAGAGGAGCGGTTTTAAGTATTGTCTTGAGGATCTAATAGTGTCATAACCAAACAGCTTTTTAATGCTCAGATATTCACTGTAATTATTTATATTCTTCATGGGATTTCGCATGTTTGGAATTAAGAGTGGCCGATATGGTGTTAATGTTCTCTGTTTGTGGCGTTGCAATTGTGTTCGCGTACTATTATCTCAACTCACATATCAATTTCGTGAGGAATTGTACCATATTATTATTAATCACCGCTGCAATTGAGCTAACTAAACGTAGACGGTTGATCGCAGCAGCCTGGCTCGAGAACGAGAATGGAGCGGCTGACTATCGGACACTCCCAGTCGGCGATTGGCGCGTCCCTGGGCTATCCTCTCTTCAAAAAATCCTACACAGTACATAATTCACAAAGGATCTACAATATACTACATCCAAAAGCTTCCGCTTGGACGGACATCGTTTAATCCTGCATAAGGCAGCTACATCGTGGGTGGGTTTGGCGCCACTTGGCTGACCGGTGACATGGCGACGCTTTCGGAGCAAGACCGGGATTTCGACAGTCCGTTTCTGAAATATAAACGGCAGAGGCAAAAACCAAACAAACTGAAGGTTTTGGTGGTCATAGTGACACTCATTGTCGTTGGAATGGGCTTCCTTTTATGGTCAACCACTCCGGCTAAGGTGAGAAAGGCAGACGAGGCCAGATTGCAGAGAAAAGTGAGCATGGAGCCACTACATCGAAGACGGCGAAAGATCCATTGCGATCCTGATCCACCGCGTCAAAATGCGACGCTGGTGATGCTTGTGCGGTATTATTTTCTTTGCTCGAGAGACAATTACGAGACAAAAATACTGATAGACCCACAGAAATTTCGAGATTGACGATGCTCTTAGCAGCATGCGACAAATTGAGGACCGATTTAACAGACGGTATCGTTATCCATGGACATTCCTGAATGACGAAGAGTTTACGCAAGAGGCATTGCACACCTTTGAATTCGTCATTTAATATCTGCTTACGATGCCTTTAGTTCATAGAACTTACGAGTGGAATGGCGTCTGGCGATACCGAATACGGTATGTAACAGCAATTGACAAGTTTCGGCAATCTATATTACTGACTACACGCCAGGTCTCGTGCCTAAGGAGGAGTGGTCATGGCCAGATCATATCGATCGACAGAGAGCTCGAACCAGCATGAAAAAGATGGAAGACGATGAGGTTATTTATGGCGGATCAGTCACGTACCGGTGTGCAATATTACAAGTCTTAGCCAATACGTGATCGTGCTGACACACGCTTAGGCACATGTGCAGATATAACTCCGGTTTTTTCTTCAATCACCCACTGATTTTGAAATATGATTGGTACTGGCGCGTGGAGCCCAGTATCGAATTTTATTGCGATATGAATTAGTAAGTGTCTGCTCGTTGTGACAAGTAACTATGCCTCGTTACTAACTTTTGTGTAAGTGATCCGTTCAAGTTCATGAGAGATAATAACAAAGCTTATTCCTTCGTGATCGCAATGCCGGAATATCCAAAGACAATCCCTACTCTATGGGACGCCACGCAGCGATTTGCAGAGAAATATCCAAAGTACATATCCAAAGACAATGCCATTGATTTTATTGTTGATGGTCAAAAAGGGATAAAAGGTCCCTATAACTATTGTCACTTTTGGAGTAACTTTGAAATTGGAGACCTGAACTTCTGGAGAAGCGAGGCGTATATGAAGTATTTTCAATGGCTGGATGAAGAAGGTGGATTTTATTATGAGCGATGGGTATATTGTCAAAACTTCTTAAGCTTATCGTACTCGAAGTGCTAATGCTACTAAAAGGGAGATGCACCAGTTCATTCCATTGCAGCTTCATTATTTCTACCCAAGGACAGAATACACCACTTCGCGGATATTGGATACAAGCACACTCCCTGGTATGTTGCGGCATCGAAAATAGAATTTTTTTGGGGATTTTGCTGACGGCGACGAATAGGTTGCGTTGCCCGACTGATGACGAATCTTATTTTTCAGGGAGATGTCTGTGCAACCGACACGAAAACTTTGATGAACATGTATATAGTTGCCTTCCTAAATGGTTCAACGTTGCTGGTAAGTCAAGTGGTAAGTGATTAGTGGTTGCAAGATATTGATTAGCGGTTTACAGGACGTGCCCTTGGGTCACAACCATACCGACCAGTTTTGCATTGACTTGGTTAGAAATTTTGGTATTTCAATTGTACTGGGACTTGTTACGCCGTTTGGATGGAGTTGTACATAGTGTCGGCATTCATGTTCGTGGAGCCCAAAAGTTTTTATACAAGACAGCTATTTCTGAGGCAATATTTACCAAAGCAGTCAAATCTAACATGCCAAACCTTGGTGCAATGTGGACGAGAATTAATTTTCCTCCTTGACATAGAAAAACGACCGTACCATATGATGCCTTATGGAGGGTTTGTCCCTAAGTGTTTGCAAGAGCTCCTTTTCCTCCGTTTGAGCTTCACTCCAAGTCAACTCGGGCCCATCTTCACCGATTCTGTTGAGCGGCTCTACTCCCGCAGTATCGACATCTTGTACATGATCCACAAAAACGAGCTGCCGTTGCAAATCCGAAAGCATCTTGCTCTCGTCTTCATTGTCTTTTGGGAATTGCAGTCCCGATCGCCGTAGTAAATCTCGCAATGACTTTGGGTTGATATCTTCATGCCGATTTTCAGGTGTTGACTCAGGCAGCAGCGACTGTATGGCCCACGTAGGGGTTGACAGAAGGGATTCCACGTCCTCGTCGGTCTTGATTCTCTGAGTTCGAATTGATTGATTTATTGTAGACGAGATATGTCGGATTTGAACGGCAGGCCGATTACGCCTACAGAATGTCGCACTGGTGTATTCTGCCACTATAGCAGCAAACCGTTGGTGTATTGAGCGCATCCCCTTCGAAGCGTAGATGTTGTAAATGTATTTCGTGTAATCTAACAAAGATGTGGCTCGGCCAAGTCGTAATGTCAAGCCGGGAAGCGTAGTCGATGGCCTGTCGCAAAAGCGTCATTCAACCCTTTTCACGAAAATCGGCCGCACGCGGCTTACAACGCCGGACGCGTTATCCAACATAACAAAACGCGTCTAGAACGTTGGCGACACCTCAGCAGCATTTTAGTATTAGTTATCTGACTGTATTCTTGTTTGTACTCAAAACAGACGGATGACGCTGACTGGCAGAATTCATGCCTCAGTCCCAAGGATATGTGTCAGACTCTGAGGACAGCGGCAGCTTCAGTGTGTCAGACTTTCGTGATGCGGATCGGGACGAGCTTGAATTCCTTCCTTTTGTGTCTATAGCTACGGTAGGTGGGAAGGATCAAAGCTTGTTCCCCGCTAATATGTAATAGAGATCTAACTATCAATACAAGGAAGGACTGACATCGGGCAAGGTAGGTTGCGGTATGGAGAGCTAACGCTAAGCTAATGCGATAGCAGTCAAAAGGACAAGTTGATTCTATTCCGAATTCACAAGGAGTTCCAAACTATCCTGAAATTGACGATGACGAAGCAAGGCCACTGCCGTTATTTCCGGGAGGATACGATCCTTATGGGTCTACTGCAATGGCCGAAGCTGTTACTGTTGGAGTATGCTGAGTGGTAACTTTAGGTTGACAGACTGGTAACGCATTTAGGATCCCCTTCTTGACGGTGCAGAGTTGAGACGGTCCGCAACACCTCCAGCTGATTACACCCATAATGACTTATTATTTACGTCTCCCCTATCGAGTCCTTTGTCCGAATTATCATCACCGCCAGATTTGAACGATATATTGGAAAATTTTCTAAATGATAATAGTGGCATGAAGTCTCCGACGACTACAAGCAGTGAAGTTGTGTTGCAAGAGAAGACACGACCATCGGATTCCCCCGCGCCATTGGTGGTCGACTGGGGACAGGAGAATATTGATCCCAGCCAGTACCACACCGGCCCAACTCTCCATTTCTTCCGAAAGCGAACAGCACGACAAATTAATCCCTACCTGTTTGATCGGCAGATGTATGAGATGGCCTTGAAAAAACGTGGGATCAAACCTATACGCGTTTCAGTCGAAAAGCGAATAAGCACCGAAAATAATTCAGAGGACTCTCAATTCACTCTTCCTTCGGACACTCTTTCAAGTCAATCGGCAACTAGAATTCCGTCAACGCAAGAATCAAGACTTACGGAGGATAGTATCATGCAACCACCGACAGGCACTCTCACGTCACGGCCGCTGTCATCTCGCAAAGATCAAAGGGCATTTACCTCGACGACCTCACGCAAGCGACACCAAGGAGACAAGAACGAGTTTGTTGAGCAACCAAATAGAGCTACCAACAGCCCGTTAAACGCCCAGGTAGACATATTTGATTTTCCGATATCACCGCCTGCTCACACAAAGGCACAACCGGGACGTCGGACAAGAGTGAGCGCCCATTCTCTCCAGCGAATATCAGCAACTCAACATGCAGAGTCGCCACCTGCTAGTGAGGACACTGACAGTCTCGATCAGCTCCTACTCTCGTCAAGGGCGCGTGATACGATTTCGCTCCGTGGTTCGCCAATTCGTACGGTCCCTGTTGATGAAGAGTCTCAAGCTATTGACTACGCGCCAAGAAGATTAACAGTATCGGGGCGGCAACTCATTCGCTCTTTATCCATGACGTCCAGCTCCGACAGTAGTAATGAGAGCTTAAATACATCTGACTCCGACGGCGAGGGTGACTCTTCCGAACTTGAGTTGGAAAAACTAAAAAAACGCGTCAGAGGTGTGCTACCACCATCATTCTTGACGCTGGAGAATAGCCTTCGACGCGAACGTGAAAAAGTATCATATCGGCAAAGGTCCACTCAGATCGCAGGTCCGCAAGAGCCAAGGAAAGGCGTCGCTCTACGAAAGATTGGAACATCAAGACGAGAAGAGGCATGGAATGAGTTTCTTGGAGATCCCGAATCCGATTCGGATGCGCCCGTATTACGGAGCAAAAGCAGTATATCATTTAAACAACGCAAGCAGACATTGACATCCCAGAATTCCAGACAACATAGTAATGCTATAAGTGAGAGTGATTCAGACATGGAAGTCGACACTCACATTGATCGAATGGCTTCGCGAGAAACTCGGCATCGCAGTACCTCATCTTCAATCGCGACTCCTAGGCATATGCCAAAAAAGTCGAAATCTCACCGCAGTGGAAAGCTTCGTCAGACGCGATTAGATGGCAGCATCAAAATGAAGAAACGGAGGTCACACAAGTCGTCAAAGCCGACATTTTCTGGAAGCAATATACGGAAGATTGGCATTCTTGATGCTTATATGACAGACAAAAATGTGAACAGTCCGGCGCCGCAATTTCTCAAGGTCGCGGTACGGGAAGCTGTAAGACGCGACGGATTTGGTCGAGATTCGCCATCGAGGAAAGCTTTCCACTTTGACGATGACGACGACAATCGGACTGTGTCAGAAGTTCTACATCAGTGGAGAGAAGGAACTCATGAAGGGTTTGAGACATCAACATTGTCGTTCGCCCGACAAGCTCCAGAAGCAGCGCCAGCTCGAACAAACAGAGACGGCGATTCTCCAAGAGCAATTCAAAGGAAAAGGCGACGACTACCGGCTGGTGTCATTGCAGTTGTTCCTCCTCCACGAGGCGTTGTCCAAGTAGTGGCTCCACCTCCCGCGACCAAACGTATCAGACAGGCAGAACTTGCTGAAGTCGAAAGCGGTGAATACGCCGTTAGAAGGCGATCTGTGAAAATTGATCATCTTTTTGAGAGTAGGCGTCAGGTACCAGATTCAGTTTTGCAGAGGTACAACGGGCAAAGGGAACCGAGTAGGCAAGCGGTACTTAGAGTCGACTCGGGAAATGCGTCACCTACAGGTCTCAAATCAACTAGAAAAACTCGCAAAGATGTCTTTATGCGACCCCGTCAGCATATTAGGCCAGAACCAACGCCATCATTCGATCATATCGCCGATAGTGACCTCGGACGAGCTGCCAGCACGGGGCATGACGTACTTTCAAGCACGCTCATGGCGCCAGCACAACCCCATCAGGTGCATCCGGCAAGGTCGGCCCAATGCCAAGTTGAAACTTCGCAAGTTATTCAAGAGTTCAGTTTTCCAATTTTAAATTTCTCGGCAACATTTGACTTCTTTCCTCTGCTCAATCACACTCGGTTCAGGTCTTCCACTTTCGTCGGCAGATGTGCTTTCGATGCCGCCCTTCATACTCCACCAGCCGTTGAAGATAAAGGCGGCGCAGACACGTCAATTTTTCACTTTGAAGAACGAGAAATGACATTATTATGGAAGGACGTGGATGTGCAACTGCTAGAAGAACTTGATATGGGATTTGGTATCTTGCTCGATTGGGCGTTGTGTGAGCAGCACAATGCCGACCACGTGAGTGAAGAACGAGCAGATCAGGCATACGAGTTCTGTGTGTTCCTCTCCAACTATATTAGGAATACACTGGTTCTCGAAAGCCCCGAAAATATTATGGCATTTGTAGCAGCAATCAAGAGGCACAGTATCCGAGTTTGCGAACTGTTTACTCAGTTCCACGGTCGCATCACAAAGTTCTCAAGGTTGTCCTTCTACATGCTCGGATTCCAGCTGCTCTATATTTACGAAATATACGCGATGTTGCAGGATCACCCTGTGGATTATTCGCATCTAGCGTTGGATCGTGAATTCATGACCATTGGACGACTACTTATCCAAGTCCTACTAAAGTACGGCATCGACGATCTATATCAATTTTTGAGGACATATCGCAGTCGAGTAGGACTTCAGATTGGCAGAGAGTCGACATTTATGGAGATTTGGGTTATGGCAATTCATACATTTGACTGGGCGAGCAGGCTGGCGGCTCGGACTATACCGAGTTTTTGGGAGAGTCTGTATACGGCCATAGGACACGATGCGCTTTCGAAAGTGGTTAACATCGACAAATTTGAGCAGATTTGGTACGCGACGTTTAGCATGTGTCCTCTGTATCAGTTCGACTCACAGGGAGTATCCGACATTGGCAGATATGGCGCGTATTGGACCGCCGTAGAGGCAATGATGGAAAATCTTTTGAGCACGCCAGCCCAGTACTCTAGAAGTCATGAGTTCGGATCGTATTGTCGTGCCTGTTTCTCCAGATGTTTGACTTTAACGTTGACTTGGAAGTGGCCCGGGACAAAGTCGTTAGCTATGAAGATGTATCGATTCTTCGCGCAGAGGAAGTTGGAAAACTTGGAGAGCGATGCAGGCACTGGATTTCCTGACTTCTTGCAGGATCCCAATAACCTGCTTGAATTATCTACATCTGACACAGTGTTCCACATATTTCTAAAGTATTTGGCCAAGCTGATTCGAGACGTGAGTGAAAGATCTGATGCTCGCAAAATTCTTCCTGGCATGATCGGTCTCGTCACGCCGTTGAACGGCCGAATTTATCCCCGCACGGCCGAGCTTCGGCTTGCGGACCTTGACGCATTGGAGAATAACTACAGTTTGCTATTGACTCTGTTTTGGGCTGCACCACCTGAACTTCGACCGCCAACTGGCCACCTTAGAGACGTTATTATTCTCGGTCAGTCCCATTCTCAAGCGCGCATTCTGAGTGTAAAAGCTTGGTACTATCTTACGCGACTGGAGCTGCGAAGGAACAGTGGACTGCTAGAATCTGGTGAATGGTATCAAGACCTCGTCAGGTACAGTCTTGACGATTACATGCAGCTTGAGACAGTCGTCACTGGTATATCTCAGGATGAAATTAAGCGTCGGAGAACAAACTTGAAAGGGTATGAAAGATTATTGAAAGATTCGATTAAGTATGTCAGAATGATCATTTGCGCGCCGAATTTGGTTCAGACGCCTGATCAAGCGGTTCAGATCTTGCGGCATTGTAAGTTTGAGGTTTTGATTATTTATCAGATAGCAGATATACTGACTCAAATAGCTAATCTTGGCGATGTCTTGAACAACGGGTTGTGTCTGCCAGAAAAGGTCTTGTTGGAAGCGTTACAGACTACTCATGACTTCGTCGAACTCGCCAAGCGTATTCTGAAAGGCACCAACGGTTTATATTCTCCATTTGTACAACACTCCGATAGCCAAGAAAGCCTTTATGGTGATGACAGTTTTGTGCAGCATTTGGTAGATGATGAAAATCGCCGATGGATACATGAGAACAGGCAACTTCTAGCTGGGGTACGTTCATTATACTTGCCATGCGACAGGACTATAGGTCACTGACAATTGACCAGGCTCTCGTGGATACCATCTTCAATCCTCTATATCAGTTATTGTCCAACTTCATTGGGGCTAGCGAAAGGGACACGCAGATCTCCGATGAGCTTGTCGTGAAAGCAATCGAAACATGGTCATTGCTCGCGCAATTTTTGATATCCGCTGGAGCTAAGGTAAGATTATCGTAATCATGGCTTGTAGCACGTTCTTACCCCTTAGATAGGACTGGAACTACTTCCTAGAAGGACGTGGGGCGTGGAAATGGTTCGCAGACACAGGGAGGAAAGCAAGATATGAAGAGTTGTGGCTAGCACGAGTGAAATTTTTGCAAGGTGAGCACGAAAATGAGTCAAGCGGTGTATTGCATTTGGCATGATTATTGTTGTATTTTTAGTATTCTATTGTTTAGGAGTCTTGAGCAAGGTGACGGTCCTGGATTTCTTTGTATATAGATTGTGACTGATTGAGGAGTTGTGATAATGAATTGTATAATAAAATTTTGCATTGGCACCAATAAAAATCCGAATAATACTATACATTGAAACTTTTTATGACGCATTGATTGTTTGATTGTATCCTACTTTGTCATGAGTTATCAACTATTTTTGTGATTAACTACTAATTAAGGGCTGTGCGGCGCGTCGACTGCCTTACTACGCGTGAGCAACCATCGACAGTGACACACAAGTTCGCAAAGCTCCAGGTCCATAAGTTCTCGTTAAGATCGGAGCTATGCGTAAACCGGATAAATGCACATCATTGTAAATATACGCTTTATCGAATTACGCCGTCGAGGACGAAGCGAGCACGTTTAAAGTCGCCAACCATGTCGACGAACCGCGATGTAGAGGACCTTCAGTCCAAGCTGCGCGTCCTCGAGCGCAAACGCGCTGAGGATCGTGAGAGACTGCTTGATATGGAACGACTTAAGCAAGAACGGGAGAAGTTAGAGCGGATTATCTCGAGACTGGAAGCGAAGATTAAACCTATGTTTGACTCACAGCAAGAGCTGCGGACTCGCGTGAGAGAGCTAGAGGCAGAAAAGCAACAGATTGAGCAAGTCTTGAAGGAGAGGACAGAGCAGTTTGAAATTATTACCCTGGATAGGGAGGTTGCCGAGGAGCAGGAGGAAAGATTGAGGGATGAACTAAATAGTATGAAGTCGCAATTGGAGGAGGCCGTATTGGAGGCGGAAATATTGAAGGAGGAGAATGCGAATTTTAAGAGAGGTTCCGAATTGGGAGACCAGGACACTAATAATTTTATACATCTTGAGGACCAGAATGAAAAGCTTAAAGAGGCATTAATTAAGCTGAGGGATCAAACAGCAGCAGAGGAGGCAGAGGCAAGAGCTGAGATAAAGAGACTGCAGCGAGATGCTGAAACTTGCACGCAACTGCAGAGCAAATATGAGGCGACTATGGCGCGGCTTCGGCAAACGGAAGAAATAGCAGATAATTTAAGGCAGCAATTGGATATAGCTATTGGAGCTGATCAAATCATCGACGAGTTAACTGTGAAAAACTTGGCGCTGAGTGAGCAAATCGAGGAGACGAGGCTTGCTATTCAGGATTTGGAGACATTGAAGGAGATTAATGACGAAATTGAAGCTAACCATCTGGAGGGAGCAAAACAAATGCGTGAAGAAATTGGTACGAGTCCAAGCCATATAGCAGAATTAGTAAGCTGATAGGGACAGATTACCAAGAAATTTTACTACGGGAACAAGCGGAACGGATGTCTCAATTTGAGGAAACGACTGCGGAGTACGAATATACGGTTGGGCGATTTCGCGACCTTGTTGCGTCGCTACAGAGGTACTTGCGTTTATATTTATTGAAAGTTTACTTTTTAATACCTTTTTCCCAGTGACTTGGATCAGCTACGATCAGAAAAATCTATGGGTGAGGTTGAATCTGCTGAGATCAGTCGCAGGACCCGCGAAATGTATGACCTCAACCAGAAACTGCAAGCATCGGCCCTGAAGACTCAGGTTAAGACGATTGATCTAGAATTACGGAGACTTGAGGCACAGGAAGCTTCGGAGCATCTGTCTATTATTAAGGTATGATTGATTGCAAACAAATGTAACGAGAATGTGAAGTGACGTGAGTTGTAGGCCTTTCTGCCTGACTCATTAGCCACGGTGAGAGAGTCTATCCGGACCCTACTACTTTTTCGCCGTATCACCTTCAAATCAAACCTCGTCGTTTCAGTTTTGCGAGACAACATACAATCTGGGTCAGAAAGCTTTGTGAGTGTCGGACTTGGTACGGAGATCTGTGACAAACTCATCTGCTTATCGGCTGTATGCTCGCGATTTGATACGGCAATGACCGTATGTGATGTTTCCGAATTTGAAATCTACGGTCCCTTGATGGTGGATATTAGCCCGGTTGAATCGTTACTGGATGACGCGATCAATAGTCTTCGCCACTACGAACTCAATGAGAATAAATTGTTAGACAGGTTGCAGCAGAGCCTCGGCGGACTTGACGATCTAGGGGCAGGAAAATTGGATGCGCGCACTGGGGAGATGCGGACACAGAGTTGCTGTGCACATTTACTTTGCATTCAGAGTTCTGTCGAAAGTATGATTGTCATTACTCAATACATACTCCAGATTGTGGCCGGGGAGCTCGGTGGTGGTTCAGGAGATGGTAAAAGAATAACACATGAAACAGACTTGGCCGATACTTTTCAGAGTCAGGGCGAAGGACTCGTGCTGCAGGCCAAGAGTGTCAAAGCTTTGACTAGTAAGACACAGGCAATTCTGGAGGAGTGGAAAGTTTCGTTGCGAGCACCGACAGACGAGACGGAGAGGACTTTGTTAGCTATCCGCGACCGGGCTAATGCCTCTTGTAAGTATCTTGGCAATGTAAGTTAGTGTTGATTAAGTAATTGGTTTACGTCTCTCACAACAGACAGCTCTATTTCAGTATCACGTCAGCGTTCAGTAAAGATGTCGAGTCATACAAGCAGATTGGTTATAGCGAGCTACAAGAAATCATGTCGAAGGAAGCCGACAGTCCTGGTGACAGAGGGCCTTTCTTTGCATCAGTCAGAGCCACTATCAAAAGTGTGACGACCATGATGCGTGACCTTGTCGGCAGACTAAGTACACCCGGAGGCGGTTCGATATGTACGAGCCAATTGTGCTGATTTATTGATATTGTTTTGCTAACGATTTTCGTAGATGAGAAAACACTCGCTCCTTGGCTTGTAAAGGTAAAACAACTTAGAGAACAGGACGCTGTCAACAATGATACACGGACCAGGGTTGTCCAGTTAAATGAAGACTTATCACAACTTGCAACACAGATTCGGTTCAAAGACAAGGAACTCGAGGAGTCTTCTATAAAGGCTAACCTTCTCGAGTCCAGACTTCAGAGAAGCATTCAGCAATTAGAGCGCTTTAGTGAGATTGAGAAGGAGGTCACTGAAAGGGCCACAAGTGAAAAATTGCTGGAAGCAACGGTGCAATCATTGCGCAGACAAATGAAGGAACTGGAGCGCGAGGCAGATGAGCTCAGGAAGTCAGCAGCTGTGAATGAGGCGACATCGAAAGACATAAAGAGGCATGAAAGTCAGGCACATTCAGTCAGTTTGGACGAATTTGATGCTCTGAACAAACAGGTAAGGACGTAGAATTGGGATGTCGAAAGTCGACTAACAAATAGAATGACAGATCGCGGCTCTGCAATCGACAATAAGATATCTACAGGACCAATCAGGCAAGGCTAACGGCTCGACATGGGCCGACACGGCCATGGCATTCCTTAGGACAAAGGTTGATGCAGGAGAAAGAAAACCTGTTATTCTAGGCAGCAAAGCCGCGAACAAAGTATTTGATGCACTGGTAGATCTTGCAGTGACTTCAGATCTTGTGCTTATAGGTTCTGACCACCACGGGGTCTGGAAACCTCAGCGTAACAAAGCGCGCTATATCGCGACCAGACAGATGGATCAGTACAGGAATTTGGCAGGACAGGCGCGAACAATAATCTCGCTAGGTTTGTGACAATGCGGGGAAGTTATGACGTCGTAGTCAAAAGGCAACGCATAAACTTATGCGGCAGATATACGAACCCGAACATTTTTCGCGGGTCGGCATACTCGGAATTATCTGCAGTATCAAGAAACCAGTAGCTATGAACAACAAGAGCACATGGACAATAGTTATAATCTACCAACACTAATTCCTAGTGGAGATTGAGCATTTTAGAAGACACAGCTTGAATTAGGAGGGTTGGGGTTTGGGTGGTCAGTGCCCAAAGAAGTTTTGGCAGATGATCGGACACACGTGCCGAAATTTAGTGTCGCGTGCCTGAGTGCGGGTGGAGTCGAATCGTGACGCGAGAATGGCCATAGTAGTAGTAGCAACAGCGTCTGTATGCTTGTTAATTTCAGGCAGATAGAGAAATAGATACCGATGTTTTGAAGTGGCAGGTATTTGACAGGGTTGGCGATATTTTGGAATTGTAAGTGTCTCGCTCGATTTGGGTAGAAGTAAACAGAGTTGGCACATGGGCAAAAAAAATCCCTAGTGTGCCCCTTTGCTACTCAACAGAAACCTTTTCCCTTACCATATCATTTCTGGAGATTATACAAATATAACACCGGCCAAACAGTCATTGCCGATGTATAGGATCTTCAGCCCCACTAGAGATCCTTTCCCTGTGGATATTCCTTGCTATTTCGATACAATTACTGATTACTAGCAGTACCACGCCCGGTGGGTGTTGTTGATCGTTGTAATAGGTCACTCAGGTAAAACACGCGCACTTTTATCTTCAGCGTTTTACTAGACTTCCTCCACCGCACAGAGCACAACATTTTGTACAGCTTCTTTTGCTAGGACTCGGTGTTTGGATCGGAGGATCCTAGGATGGAGCTAGATCGCTATTCTCCCAACGTCACGCAGCCAATTCCGCCGCACGCTCTCTGCACTCCGCACCTGATCTACTTTCCTGACTCACTCTCATCACCAGCACACTCGATAAAACGAACCAGATCATCCTGTTCATTGACATCGGAGTCACCAACTGAGACGCCGTCAGAGCAGGAATTTGCTACTACTCTGTCGTCAAATCGACATTCTTCGGTGGTCTCGTGCGCATCTGGATCAGTGCTGCAAACATCTACTTCGCCAGTTCGCAAACGATCTCGGCCTCAAATTATGACAGAGGTGCAGCCTTCATACGTTAAAAACTCACAGGATGCGCAGAAATTTAATCCCGGTGACTACCTAGGCATTTTTGCTTTCCTACCTGGATCTACGGTGTCGTTTAGGGTGTCCATGTACTCATTATTACGGCAGTCTTCGGGACCCAAGATATTTGCATTCTACGGTCAGGGCTATGACAGCCATATTCGTGCTCTCAGGTACGCATATTGGACGTCGTGTTTTTAATATGTTTGCCGCTAACATCATGCACGTTAGTGCGCTGTCTGGATTCTTTAAGCGGGAATATGATGCTTCCGTCTACGCAGTCTCCGTCACACCGCCTGATCTCAAAAATGGATACGGAATTCCAATAGTTTTCGACCCCAAGACGAACTTGACACGATATTGCCGTGCCTTACATCCTATTGCAGGCGGCCGCCATGCCATGAGCGTTATTATCATCGTCGACGATCTCGGCAAAAAAAGGTGCTTTCTTCCTGTTGGATATGGCGGATACATAGCCAGACCGGTTGCGATTGAGGATCTTGACTGGATTGTCGGAGATGCTCTTCGATATCTCCGGCATGAGCAGTATCAAGTTCAATCCGGTGTCAGTGACGAGGATGAGGAGATGAGTGAGGTTGAAAATCACTTATGAAAAATGTAAATGACGGTTGGGATAGGTTATTTGTTCGGTTAGGTGGCGTTTTGTCATTCATTTGTCGTATTACAGAGTAGCATTTATTTTTGTATTCATGTCAGAATCTCTAGCGGTCATTTCATCTGCACATAGTTGGGTTTATGTAGCGTTCCAGGGCGTGCTTGTTTACACTTACTAAATTTGATAGTCATAAACTTTTTACCAGATTATTTTGCTAATAACAGTTACAGTCGAACGTGGTCTAATTTTCAACCAATTTACCAGAACGCCGTCAAAATCCCACATATAACATACATTTTCGCGCCAAACTACCGTTGACATCTTTCCGTCTTGTCTGGCATTGTCAACTGTATCTTTTCCTTCTCATCAAATACATTCACCCCAGCCGTGACCGCGTCACCCAGAATTCGCAAGTACTCGGCACGGTCATTGACTTCCTCTTCGATTTTCTTCAACTCCTCGCTGAAGTCACTCGTCACAAAACTCCTGTAGTAATTCCTAAAATCTTCTTCGGTCGCTTTTTCCAGATCTGGAAGTAGATTCATGGTCGTCCGGGCGTTGGCCTGTATACATGCATTAGATTCGGGCCACTAGTATATGCACGGATCCGAATTTACCTTCAATATTGAAGACGCAGTCTCCTCGTCCTGTGCAACAGCTTCGTTGTCATCCTCCTCTTCGTTGGACGACGATCCTGCGTCCAGCATGTTCTTTTGAGTTAAACAGTTAATCTCCCGCAATCGCAAGAACAAGCCAAGATTGGCATACCTCCTCTTGATCAGCTTCAGCATCTTCATTCTCCTCCTTGCTATTCTCTTTGTCTTGGTCTCTTTTATCGCTGTCCGATGACGAAGAATCAGAAAAGTCTATCCGCGTTATTAAGAATGTCCTTTTTTTTTTTTTTTTTGGTTTGCGGAAATTTCGGTCACTCTTACCTTCAGTTCTCGACTTGCGTTGCCGCTTTCGTCTGTGTTTCCTGGGCCCCGCGTTCTTTGGAGGCATGGCGCTTGACTGTCGCAAACCTAATGCTGTTTTAGCGATCGGGCGAGTTCAAGTGGTATAACAAAATTATCGAGGAATCAAATGTATTATGACGATTTATTTGACGATTGCATATTTCCTCGTGATCCGGGTAACCCAGATTCAGGGATGGCGAACTTTAAACTCAATAATAATGAGTCAGGGTCTAAAGTTGCCTCGGACAGATAACTTATATTGACGTCGGAATAAATTAGCACACAACAAATAGTTCGATATGACGCAGTACAATTGGCAATAATTTCCCCTTTTCTTTTTTCCGCGAGCGATATCTGACTAAAGATCTTGGATTACAAAGGAATTTTTAGGCATTTTCAGCGACTGGCAAAAATTAAGTTAGGTGGCCATTTGACACAATGGATTTGGCCACAATCGCTGCCGCCGTGTAAGTGGTTGGTAATTACACCAACGCGTATCTGAAGTTGGCGAGGAGAGATCTTAGTCGCTCGACATTTTCGATTGCTAACCTTTGGACGTGCTAGTGCAGGTGCGGTTGGTAGCCGTGTTGCGTTTCATCCATGTGAGTGCTTAATTCTCTAGTCTTGTTTACGAGGTCGCATTCGGGCAAATCCCCGCTTTTTATTTGATTACTTTGGGATTCGTTACTCAGGTCAGTCGTGCTAATCCATATATACTGTAGTGGACACTATCAGAACGTTGCAGCAAACCTCAGTAGTAACTGGCTACCGCATCCCATTCGCACAGTATTGGCGTGGCCTGCCAGCGGCTGTCGGTCTTACGACCCCTGCGTTCACGATATATCTGGTGTCATATCGAGAAGCGAAAAAGGACCTTGAACCGTATCTTGGTGCCGATACCGCTAACTACGTTGTCAGTGGTGCCATCGCTGAGGTTAGTTGGTGTGGGAAGATTGAATTATTGCTGAGGCAAGAATGCTAATTTGCCCAGTTTACGAGCAGTGTCCTGTGGACACCAATGGAGGTTGTCAAAGGCAACATGCAACTGAAATCAGAGTCGAAAGCTGGCGGTACCTGGGCTCTGATTAAGCACATGTACCAAACACAGGGAATCAAAGGATTCTACCGCGGTTATTGGGTGGGACTCGCTGTTTTCACTCCGCATTCGATCGTCTGGTGGTACACTTATGTAAGTATGCCGGGGATACGGGTAAATGACAATGGTAGCTAACTAGGGTTATAGGAGAAAATGAAACAATACCTGAAAGGTGCGAATGCTTTCAACGCATTAGTCTCAGATTCCACCGAAACTACGCAAGACTTGACTGCTTCACAATACGCCATCGCTTCCGCTGTATCCGGTGCTGCCGCTTGCACAGCTTCTAACTTCCTCGATGTTCTCAAGACTCGCCAGCAGCTGGCAATAGCTGACGAGGTCAGCCGCCTGCGTCCGGACGACCGCATGGGATTATTGAAAGTTGCGAAGAATTTAATACGAGAGGTCGGTATAGTGAGAGCTGTGTTCAAAGGGTTACATGTCCGACTTATGTATTCCCTGCCCTCGGGAATTTTGTCCATGGTAATCGTTGAGAAATTGAAACCGGAAACTTAGATTAGATTTTTTCTCACGGTTAGACGTTTGTATATATGTACCATAGGGATTAGAACTTTATTGTGGTTGTATATGTGCTGTTAAAAGCAATCAATAAATAGAAGTTGTAGCTATCTTACTACTGTTCCTGATTAGGAAATGCAAATGACAGCTGGGAATAAGGTTGTGCACAGGTTTGCGATTTTAAAGTTAAAACAATTTCTCGGGCCCCGAGCCGCACGTTCGTTGAACAAGATTCCGAGAGCAGACCGCAGCGAAGAACACCAGGCGCATCTACCAGACAGCAAGATACTCTCACTCAGTGTGATTTGCTGACGCTAAGTTTCCGGATGAATATTCTGTAGGACCAAGCCGAAAGATGGATTTCGCTACTGTGGCTGCTTCTGTGTAAGTCGCACCTACATGTACTTTATCAAACGAAATGCGAAGCTAACAAATTCCCAGGGCAGGCTCCGTCGGCAGTGCAGTAGTCTTCCATCCATGTACACGCTTCTATATTTCTGCTTTTTTATGTGCTGATTACTAACAGTTGATAGTGGATACTTTGCTGACACTCCGACAGACATCGGTGTCCCGAAGCTATATACTGCCATTTCAACAATACTGGCGCGGCGTGACCATCTCAGCATTAATGAGTACCCCGGCATTCACGTTGTACCTCGTATCATACCGCCAAGCAAAGCACGAGTTTGCACCGTACCTTGGTACGAACTCAGGACTAAATTATATTGCGTCAGGTGTGTGTGCGGAGGTAGGTTTTTGCTATAAAACCTCTTTTGAGTTTAAAGCAGTTAGCTGATAGGAGATGGTAGATTACGAGCAGCGTGTTGTTTACACCAATGGAGAACATCAAGGGTCGCTTACAATTGAAGAATGGGCCTGGTGTTGAGTCGACGAGGGAGTTGATTGTGAATATTTACAAGAATGAGGGATTCAAAAGTTTTTTTCGCGGATACTGGATGGTACAGACATACACAATAGCATCTCCGGATCGTAAAATGCTTACTAATAGAGAATATAGAGTCTCGCGATATACACTCCAAATTCAGTATGCTATTGGTATATCTATGTATGTCTGTTGTCTTGTCCACTGAGTACAGCCTACTTACATTATGGCAGGAAAACATCAAGGCATTTATGCACCGACGAAACATCGAACGACGCCGAGACGGCAATAACTCATCCAACAGCCTCTTGCCTCCTTCGACATCCTCGGAGTCTTCAATAACGCCCTCACCCGACCTGACAGTGGCACAATACGCATTGGCATCGTCCGTCGCCACATTGGGCGGCGAAACGGTTTGTAACTTTTTGGATATCGTGAGAACGCGGCAACAACTAGCGACCTCAGACGAAATCAAACGCATCAGACCGGACGACCAGCATGGCCTTTTAACTGTCGCCAGAAATCTCATAAAAGAGCATGGATTGGTGAGGTCCATATTCAAGGGATTGCATCTTCGACTGATGTATGCTTTGCCAACCGGTGTGTTGTCTATGGTAATTGTGGAACAGATTAAACCTGACATTGGCGATGATTACGATGTGTAAGATATTTACTACAATCTTTGGTGGCATTTTAGGCGTTCATATAGAAACGGTACGACAAATAAATGATAGAATGTATGGATAACTAGACCGATATAAATATACAGCATTGGTATGATAGAAGCAAATCCTAAATGACAAACCAAATCTATCGCAACATTTCCCATGTAACCAATAGACCATAAATAACTCGCGAATAAACAACAAAGTGCGCTTAATATAAAGACGTCCCATATATGCTTGTACAACAAATGACCTAACTTTTCTATAGCATCCCAAGCTCGTGCGCTGTCCCCATCAAACCCAGTAATAATCCCTTAACCAAAAGACCGTAGCACCTCTATAATACAAAATGTAAAAAAAAAAGCAAAATCTAATAAAGCCTACAGAGTATACTGGAGTTCATGACGATGAATCCTGCCCTATAGCCAGGTTGCAATATTCGTCTAAAATCTCATGTAACTGCTCTCGTTTGATTGGCTTTGTGAGGAAGTTGTTCATGCCGACATCCATGCACTTTTTGACGTTCGAGTCGTCCGCATATGCGGTTAACGCTACAATCGGGTACCTATACTGCAAATCCTGACGAATTACCCTCGTGGCTTGCAGACCGTCCAGGTTTGGCATCTAAATTGTTGTCAGCATCCATTTTTACCCGAGCACGGCCATGACATCCAAAGGACGTACCTGAATGTCCATGAAAACGATGTCAAAATATTTCCCTGCATCACACGACATTTTAACCATCTCAATAGCTTCATATCCATCCTCAGCAAATAGCACACTCTTTATGCTCTCCAGGCGCAACATTCGCAGGACGACCTGCTGATTCACTCTGTTGTCCTCAGCAACCAGAATACGTATCTCCTTCTCGCACCTCTGGGCTAAATGCCCAACATCTCCGTTAGCTCCAAGGCTCCCAACATGGACAGTTGAATTCGCGGCTAATGATCGGATCGATGACGCTATAGAGACCACACTTTTTCCGTCGTCATCGTCGCATGGAGAAGAAATTTCGTTCGGTCCCGTGTTCGTTCTCAAGAAATATGGTTTCGAGCCCAATCCCGCCAGTGATCCGCCGGACGTACCGGCCGAATCAACCTGCGTGCTGCTTCCTGGCGAGTTTTCCATCGCCGCATATTCTGAGGATATTTCCTGCTCCGTAATAGAGAGTGCAATGTCCTTGATGTAGAGCAAACGAACCCGGACCGTAAAGGTCGATCCGATACCTTCGACTGATTCTAGTTCGATAGTACCGCCCATCAAATCCGCGAGCTGCTTACATATCGACAGACCTAGTCCCGCGCCGCCGTATTTTTTTGACAGAGCTTGATCGCCCTGAATAAACGGCTCGAAAATACGTTGCTGGAGATGGTCAGGAATGCCAGGTCCGGTGTCCTCAACTTGAAATTCAAAGAGAAGGTATTTTCCCGACAGATCGGCTTCAAGTAAATTAGCTGATGGATCCCGCGTGCTGGGTGAAATAGACCTCCGTGACACCGAGTCGCTACGTGCAGTACCATGGAAATTCGCTGCGGCAGAAGCAGAGTCTGGAATTGCATGTTGTCTGATAGACTGAGAACGCTGCAAACTGTGACCAAGTCGGCGGATCGACGACAGACTGTCGCTACCTCTGAAGCCTTGGAATCCGTTGCCATTTGTAACGGTCGCAGCACTTGATGGTTTGACAGATCTCACGCTTCGTATAGGTGATGAGCCTTCGGACTTTGGATCGGCTGGAGGTATACTGATGCTCAGTGGTCGCCTCTTCGGCCTCGAGAATCGAGGTGGCTCGCTACTACCAAACCGCGAGGCTGCGAACGACTGGATAGCTTTTTCATCACCTGAAACAGAAGTGTCCGACATCGTCTGCGAAGATGAGTGGCGTTCTTGCTGTAAGAGAGCCGAATACTTTTCACCAGAGACACTATCGGCTGGTACAGCCACATCCAAAATCTCCACGTCGCCGAAATTACCGGAATTGCGCTTCTCGTTCAAACTGGACGAGTCATGGTCCACACTGACTCTGCTGTTGTTAGCGCGGCGTGTGCTGTTGCTAGATTTCAAATTGGCAACAACCGAGTTGTTGGCAACGGTGCCCAAACATATTATCCGCACATGGATTGAACCGTTTTCCTGAGTAAACTTTAGGCCGTTCGAAACCAGATTGATGAGAATTTGCAGTATGCGGTTGGCATCACCGCAAAGGACCATTGTCTCTATTCGTGGTGGCAGTACGTCGATTGTAAGACCGACTTTAACTGATGACGCCTGTTTCTGGAAGATAGCTTTGAGTTGCGATACGATCTCCATCAACTTGAACTCTTTCTCCTCAAGAGTCATTTTGCCGATTTGGTTCCGCGAGAAAATCAGGAGATCGGTAAGAAGATGCAACAGTAACTCGCCCGATTTATGAATAATATTCAAGCTCTTGCGTATCCTATGCGGATCGGTTTCTGTGAGGGAGACAGCGGCCATGCCGAGAATACCGTTCAATGGCGTCCGCAATTCGTGCGTAATATTGGCGATAAACACAGACTTGGCTTCATTTGCCGCCTCAGCCTGTATTTTGGCAGCTTCTAGTTCCTGAGTTCGCTCACGAACCCTCTCTTCAAGATTCTCATACTGTTTCCGCAGTTCTTCCGTCATTGCGTTAAACGTCGTCGTCAATTCGGTCAATTCGTCCGAGAAAAGAGGCTTTCGTTTCTGGACAACCATGCCCGGGATACGGAAGCTAGACACGCGCAAATCGGGCTCGGTAGCGTATTTGCGCCGCCCGCGTTTGTAGACATCGCTGTCGTCGCTACTGGGAGTCTCTTTGTCTTTAGCAGAGCTATATGTGAGGCTTTGCTGGCTGTCAGAGTCATGGGCATAGTGCGTCGTCGTCTGCTCTGTCGCTGCGCGTAACCGGACTATTGGGCGCACAGCGAAATGAGCGATAGGGAGTGTGATGATGCACATAAATATTGCCAAACTGAACACCGTGGCCATTGCAATGTTGCGAAGGTGATAGATCGGTTGGTAAACGTCAGAGCGGTAAACCTCGACTGTGACAGCCCAGGTGCCAAAGTATACGTCCGCAGGCGTGTAACCGACTGATATGTTAGATGTTATGGGATTCTGAGAATTGATGATGGAACCTGTCGAGTTTTGAAGCAGAGCGTCTTCGACAGCGGGATATGAACTGAACGGAAAGTTCTGGCGAAAAAGTTGCGTATCGTGAGTTGGAGGAAGACAATACACGAACGATGTCGGGTCTACTGCGTTTTCTGGATATGGTCCTAATACCGAATATTGAGCCCACTCATTCAGGTCGGTTGCTTTGCTGACGACGTTGGTGAGTGCCGCCGCGTTATATACCACTGTCAGGTAGCCAGTTGCGGAACCATTGCCGGCATCTGATGTAGTGTCTGTGACAGGGACTGTGAAGGACACGACGATCTCATCTGCAGAGCGATATGGCCCGCTAATAATCCCGCCCAGAGTTGTAAGACTGTCAGGTGGAGTCTGATTTTGATGTAGCGGATACAGAGCAGGAGGCAAGCTCTGGACGACTGCAGTGTCAGTGTAATTGTTAGTCATATTGAGCAGGCTGACAAAATCGGTGCTATATAGAGAAGCAGCAATGAGAGAGTCTTGCGCGTTCATTGAAACCTGGAACGACGAGATCGCAGTATCCCAGTTAGCCACCGAGTTATTTCCAGCATTATACCGGTGAAGTGAAGACTGAACCGTATTGAGGCTGGTAAATGAGATGGCATCGACAATAAAGAAGCCCATTGCCTGGACAACCTGAGCAGACATGAGTTGTGCGACGAGCTGAAGTCGCTCGGCTCGCAAGCTCAGCACATAGTTCTGGGTGACGACGCTCTTGGTCGAATGGTCAGTAAGATAGTCTCGGCAGTGAAAATAGACAAAAAAACACCTACGAGCACCATAGCGAGGACTCCTAGGGACAGGAGAACACAGACGAGCACGAGGCCGGAGAGTTGCTGTCGGAGAGCGATCCGAAAGGTCTTCATGGCGACGTCTGCGTATTTATACGGCACCTCGGTGCTTGAATAGGCGAAGCTGCCAGAGCTAGAATAGACTGTTTCGAGAAGAAGCCTACAGATAAGAGCAGAGCCTGGTATATGTAGATCGTGAGTGATGACGAGTGCAGCTTCAAGGGCAAGGCTTGGGCACGACGGCCCACACCGCCACACTTTGAACCGCCACACTCGGTCAGGCACCGCCATCTCGTGTATTTTACTATGATACGATTAGTTATCTGAATATGCACCGGGGCAAATTTGTGGCAATATAAGGGAATCAGGAAGAAGCTTTAGCAGACTAGGAAGCGAAATTCGTAATGAGAATGGACCTAATTCGATTTCCGATTATCTATCCACAGGGGAAGTAGACCGGCAAGGGATTCAACTTCGACGATTGCTATCCGTTCGACCCCTAATCTTATACAAAATATTAAAATATAAAAGTTGATCCCAAACCGTACAGCTCTCGTCGGATTCCAGGCAGTCTTCTGTTCTATTGCAACTTGAACTGCCGATATCGGCCTGCGACAATAATGATATCGGCAATTCGTAGCGACTCCCAACTCTATTTTTAGGTTTGAACACCTAGATTCGTGTGGTTAGGGTAAACATCGAGCAACTACATCTATCTGCTCATCGCCGTCTCTTGCCGAATCTCTTTCCACTTTTATTTCGCATCTTCAGTCGCTTGAAATTGTGCGAGACACCTCCTACTCTTTTTGCTGGTTGGTATGCCCTATTCGTATCGTCATTACCTTTTTCGCCAGCTGTAGCTTTGCACCCAGTGTCCACCTCCATATCTGACGAACTCGATTTTTCACTGCAGTCGTCGTCGTCGTTTGGACTAGACTCTCCTTCTTCCTGTCGCTCCTCCGACGTTGTTGTAATTGGTTTTGCGGGTCGCACTGGCAATGGTTAGTCGTATACTTACAAGCCAACGTACTTTCGTCAACCTACATATGACTCTCCTGGTGGTCCTCCTCTGCGTTTTGGTTTTCTTGTACTTCTTTAAATTCTCCATCACAGCCATTCTTTCCTTCGACTCGCTGAGAATGGTTGCTGTGTCCCCTTCCTTTATTTCTCCCAAGTGATAGCTGACATCCTCATGACCAACCACATTCTCGTCAACATCCAGCCTAAGCTTGGAATCGCTCTTTGCATTTTTAATCTCCGGCATGCCAATTTCCATGTCCCGCATGATACCCTCTTGCTCGTCAAGTTCAGCGTCCTGCATCTGTCGCAATTCAGCAAGTAGAGCAGTCAATCCTCTCGATACCTTCTTGGGCTTCAGTGGTGACGGTGTCATGTATATCTTATTCGTATTCAGTGGTCTAAAATATGACGGTGTGACCGACTGTGGCGTACTCATAATGCTAGCTTTAGACGGTGTCATCAAACAAGAAGCCTTCGATGGCGTCGGCTTCGCCATCATCGCCTCCGGAGACGCCGACGCCGACAGTACTGATTGTGACAAAAACTCAGGACTATTAGTTATATCAAATATTCCCAAAACCCGTCCCTCTGCTTGAGGGGTGGGTCCAATCGCCGTGACGCGTTGTCGGCCAACAAACTTGCCAGAACAAGGAGAGTCATATTCCGCCTTCGAAGCGCTTTTCGTTGGAGTAGAACTTACATCACGATCGTCACGCCTGACACGTTTCGGCGTGTGGTAAGATTCATTCCGGGGTGATGGCGACGCTTCGTGATCATTGTCCGACCGATGCTGTTTACTTTTACCATGATAGCGATGCCGATGATGCGAACGACTTTCGCCTTTCTCTATATTCTCTTTTGAACCTGCCACTGAACTCTTTGCCCGATGATATTCTTTGTACTTGGCGGCTGCAACGTATTAATTAATTACCGTACCACTGGCTCGGGCTTTCAAATACAGATAAATACCTATATCAAGATTTTGCTTGATGTCCTGTTTTTCTGGTTGCCGTCCGAACCTATTTTGAAACTCATGTTCCCAGCTCTTGATGGCAATTTTCAACTGCTCGAGCGAATGTACATTCTCTTCTAGATCTGCTTTATTCATAACGAAATGTTGGCTGAATATAGGTCCATAAATTAATACACTGATCGCAGAAACAATAGATTACGGCGAAGCTCAAATCCACGCGTCGGCTTAGTATATTAAATCGACTAGCTAGTTTACACCCACCCTACAAATCAATTTAGGGCAACGCGCGTTGGCACAAATTTGAACGCGTCTGTCCGTCCGGGTAATAACACGGAGACGCGTTTACGCGTCAAGCGGACCATATCACGGTATTCCTTTACATTTTCCGGCTATCAGAAAGGGCAGAGCAACAGCGACGCGTGCCGATAGGGCCAGGAAATCATTGCTTCTCTTCATCGCCTACGATATACGATGCCACATTTTGAGGGCGATATCGATAAAGCGGCAATGGAGCAGACGAGCTCGCCACAGTCGTCCTCCTCAGTGGTTCACGAGTTGGAACCAGGTGCAGCTGCTGAGTCTCTACCCCAGTTGAATGAAATGTTTGACAATGACGATGGACAATTTGAACTCGAAGAATTTACTGAAGAAGAAATACAGTAAGTATACCTATCTCGAGTAACCAGAGTATTTGTTGACTTGCTTCAGAGCTGCGACTGCCGTTGCTGAAACGGCGCCATCGGTAAATATAGCGCCGCCCAGGGCGATCCAATCCTCCGGACAGCAGACAACTCCAGAACTTATGGAAATATTTTATCAGCGCTTGTTCCCTTTCAGAGACCTATTCCAATGGCTGAACCACTTTCCTTCACCCACGGCTTCCTTCACTAACCGTGAAATCGCTTTCACGCTCCAGAACGACGTTTACCTTCGGTACCAGTCTTTTCCAACCTACGACGCCATGAAGAAAGAAGTTATTAGGCTCAATCCGTCTCGCTTCGAGATCGGGCCAGTCTACTCAGCAAACCCTCGTGATCGCAAGATCGTGCGGAAAGCCGCATTCAGACCATTGGAGAAGGAGCTTGTATTCGATATCGATATGACAGATTATGATGAAATTCGCACATGTTGTTCTGGCGCCAAGATATGTAATAAGTGTTGGAATTTCATCACGGTGGCGATTAAAGTGTTGGACGTTGCTCTGCGGGAAGATTTTGGTTTCAAGCATATTCTATGGGTTTATTCCGGACGCCGTGGAGCACACGCTTGGGTTTGCGACAAGAGAGCCCGACAGATGGATGATGCGAAGAGACGCGCCGTTGCGTCGTATTTAGAGATAGTGAGGGGTGGTGCGCAGACCACAAAGAAGGTCAATTTGAAGCGGCCGTTGCATCCTTCAATAACGTAAGTAGCTATAGGCCTGAGGACATCTTCCTTTATCACTGACTCCTTGTGTCTAGTCGGAGCTTGAACATTCTCCGCGACAGTTTTTCATCGGCAATTCTGGTCGATCAGGATCCATGGAGGGCTCCTGAACAAGCAGATAAGCTGCTAAATCTCCTTCCAGACAAAGTGCTCAATCAGGAATTAAAGAAAACGTGGGAATCACTATCTGATCAGTCTAGTACGAGCAAATGGGCATGTATTGATAGCTTGGCTCAACAAGGCGTCTCAAAGGTGTGTTTAGAGTCCACTTCACTACTTTACTGCCTTTCCTTTTGCTAACAAAAAGTGGCAGTCCCTTGATGCCAGAGAATTGATGGAAGCTAAACAAGATGTGGTCTTGGAGTACTTGTACCCTCGACTGGACGCTGAGGTCTCGAAGCACCTAAATCATTTACTAAAATCGCCATTTTGCATTCATCCTGGTACTGGGAGGGTTTGCGTACCAATCAACTCTGCGCGACCGGAGACGTTCGATCCCATGGACGTTCCTACAGTCTCACAGCTTATTGATGAAATCGATGAGTACGATGCCATTCGCAAAATAAATGAATCTTCGGAGACATTGGCTGGTAAGACTAGTTTTCGCTCCTGTCTGACACGATATTGACATGCTGCAGATTACGAGAAGACTTCACTGAAGCCATATGTTGAATATTTCCATCGATTCGTGTCAGACCTTATGAAAGAGGAAATGAAAGAAAAGCGGCAGCGAAGTCAGGAAGATCAGGAACCTTTAAATTTTTAATCGTTCATATTTACAATAAGTGTTACATGTATATTATACAGCACATCAAAGTATCTTGACGGCTTCATTCGTCTGGGACCTCTTTGGAAGTTTCACTATTCTTCCCGTCTTCCGTGTCATTGCTGGAATCTTCCTCTCGTAAACTAGCTTCGCGTTTCCGCTTCAGCCGGGCACTTTCGAATCCTTCCTGTTTTCTTGGTGGAATCACAAGCTCAAACGCTTGCTTCCAGTCCCGTAACTCGACCCACTTGAGCATAATTTCAACAACGTGGTTGGTAGTCAAGACCTTCCTTCCTGAAATTTTGATGAATTCAGAAATCGGTAGTTTCGCCGTTTTAATTTTTTGACTATTCGCTTTGTTGAGACAGAGACCCTGAGATAAATAAAATGCATTAGTCGCTACCATCGGCAATTCAAGAATATTTAATACCTTATATCTCCCTTTGTCAACAATGCCACCCACGATATAAATCCTGTTATCTTCCAGAGCCGTGAGTGTGTCGTCTGAGTCCGACGATAAGTAAATTATGCGGCCTCGTTCCTCATCTGATTCGGGTACTTCGTATTCCGATTGGGAAAAAGATATTCCTTTCCAGTTCTTGTATTGCTGTTTCAATGCAGTGTCGAACCGTTCTAGTAACCGGCCATTAAACGAGGTTATTTGCATATTGACAGGGACGGCAGCACGTCGGTTTTCTGAGTAGCATCGAGTGATTTGCGCAGAGAGTGAAAGATTTTCCTGTTTGTCCTCTCGTTTAGCTGTTTCAGCAACTTGCTAAAGATCATGTGAAATACCTTTTCAGTCATCAGGTCGTCGAATCCACAATCAATTAAAATTGTAATCGGCGCCAGTTGCACCATATCATTCTTGCCCGCCTTTACCATATGCCCGATGTCCGACCCTTCAATAATATTCTCCAGTTTTCGCTCTTCGCCGTGATCGCATTCTACGTGTGCTTGTTGTTGCTGCCGTTGCTGATCCCTCGTCTCAAGCTTCTTTTGCTTCTTCTTTTCTTTCTTGTACTTGTTCCGTGCATCCTTTTGTTCTAACCATTTCTGTTTCTTTTGCTCCCGCTTCCACGCATTACGCGACATGCCTTCTGGCAATGGGGCCCGCTGCCCACGGGACGGTTCTGAACCTGGGGACGACTCTCGCTGCGTGTCCGGCCGGTCCACTTCTTCGTCTGTCATGACTGTCCTAAGGCCGCGGACTTTTCGAGAGTAATGCTACGGCTTTTCTGGGCCTGCTCAACTTGACAATCATAATGCCGGGCACAAAAAACATTTGGAATAAAGTTCATCTGTAGGTAAGCCGCACAAGTCTCGTGACACTCAGGATGACAGCCTTGTCAATTTTGAATGATATTGGTCCAGTTAGTCACCTGATTTTTTGACGTTGCCAATTTCCCCTGGCCCATGATTGGCCAGGGATCACACTGTTGGGTTTAGAGCAGATTTAGATGACATATGCTGTTAGCTGAACTACACAAAATAGAATTAACTGCGGAATATTTTATATACTGTAATGGCCTCTTCACAAGACCTCCCGCCAAAGGGTGGGTATGATGCCATCCAATGGAAGGTATGCTTCAGTCGGTCCATTGCTGTGTTTCACATTGACGTGGAACTCGAAAGCATATGGGTTTTAGATATGAGATGAAAAAAGAGTGTTAATGGGGATGGAATCATAGCGTAATCTTCCATCGAGAGGATTCCGGCCTTCGATATATCTCGGCATAATGGGTGCAATAAGTTTATTCGGTTTCTGGAGACTCTCTGTTGCTATGCACATGGCTCGGTAGGTTGGCGTTTCCAAATTCAGTTTCCCCTTCGAATTCTAGTGTACACCTGCAAACATAAAGATTATCTCATTTTTTTTGGCCGATTCGGTGCTAACAAGTATAACGCAATTTAGGGAAGAAAAGCGAGAAAAAACGTGGGCAAGAATACACCTTCTCCCGGTTCTGCAAGCCGAAGCTGATCGGGACGCTATTCGACGATACTACTCTACCTTGGAGAGAGAAAAGGCGATTATGAAAGATCATCCTGACTGGGCTGATGGCAAGCCAGTATATCACGACGGAAGGTGGGTTTAATTCGAGGCTTTAATTGCAAGATAGAGCGTTTGTTCTAACTAATGTAGAATGCATTTGCCCTCGTTTGTTTTCCTCGAGGACACTAAAAGCGCTCGCTAAGGAGAACATAATTAGATCATCCACTGAATTTATTCTATTCCGGGGACGCAGACGCATAGAGCATGCAAAGAAGGCGTCAATGCACATACACAAATACTACGGCGTGGCGGTATCTGAGGTTAGACAGACTACAGGAGTAGCTTATTTGTGATATTTGATTTGTAATGTAGCAATGAATTCAAAACATCTAGTTACGTATCTCGATTCTCCTTGGTAATAACGTGTAGTAGACAAATACCCATCAGGCCCGCACACTTGCTCCTATTGATTCCCGACCAAACACCGTCCGTACGTATATAGATATGCCTAATACCAAAACCCGACCGGCGAAATAAAAAGTGCGATTGTCGTAAAATTTCTACGAGCCTACACCACAGAAATCGTTGTAAGTCTTTCTCTCCTTCTTCAACTTCTGACCCCCTCTAATGCCAATAATTTTTATCGTTTGCTTGCCGTCATCATGCCACCATCGCAGAATTTGGTTAGTCCTATCGAGCTCCCAACGACCCGATGAGACTTCGACGTGAAGGTCTCCACTCGGATAATGAAAATCCGGAACGTGAATCTCTGATGGAACTAATTTAGAAGCCACTTCCTCTTCGGCATAGAGTTCCATAGTGAATACGGCATTATTAATATCGAACCCGTATTCCTGAGGAATCCCAACAGTAGCGAGCGGAAACGGACGACTAAATGCTTCTATAGCCCGCGATCCCACTGTATCTGTGATCGGCGATTCGTCGGAAGAGGAATACTGCTTCGCTCCAATTAAGTTAGATTCGGACGGAGTGAGCGTATACGAATATTGTGAGCCATTGATTCTTTGCTTGACATCAGACGGACTCCAGAGACTGAGATCCTCACCGTTCCAATGGTCACCCCATTTGTGCGAGTTGCATGAGGCATAGACCCAGTACGTGTGATGCAGCTTCGCTCCTTCCAAAGCAGAAATGTTGGCGTCGAGCGCTCGAATTTGCGTGGTGTAATCTCCGTCAGCATAGGCTTTCTTTTCATTCATGTCGTACGGAATTCCGATCTCGCTCATAAGGCAAGGAACACCAATGCCAAAACTTTCGATCCCCTCATTTTTCAAGGTCTTGAGCTGGTCACGAATAGAGTTCCTGATAGCGGTCTCGCCAATTTTGAGCGCAAAAACAGGGCTCCAGTATTTACCTCTCAGAACGCCAACGACGTCTACATTCCAGAACCGGCTCCAGTGCTTGCGAATAATAGTGAGCCCATCATAAAAGTGGGGAGTAAATACCATCCGATGTCTCAGCGCACCAAGCTCCACAAAATTAGGTGGCACGGCCAAAACCGGAGTCTGACAAAACAGCATTGTCTCAGGACGGATCGACCGGATAGTGTCGGCAAATTTATTCCAGTGGGCAATGAAGTACGTCTCTGTCCATGATTCGCCATCGAGTCGAGTACCGTCTGGAGCGTCTAGAAAGTAATTCGGACGCAAAATACTATCCGTGTCTGGGTCCCAGACGCCGTGTTGTGCCCATACACACTCGCCAAGCTTCCATTCTGGACTGCGCTTCCATCCGTATCGTGAATCGTCATAGTTCTCAGGAAGCCATGCTGAACATCCGTCGGCATTAACGACTTGAGTACCAACTTTATAAGCACCAAACAATCCGAAATCGTAAACCGCGATATCAAGCGTTCGACCGGCGCCTAACAAAATGGCTTGGAATGGCGTAGGGGAGGTGTACGACTGAAGCTTTTGATATTCGGGATATACAGTGAGATTTCGGTTTCCGAGGAAACCACGGAAGGGCTCGTTGATGGACTCCCACCCAAGAATGAAATCGTCTCCCATATCACCAGCTTCATAGACCTGCAATGCGAAGTGCTTAATGGCGTCAATGAAGTGGCCTTGCAAATAATCCTGGATGTTTTGTCCGTCAATTATACATTTCGGAGCAAAATCTTTTCCCGCCCAAAACATTGTAAAAATAGTGAGGCACGCAAGTCTGTCGTAATTGGTTGCCCAGCACATTCGTGGAAAAGTCACTGGATCCGGCCAAGTATTCTGGACGAGGGCGGCTTCGGTCTTGGCAAAAGCTTTTGGATCCAATCCGGCCGCATACAATGTCCACATAGGCGCGCCGGATCCTCCAGAAAAACGACTCCACTGAATAGAGTTAGGAACTGTATCTTTGACAGTCTAGACAATGGGGCAGAGCATACCACATCCTGATGGGCATCCATAAACACGTAGAATCCAAACGACTTTATCTTTCTCAGAAATTTAATGGTACTTTGAATAAAGTCTTCGTCATATTTTCCGCTACAAAATGTAAAGTAAGAATTAAAAATACTGTCATAAGCTCGGAACAATTTCAAAACAAGACAACTTACGGTCCCGCATGCTCCAACGCTTCCCACGTATAAACGTAACGAATAACGTTGAATCCCCAGCTCTTTATTCTCGCAAGATGCTCATCAGCCTCATTTAAAGGAAACGGACGTCCAACAAACGACACATTGTCGCCATCGAAAAAGTTCTCCAGAACATGCGATGGCGTTGGAGGACTAGCCGGCAACTTGGAATCGGCCGCGAGATTGATACCGCGTAGAGTAAGCACACGATTCTCGCTGTCGCGAAAATTTCCGAATGAGTCGATCTCCACTTTAAACGCCATATTACCCCACGATGCCGTTATTCTGGCGTGTATGTAAAGTGGAGAGGGTCGACCCGATGAGGCCGGCCTGGACTCGCCAAAATCGCGAGATCCCCGAAGAACGAATACGACTGAGCCGCACGTCCAAATTCAGGTGGCTGAAATGTGGCTTGCCACCTGCTATACATTGCCAAGGTGAAAAGGCGAAACCGATTACTGGCAATGATATCTGAAATGATCCCCGTCGGCTAGGTATCTAAGACGTTTCCACTGAGAATCTGAAGGCAATGTCCAATCTCAAGAAGTACCTTGCCGCGGCGAAGACCGCAATAGACAGGAAGGATTTTGACAGCGGCCGTGAACAATGTCTGTCTGCATTAGAACTGGACCCGAGATCATTTAATGCGTATGAAATTGTAGTCTGCAGATTTAATTCATATCTAATTTCTTTTTCAGGCTAGTTCTTTTGGGATATTGCGAAACCGGTTTATCGTCTCTTAATGCCGCGGAGAAGGCTTATCTTGAAGCGACGGCAATCAAGCCGGATTCTTCGTTTGGATGGCAAGGACTGCTCAATGTTTACGAGAAGGGCGAGCGAGTTCCGGAATATCTCGATGTTTCCAAAAAGTTAATTACTATTTACAAAGATGAGTGAGTTCGCCTTTTCGTCAAATTCGTCCTACGAATTGAAGGTAATGAGTTAGAGATGACATTATTCGCTGTGCGTCTACTGCAAACAAAATGCGAGGATTCGTGTCAGACAAAGGATCTCGGCAAGATGTAAGTGGAAATGTCGTACTTTCATCCACCCACAGGTCAATCTAATCGCGTCTTTCTTACAGAAGATTGAAATGATGAAGTTCCTGTTGCCGGACAGCACGGTCTTCCAGTTCTTAGAGGGCCGAATTCCACATCCTGCTGAGACATTGCAGAATCTTGCAGAGCTTATAGATAGTCAAGGAAAAGAGACCATTCAGAATTCTATAAACAAGAATCGCAACAAGATAGGTGTGAACACTGCTGAATTGACCGCCAAGATAAAACAGAAAGTATATGAATCATCTGAGGTGTGTGAATGATAGCGCTCCAATTGGTTTTGCGCTAACTTTTCAATTGTAGCTTGAGTATTACTATAGGCAATTGCTCAATTGGTCGGACGATGAGAACCAGCGCCGCGAAATTGAAGGAAAACTACTCGAATTTCTCTACAACAAGCTATTGTGTGTTCCTTTGGGATCCAAAGATCCAATTCGAGGAAAGATATTTGAGCTAGCTACTGGAATGCTGGTTGTCAAATCTCCTGTAGAGCAAGCTTGGATTATTGCGCTCGAATGGCAGGACTGGAGAGATCTGAGTCAGCTAGACCAAAACCGCTTGAGAGACTATGTGAGCTTATTTCCGGACAGCGGTTTGTCAAAAGTCATCCAGGCATTTATGAAGTCCGACATATCCCCATTTCAGCAATCATACACTAATGACAACGAAAATGGGGAGGACTTTATTGTGAGCGCGGCATGGGACGAAACAGAAATATTGGAAAATTTTATAGTACGTTCATTCTTGGTGGCCGATGTATTGGCCAGCTGGGAACACCACTAACTGTTTTCAATAGGATGGATACGAAATGGGTCCAGATTCTGTGCTGGCCAATAGAATACTTGGCCAATATTATATCCACTTAGGAGAGTATGAAAATGCAGCAGAGATGGCTCTTGCCGGTCTCAAACTGCTCGATAGTATGTTTATGAATACAGGACTTGATCTGCAGCTGTATGTGATCTCTCTGCCATGTTTAGCAAACGAATGTCTCTGATTACCATTTTAGGTACAAAGACGCGACTTCGGTCACCCTGGGCACTGCATACATATATTATCAAGCACCACGACATTTTAGCGAGGCTCTAGATATATTTAATGAGGTTCTGAACCGCACTCCGGGGAATAGTCAGGCATTGATTGGCAAGGCGTTGATTTACGAGGAGAGTGGCAGTGTGACAGACTCGCTCAGCCTAATTACTAAAATCCTGCAAGACGATCCTGACAATGTTCAGGCACTATTGGAAGCATCTTGGTGTCGCATATTACTGGGCGATCACAGCGATGGACGAGCTGGACTTCAAAAATGCCTGAAGCTCATAACCAGAGAAGATCCATCGTCACAAAATCTTCGCGCCAAAATTTGGTGGAGAATTGGCAAGAGTTTATGGGACGACCAAGGTATATTATATGGTTCGAGTGTCGATAGGAAATTCTAACCTGCTTTAGTGAGCAAACGAGGAGATCGGCATGGTGCATACAATGCTTTTATTACAAGTTTAAAGTATAATCCAAGTTATGCAGCTTCATATACGAGTCTCGGCGTTTTTTATGCTGATATCGAGCAAGATGAAGAACGAGCAGGCAAATGCTTTCACAAAGCGTTCGAACTTGACGCTAATGAGGGCGAAGCGGCTCGGAGGTTGGTCGAAACATTTGCAGATAGTCAAGAATGGGATTTAGTTGAAGTTATTGCTTCACGATTTGCAGATGCAGAGAGAAAACGAAATGTGCCCGGTAAGGAGGCATCATGGCCATATCGAGTACTTGGCGTTGCATATCTGGTATGAATAGAAACATACTGTTTACTAATTGGACCCAACTAACTACTCGATAATTGCTATAGCAATCACACGATCTGGTAAGGGCCATTCAGTCTTTCCAATCGGCACTTCGCGTCAACGACCAAGATGCCAATTCTTGGACTGGTCTAGGGGAAGCATATGCTGAGTCTGGACGATACGTTGCCGCATCGAAGGCATTTGCTAGGTCTTGCAACATTCAACCTGACAACTGGCACTCGAGATTCTTGCTCGGAATGGTGCACCGTCAAATCCTCAGCTACGATGAGGCGAAGAACACGTTCCGGTCAGTTCTAGAAGTCCGTTCGGATGAAGTCGTCGTGTTGGAACAATTATGTGAGACATTAGTGGCTTCAGCTCGCGATAATATCAACAAGAATTATTATGGACAAGCAATTGATGATGCAATTGAGGCACTGGAAATCTCGAATAAAATCGCAACAATACATCCGAATTCTTTTAACATGTGGAAAGGCGTTGGAGATGCCATACAAGTCTTTTTGAAGATTAAGTCGCAACTCGGTAGACTGCCGGTCAAAATACTTACAGAATTGTTTGCGGCCGAGATTGACAAAACGGATGCTGCTGTATTGGAGACAGCCAATGAATTGGACAGGATATCCTTGGTCCCAACATTTCTGGACACGACGGATTTGTGTTCGATAGCATGTTATTTCCATATTGTGGCATATAAGTTTTCACTGTTGTCAACATATAAAAATACGAAAAGTCGCGCGGCTGGCTGGTTTAACATTGGCTGCGCCGAGCTAAGAGTCTATCTAAATATGGACCGGAACATCCGCTATCGTGATGCGGCGATTAAATGTTTGAAGCAAGCCGTCAGTTTGGAGCCAAAGAATGCCGAGTTTTGGAACGCTTATGGCATCGCCACGGCCGATTACGTTCCTCAAGTATCACAACACGCCTTCATTCGATCTCTTGTAATAGACCACCGACAAGCTTCTACATGGGCTAATCTTGGTGTCCTGTACTTAGTTCAGGGCGACATGGAACTTGCGAATTTAGCATTCAATCGGGCACAGTCAACAGATCCTGACTTCGTTATGTCGTGGATTGGTCAGGGTATTGTGGCGGCAGCTGTTGGAGAGGAGGATGAGGCTCAAGAGTTATTTGAACATTCTTTTGCGATTTCCAATGGTAGCAATGTAAGTGTGTATTCTCAATTGGCTAATATCGCCATGATTGTCTAACCTCGAATAGAAACTTGCCAAGCTACTCTACGCAGCCAGCGCATTTGCACTTCTGGCTTCGAGATCGGGGTCATTACTCGCTCCTACACATGTTGAGATTCCGATCTTCGCACTAGAGAAAGTTTTGCAGCTTGAGCCAGACTTAGTTCCGGCTATGCAATATGAGGGACTGATATTGGAGCGACAAGGCAACTATGATATTGCAATTGAGAGGCTAATCAAAGCATCCGAGATATTGGAGCAACAATATGAAGATCTCGAGTCTTTTGAACAGCTAAAAGAATTTGTGTCAGTAAAAGCACAACTGGCAAGGCTCTATTTCTCGCAAAAGGACTTCAGTTCATCCCTTGCAACCTCACTCACGGTCATCGACCTCTCCGAAGGCGAGGAACGGTTACGATTGGCTAGTCTTTCTGCCCTGATTACTTCCGGCTTATCCTATTACGCCTTGCAGGATTTCACAAACGCGTTGAAGATGTTTAGACTGGCTAGTGGGGATTCAGAAAGGGATCCGGATATTACTGTCTTACTATCACAGGTTCTTTATGCTCTCGGTGGTACTAATCGAGAAGCGGCGCAAGACGAGCTGTTCCGGAATATTGAAGAGCACCCACAACACCTGCAATCCCTCTTACTTCTGGGGACTATTGGAGTCATAGAAGGAAATGAGGAGGTTGTGGACGCCATAGAAGATGAGATTAATGATTTTGCAATGGAAGAACGGATCAACGCCGTCAATGACGGTTCAATCGAACTGCTGTTGTCCGGGCTAGAAGGAAGTAGGACCGGCAAGCCTTCTATTCGTCCATACCTGCAGTCATCCATGCTTAGACCCTCAGACTACAAGATATGGAAGTATCTGGACAACAAAATTGCTATCGTAACGGCGTTGTCAGACTCTTCAATAGCTGCTAAGGATTTGAGCGACGTCTATGCATCTGTGGAGACATTCAGCGATTCCCTTAAAGCAATCTTTATATCTCCGGGCAATACAAATGGCTGGACAAGTCTTGATAAATGTATATCCGCTGATACGTTGGAGAGTGATTTTAAGTCCATGAAGATATAGACGGTGGGACGGCAATCATTATTGGCACATATTCTTGTACATAGGTTCAAGCCAAATCATCGACACCAAAAACGTTGTGCATACAAGCGGCGAAATCGTAAGCATCCTTAGCAGCACCAGTGGCATCGTCATCCTCGAATCAATCTAAAGACTTTGAAGGTTCGATATCTTGCGCCAAAACAGGTGCCGTGGTGATCGAGGTGATAACAGAAGATGATGCGTATAATAATTATAAATTATCAAAGCAACAAAGCTTACCAAAGGACATCCACTTATTAGTTATGGGCAGGAGGTCTAAAAGACTGAACCCCGAACCGAACTGAAATATTTAGATGTACCCAAGTCTTTTAGGGCAACTTTGGTGGCAAACTAAATATATCGTCCCAATAATATGGTCCCTCTCCTTTCCGCAGACACGTTTCGATGACTACCGAAAGTGCACAATGTGCGATATGCCTCTATCCGATTGACCCTTCGAAGCTCGTAGTCACGTCGCCATGCGGTCATAAGTGGGACTTGTCGTGCATTTGCCAATGGTTGGATGTTAGTCGTGACAAGTCATGTCCACTGTGCAAGTGCGCTGTTCAGTCTATCGTATTTGCACCAGCGGGATCCGGTGAAAGTGTTAATATCCCGACAAGTATATTTAAGGACAGCGGAGGAACATCTGATAATTTTGGGTTACCAAACGATGATCGGGAGCAGCAGTATGATCGAGTAGCAGGACTAATCGCTCGCGACGATTACATCGACAGGACCTACCGCATTGCACTTGAACGGCGCAAATACGTGTACAGAAACCGTCTCCGCGCCTGTTATATCGGTCATAATAAGTACACACGTTTCAAGCAGTTCGGCCCTGGAAGGCAATTTACGATGGAAATGCGAATTCGGGCACGGTCTTTTATTAGACGCGAGTTGGCCATCTTCCCAGTCCTCTTGAGCAGCGACCCTTATAACGCTAACAGCAACAACTCCTTCAGCGATTGTATTGACGCAAGGTCAAAGGGGGTCCTGGCCACATCAAGGGAAATAGAGTTCTTGACAGTGTACATTACGTCCATGCTACAGCTCATCGATGTACAAACCGTCAAAGGCGCGAGGGTCTTTTTGAATATTTTGTCCGATTATGTGGGCGCGACAAATGCCAGCATTTTCCTGCATGAGCTGTGCTCGTTCCTACGGAGTCCGTACAAGACTGTGGCCCAGTATGACCGGATAGTACAATACGAATTACTCGATACTGCGGGAAGAAGAAAACATGACGGGGAACACGGTCGACCTTTGACTGACGTCAGCGAAGAAGATATTAGTCGAAATCTGCGGGACCTAGGAACGGATATCTTAGTACAGGTACCTAGGGCATACCGTATGAGGCGGCAAGGATTTAGGCGCTAGAGATATGAATTTTTGTATGGTGGCATATATTGGCGTTTTGGGATCTTGGGAAATGTAAATTGCTTAATAATTAATATCTTTATCTGAAAAATTATGCAGTCTCCTACTATACATCGGATCACCAATACTTAAAACACATATTTGAGCCGTTCCTAATCCAATCAGCGACGGGTAACTTCGTTCAACTCTCTGTTTTCAATAGTAATGCTCTTGGTCATATGATTCACTTTGTAGATACCAACCAACTGCTTCGCCAATTCAAACATATTATTACGCAACGAAATGACCACAAATTGCGCGTTCTTCGTTCGTTCCTTAATATAGTTTGCGACAATGGACACATTTCTAAAGTCCAGCGCGGCATCTATTTCGTCCATAACATAAAGCGGTGTTGGCTTGAAATGATGCAAAGCAAAGACCAGCGCCAACGAACTTAGAGTCTTCTCACCACCAGACAAGTTGCTAATGTTCTTCCAACTCTTCTTAGGTGGCATGACGCTAAATAGGATCCCTTCTGAGAACGGATCAAGACTGTCGACAAGCTCAAGTTCTGCGTTACCACCCATAGTGATCATTTGGTACATTTCTTTAAGCTTTATCGAGATTTGACTGAAACCGTCCATGAATTCTTCCAAGCGGCGCTTGCGCAGGTCATCATAACGGTGCTTGACCCTGTCTCTTTGGGTTACAGCATCTTTCAGATCAGCATTTCTAGTCTCGAACTCTTGCTCACGACGACGATATTCTTTCAAGACTGTCAGGTCAACTTGAGCCTTCTCGGATTTTTCTGTGACACGGTCAGACATGTACGAGAGATTTTATACTGTCTCTGTATGTATACCTTCTAAATGTGCAATCTCTGCCTTTAGCAAGTCCTTGTCCATTTCACTGAGCTCGTCTTCACTATATTCCGGTAAGTCAACTGGCTGTCCGTCGCTAAACAACGTTAGCAAAATTCTTTTCCACTCAATAAACTATATAATGCCATACCCGACATCAATAAGTGATAGCGAACTGAGTTTCTCGGCCCAATGTTTCAATCGGGTCTTGTCCTCTCGTACCTCCTTCTCATGGGCTTCAATCTTGTTCCGAATCTCAACTTCAGCTTTCTTGAAGGCATTAATCTCTTTCATTCTCGCGTCCAAATCCTCCTTCAACTCTTTCAATTTCTCCTGCCGTTCCTCCATGACGAATGCAGCTTGGTTAGAAACTTGTTCATGTTCCCGCACCGCATTTTCCACATTCGCTAGATCCACCTGGACAGACTTTAATTCGACCTCAACTTCCGCCAGTTCTTTCTCCGCATTGGCAAGAGAAGTTCTCTCTTTGGCAGACTCTTTCTCAGCCTTTGCTTTGGCCATTTCCGCCATTGTGATGCGATCGTTGCGAATCTCAATTTGCTGCAAAATACCATCTACTTTTGCCTTTTGTATCCGAAGCTTGACACCGCCGATTTCCATTATCCTCTCTTCAAGATCCTTGATCTCGTTCTCAATAGTAGAGCGCTTCTCACGAAGCAGTTCAATCTCTTTCTCAATCGCGGCAAGCTTCTTCTCAAGTCCTTTGGCCACTTTATCGTTGGCAGAATTCGATTCAAGTTCGGCTTTAAGATCATTCAGCATCTTCTTCGCGTCAAGTAGATGCGTGCCAAGTGCCTGAATCTCCAGTTCCGTTTTTGAAATGGCGAGCTCGATATTCGGTTTCTTTTTCTTTAGATCCTTGAGTGAGTCTTCCATGCTATTAACCTTTTCTTTGGCTTGTGCAAATTCCTGTTCGCTCTCGGCATATTGAGCCTCGAGCTTCTCCAACGCAGCCTCCGAAACCTCCGCTACGAACTTATTCTTCATTAACCCTCTTGACATTTTCGACCCGCCGCCACTCATGGTACCGGACGTATCAATAAGTTGACCATTGAGTGTAACAACTCGGAACCGCTTCTTGCCAAATGCAATTCGGTTCGCTTGCGCAAGGTCGTTCGCGACCAAAGTATTATGAAGAACGCTGTAAAAAGCCTGTGCGAATTTGGGATCTTTCGGCTTCACGAGATCGAACAATCTCGGTGCGTTCTCGGGAGTTTTAATCTCCGATATGTCGCGTTCTGGTAACTTGTCTAAGAGCATAAACATCGCCCTACCGAGGTTGTTCTTGCGGAGGTATTCTATGCATGCCTGGCCGGTCTCGACATTATCGACGACAAGGTTATTCAATGCAGGGCAAGCAGTGGATATAGCCACATCGAATCGTTCGTCGATCGTTCCAAGACTACCAAGCCGCCCGTAGAAACCGGTGATGCGGCCAGAGTCGTTTAGTCGCATAAGACTGGAGAGGACCTTGCCTTGGCTCTGGGAGTCCGCAACTTTTTGTCTGGCGTCTTCTGCTTGTTGTCTGATGACTGAGAAACGTTCTCTTGCACCTTCTAGCTCTGAACTGGCTTCGGCACACTCAACCTCCCCAAGCCGGATCTGATCGTCAACGTATTCCAATTCGGCTTTCAGATCCCCAAGTTCTTTCTCTTTTGTCCGTCCATTAAATATCACAGTCTTGATCTTCTCTTCCTGCTCTACAATTGCCTGTTCATCAGCTGCCCGTTTGTCTAATAAAATTCTCAGTTCGCTCTTTGTAACATCAAGCTCCGAGACAGCGGTATTGATCTTCTGGTTCCAAGGCTCAAGAAGCTTTTTCTTCTTCTCAATTTCATCGGAGATGCCGCGAGTTTTACCCTCCAAACCAGTTTTGATTTCTTCAAATATCGCCTCCTCAGCCGCCAAATTCTTCTTCAAGGTGTCAATCTCGACCGTAAGCTTCTCTGTTTCTTCCTCGTAATTTGTCATCCACCCAGACGAGCTACTAATGGAGAGATTCAACCCTGAAATTAACTTGGAAAGCTTTTCTTGTTTGGCAACAATATGTTTTTTCCTTTCAGTCAACTGGACGGCTTCTCGCTCTAATTTGGATTGCATCTTCGCCGCAGATTTGGCTTGGTTTTGGAGATCCTCTAGTTGCTTGGCAGCCTCTTTGTATCTGTCATTGAGGTTCTGGATTTCGTCTTCGTTGCCTTTGTTGTTCTCGAGTTCCTTCTGTAGTTGTGCAGCGAGATCGTTCTAGAGCACAATCAGCGTTGGAATACAAGAATGAATTATAGAGATTCAATTCTTACAAGAAGATCCTCAGTAACTTGAATATTTTCGCGACTCCTCATCACGTAAAGCTGATAGAGAGCGGAATTTTTCATCGTCAGCTCGTTCGCATCGCGGACGTAATTCAACGCAGCATTACGAGCGTCCTAAATAGTTAGCAAATTGTTAATAAGGTCCAATCGTTGTTATCATACTTCCAAGCTCGATTTCTCTTTCTGAACGATGTCCAAGCGGCCAAATTTCTCATGACAAATCTCATTCAATGCCTCGACCTCTTGTGCGGACTCTTCGATAAGTTTCTTATACTTCGATGTCCCTATAATATCTTCCAAATACTCTAACAACCCATCATCGTTTTCGTTCTGCGCCTTTGGCTTCATTTGGGCAATACTCTCGACTTCACCCTGCAGAATCAAGAAACGCTTATGATCAAGATCGATGCCTCGTTCGCGAAGCAGGGAAGTAACTTCGCTGTAGTTGCTGTCGCGATTATTAATGCTGTATTTAGAAGTATTGTTTTTGAATGCGCGGCGACACACCACGAGTTTAGATTCGGTAACTGGGGTAGTCGTGCCATCTTCCTATTATCCAATTAGCAGCTGACCCTCAACATAACCTCTAGCCAACGGAGGATTAAAGCATACGTTGTCAATAACATCCTGAAAGTGTACTTCGACGCTGCAGGATGCCAAGTCCTGATGTTGGGCGGAGTTATGGATCAGGGCCGAAATCTTCGCTTGCCTCATTTTGCTGGCGCGGAAGCCAAACACAAATAACAACGAATCGATAACGTTTGATTTCCCAGAGCCATTTGGGCCAACGACTGCCGAAAATGACTGATAAAAAGTTAGTAGCTTATACTGGTCGCCGCAAATGAGGAAATGCATACGCTGTGAAATGGACCAACTTCCTGACGGCCGGCATAGGACTTGAAGTTATCGAGTACGAGATGAGTAATGACCAGGCGCCGCCTAGGACTCTGTGGTGCGGGCACATCTTCCTTCGTACTTGTGTCAGCCACAGGATTGTTGTCTTGCTTCAAAAACTTCTCAGTGGCAGGTCCATTCTTATTCTCGGCAGGGTCAAATCCTTCCACCGAGACAATATTCCGTCTTGAGCTTGATACTTCGCCCAATGGCGACGGCTTTGGTCCGGCAGACACAACATCAAACGACTTTGGTGTTGTTGGCACTGGCGTTGTCTGCCGCTGGGGAGACTGTAAGGTCAGTCCGCGCAGTGAATTCTGAACCGTGGTCTGAGGCGACCTCATCTCCTGGCTAGGCGACAATGGCATATTCTCGTGATTGGCTGGCGAAGGAGGTACATTTGGCGTGCCCGTAATCGTATTCGAATGGTCATAACTTGCCACGCTCTCCAGCTCGTCATCCTCCTCCTCGCTGTTGTCGTACGTCGGCTGCCTGCGGCGAGGTTGCTGTGATTTACCAGTAGGTCGAGCAGCTTTCGTTCGCGTCGCGCGCGGGATAGAGATCGCGGACGGTTCAGACTCGACGGCGGCCGACGATCGATGCCGTGCTCTAGTAGCCCGCGTCGACATGGAGTTTGTATTCCCAATGCTAGCTTGCGGGATGCGATGGTGTTGTGTAGGCGAAAAGTTGTGTTGGCGCTCTCAATGTTGAGGGCAAAAGCGCAGCGGTTGCCGGAGCAACCACGCGCGTAAATCCACGTCAAACAAACCCCCGTCGGATTAGGGCTTTGCACAACTTTTGTCGAATCTATAAGTTAACTAACTTATTATTATATTAAAATCTAAAGTTACATAACTGAATTACAGAATATCATTTTAACTCCAAATTTCAGGACTGCACAATCCTGCGTTAATGCCACAGCACCCAAGAGTTATGCTCGCTATAAAATACACCAGGCCTCAAAATTTGCAGATCGGAGAAACATGCTATAGGATTCAGTAGCAGCGTCGAAATCAACAAAGACGCCTTTGTCCGGCATTACTGCTTGCTTGTAGAGGTCTACTGAGATTTGGTCGAGAGGTGGGGTAGTAGTACGGCTGCTTGCAGACGTTACGGACGATGACAGAAGTGACGGTACTGGCGACGTTACATCACTTGATGAATCAGACGCCGACGGCGAAGCCGTTGCTGCTGTGTCTGGACGTTCTGATCTACCGGTGTTCAATGAGGGGAGGAAGGTCATGCTGCCGAAAAGAGAAGTAAGAGACCGGTTCTCGAGTCGCGCAACATCATGGTCTAGAGACACACTGCTGCTTGCGGAAGAGGAGCTTGTCGTAGCTTGCCTCAAATAATACATAAACTCCGCATAAGAAAACTGTTTTGGTGACATCTGCGAGACGTACAAGTACCGCTTTATAGGCGCCAAGATCTTGGCGGTTAAATTGGCAAAATACAGGCGGATGTACCTGTCAATCTTTTCGCATCCAACGTTTTCGGCAAACATGTGCCTGAGTGTCTTGACAAACAGCCTGTCTGTTGCTAAATATCGTGGTTTCCTCGACAAGGAAGATGATGACTTGCCAATACCAACATTTTGGAACAAGTTCTGTATGGACCGGCGCTGCCAATCCAGAGTTGTCGTGACCGGATACAATAGATCTAGAGTCATGGCTTCCGGTGTAGCTGACACTGGCATTAAGTCTGGCAAAATTGGCAGGACGCTTACGTTCAGCGACGGCGACCGCTTCATCTTCTGGGGCTTGGAAATGTCAACCAACTTGATAATATCTCCACTGCACTCTTTGATCATCTGTGCCATGAATGGGTTCGTAAACCCAAACACGCCCGGCACTGGATGCGCAGACACAATATTTAATGACTCGATATCGGAATGCATTGTGATGTAATCCCTCACCAGGCCCGTGTACGGAATGGGCTTAATCAAGTCCACAACATTCGACACAAATCTACTGCACAAGGCGGGAGTGTTTGCAAGCACTGCGACCGATTGCCCCAGTAGGATCAGCTCGTAGATTGTAAACAAGTCTGCGACGTCCCGGAGCTGCTTGGCAAGCACTCCCCATGACCCAATTTTGCCGAATAAATACACGTCCGAGTCATGATCCACGAACTCAGCCGCCGGCAAAAACGGGCCAGATGAAATGAGCACCCTGATCTTGTCCCCCAAATAAGGCAGCTCGAGACTCTTGCGTCTGCCGGTACCAGCATTGTATTTTGTCATGACGGCGACGGGGTCGGGCCAGCACGAGATTTGGAAAGCTGCGGTTTGTAAGGTCTGGACCAATGCCGGTCCAAAACAATATTTGGCAGCTTTGCGGACGGCGACTTCGAAGACCGCGGGAAACTCAAAGGGAGATATTAACGCCAGACTTTTCTGCGAGTAATGCCGGGCACGAGAGGCATCCTTTCGCTGGGCAAATAAGACGTACCCGTAAAGGTATTGCTCTTTCGCGAATGGTGACTGAGATAGAACAGTCGAGCTGAGTAAGTGGATGTTTGACGTCGGCTTGAACCGGAAAGTATGAAATGCGAGAGCACTATCCGGATAACTCTGTTCGGGGAACGAAGAGAAACAACTAGACACCTTATAGTGAGCAAATCGCATATTTGAGCGTTCAAACGACGCACTCACATTGTTTTCAAGTCCTGCTCAGAAAATTCCACCGGAGGATAAATACATTCAAATTCTATGGCATTTAGCAACGGGCTCGCCGGATTAACACCGAAGGTTGCTCACCGGGTCCAATGTCGACATTAAAATCCAAGGCACAAAAACAAATCATCCACTTGCGCAAGTCGCGAACACGAAACGGCAATACCGTCCCAAACACGTCTGCGTTTTCCGAATACAATCCCGCGACGGCATCCGAAAACGAGCCACCATGAAGTTGTCGCGAATTCTTCTTCGGCGAGTCGACAGGACTACTCTTGGGGGACGTGGCTTGAACTGGTGCTATTGCGTTCGCCATAATGAGACCATGCTAGTTCTTATCCGGCAAGGTAATGGTGTTGTAATGCAGTGGGTCTAATGAATGTTTATCGACAACTCGACCATTAGCCTCAATTGCCCCCAAACAATTAGCTCTGGACAAAAGCTCGCTCGAAATACTAGAATTCCATGTTTTCCCTGCCCGCAGTCCAAAGTCCTGCGAAGTTTTTCAACTGAGTTATCGTATTCGACTTGTAGAATAAGTCTGTGGTGGGGACAGTACGCAGACAAACACTGACGGGCTGTTCCGGGGCCACTCCGCCGCACCAGGAACAGGTACCAAACCCGGGATATAAATTTAGGAGCTTCATGGAGAGTCGACCAACCATGCCTTTTTTGGATTTTTTGGAATTCTGAGCAATAACCCTGCACCCTTTTTTGTACCTAGAAACCAGAAACCCTAAACCCTGAGTCCCAAAGAGGAATGGTTGGTCGACTCTCCATAATTCTCTTAAATTTATTATACTCTATTTTTCTACATTCCATCTAAGTAATTAATTTTCTTTACACTGCAAACGATCCTAAGCAATCGCGTTCCTCAACATTAAACTAAATGCAAAGGAATATATGTTCCGAACTTAGACAAAAGTAGCCGCCAGCGCCAAGTCGTCCGTGTTCAAGAGATCAGAACCGATCTCGATAATCTGTCGATAGAGCGCGTCCCGACGCACGACCGGCCACCAAGGCACTTCCCAGAATCGCGTTGCGATTCCCATATCATGTGCCTTGGTTACCAACTCTTTGACTTTGTTGTACTGGTCCGAGTCCAATCCGTTTGGCCCTATCTTTGTCCCGACAACACTTTCGAGCGAACCAGATGCGATTGGACTGACATGGGCGGGATATGCGGTCTCGTTGAGGGCGTCTATCGGTCCGTCGAAGAAATAGAACCGGTCTTTCTGACCAACGACGTAGGCGTACGGCGTGTTGCCTGTGCCGATTACAGTAATAGGTCCATTTTTGATTTTGGAGTCACTGACCGTCGTGAGCCAGCCCTTGTCGAGCAATGGCTTGAGGGCGGCCTCGACAAAGGGCCAGGTCAACATGCCGTCCGTCTTGACGTCGATGAAGAGATAGAGGGTCTGAGCGGAAGCGGTGTCGAAGACGCCGTTAGGTATGCTTTGATCAACGGTGAACTTGTTCTTGGGGTTTGCAGCCGCCAGGATGTCTAACAACGGGTCGATGTACAGGGTCCCGAGCGTTCTGTCGGAGGACAAGGCGGCAGTATTGTGACCGACCTAGGAATTTAGTTATTTTCACAATCCAGCAAAGGTCAAGTAAAACGGTGGGAGTCATACGTAAAGGGTGTCGTCGCCCTCAAAGTGCCAGACATCTGCCTCCACAGAGACGACGCCATAAGACAGGGCGCTGAAGAGCGGCACGTCGCGCCAATAGTCGTTATGAGAGTGAATCCCCTTGACGAGGACGTCCCTGCGACCTCATTAGCGGACATTGAAAATAAGCCATGTATATATGAACGGGTCTCCAACCGTGTGAGGTCTAAGCCATAGAAGGTGCCGATGCCGATAGTGCCTTTCCCAGACCGGATGTCCTTGGGGACAGGAGCGGCTGAAACCGCCCCAAGACCGGCAACTACGACAGCAGCGATCACGGCGACCCGGGACCGGAGCCGGAACTTCATCTCGGCTGTCAAGCTGGCGGACACAGACCAATTATGTTCAGAAACACGATTAATAGAGGAGTGTGATGCAGATCGACTACATCAGTGTCATTATTGTGAGCTTCTTTCATTAATTCTTGGATTTCCGGTTAAACCCTTGCCCTAAATCGGCGCTAACTAACTTTCTATACATACCACATCAAGGAGATGTCAACTCAAGTAAGGGAAGGTCAAGATTACCGCAATGCTCGTATAGTTAATCCAATTTTTGCAAAACAGTCGCATACTAATCGGATTACACTAAGCGATTGCGTGTTAGGATTTCTCGCAAATCGTTACCCATCTCTAATTCCTTCAATTTTCGGAGCACAAGCGGGCCGATTCGCAGATTAACCCACGGAAAAATGAATCCACAGAGGCTTGAAGAAGAGCTGTTTCTATAGGAGATTGTCGGGCAACTACCAACTGATCTTCTTTGCCGACAGTATAGAGCGTAGGTCAAAGGCGCCTTTCATCGCACCGTGACTTCCTTCAACTCGTGAAGTCGGCTAATCCCCAGCTCACATCTTGCAAATATGAACCCTTGCTCACGGTTCTCGTTGACCATCCCACCGTTTGTGGGGAAGATTAAGCATGCAAAAACTTATTTGCAAGAGTACAGTGCGAGGGGCAAGGCCAATAGGATGCTGCCAATTAAGCTCGCGATTGTAGGAGATCTAACTTTTTAATATTGAACCTTTTTCTCAATTAAGCTCCGTGTTTGGAGTTGAAAGTTAAAGAACTGTGTGCTGTACGTACTGACGCATAATTATATCACGACTAGGCAAGTCATCGTTGGATATTCATTGCATTTTCACATATCAGAGAACACGATATAATTTTGTTTCATTGCCGTATCCGTGATGATTCAGAATTTGGCTTTAATTGGGGCAGGAATAGGCCTTACGTTGTCATATTATACTCAACAGACTTCGCCTGCAATTCTGATTTTATGGTGGTTACTTTCTTTTTGCTCATTGATCTTCATATATGCTTGCTATAGTTTGTTTATCTATCCTTTTTATGTTTCACCATATCGAAATCTGGAAGCTCCACCGAACCCTCACTGGCTCTTTGGATCTTACATTGATTACGCTCGACAATATTACGAGCACGCTATAGACATGGCCGAAAAATATCCGGATAAGCCTTTTACTCGATTTTTCGGCTTCTTTAGAATGGATACAGTAACGCTGGTGCGACTTATTTATAATTTTTGTTGTCGTGATTCCTATATCTAACTCTCTTGAAGCTCACGCCAGAAGCTCATAAGTTTGTCCTTCAAACCAGAGCATATGACTTTACCAGACCGGGTTTGTCAACAGCTTACAAATTAATCATTGGCGACGGCATAGTATTTGCTGAGGGAGACGCTCACAAGCACCAACGACGGTTATTGTCGCCGGCGTTTTCTCTGGCCAAAGTGAAGTCATTCCTGCCGATTTTTGTCAACAAATCCACAAAAGTTATGGGGCAGTTTGACGAATTGGTCCAAGCCGGACCAGTTGTGTTCAAAATTCTTCCATATTTTGCCCGATTGACGCTCGACGCGATTGCTCAAGCGTCATTTGGAATTGATTTGAACTCTATTGAGGACGATAAGAGTGACCTCGTACTTGCATATGAGTCCATAATCACTGCAGGAGAAAGCACGCTCGAATTTTTTGCGTTTGCTTTTCTGCCGGGATGGAAATATATCCCAACGCCATATAACTTAAGTGTTCGCAGGGCGCATAAGATATTCGACGCAACTACTCAGAGAATATTCGAAGAAAAGCTAGTCAACTCCGGTCGCGGCGGCACTAACGATAAAGTCACGGAAATAAGTAAAGCCAGAGATATTCTCGAGTTGCTTGTCAAGACCGAGGACTTGACAGTCGAACAGATCAAGAACCAAATAATGACGAGTAAGGTTTTTTGAAATCTCCGTGAGTTCAAAAACACATGCTGACAACTCGTGATAGTATTATTTGCAGGCCATGAGACCACGGCAGGTCTAACTTCCTGGTCATTTCTCACCCTGGCAAAGCACATGGACGTACAGGAGCAGTTGCGGGCCGAAGTTCGTGCTGCATTCCCCAACGGTCTTGATCAAATTGGCAACCCAGAGCAACTCGACTCTTTGAAATATCTTAATAATGTTGCGCGCGAATTACTACGCGTTAATCCGCCTGTGATCAGTACCAGTCGATGTGCCACCAAAGATATTGTAGTAGAGGGTGAAACAATCTATAAAGGAACCGATATTAATATTTCTATCAAGGGATTGAACTATTCAAAGAAGCTCTGGGGCAGCGATGCTGATAGGTTCGACCCTGATCGATGGAATGGCCGACAAGCCGACGATGCGTACGCATATATGACGTTCTTACAAGGACCCAGATATTGTCTTGGCAAACAATTCGCCGAACTGGAGTTTAAATACGTTCTGGCTAGCTTCGTGGCGCGGTACAAATTTGAAGAATACGTTGAAAACCAACCCATTGATAGAAAGTTTTTGGTAACCGTCATGCCTATGGATGGACTGCCACTGAGGGTCAGCAGGGCCGAGTAACATTGATCTTGGTGTGACTATGTTATACATATTTTCTATAATTATTATGTTTGTAGTTTTAGCTACTTTATAGTTAACTGGTTATATCGAGTCTCTTATAATAATTAAATTATAGTTAACGAGTTATATCCCATTCATTCAAGCAGTAGAATCCCGCTTGGGGAGTCAAAGGGGATAGATTTCTAGATCGTCATTCTAGTATGATATGTACATATGTTATGATAGCTCATATGATTATGAAGCGACAGACGGTATGCCATGCCAGAACCCAAACACTCCTAATGACCACAATGTATCTGGTCTACTCAGTCGTATTGCCAAAAAAATTTTATTTTTTTTTTGTAACCATATTTTGCTGCAAACTGCATAGCAGTTGCTCCTCGCTCGACAATTTTCGGCCTGATTATGCTCACCAATAATGAAACAAATAGGGTTTCAGGGTTCTTCAGTAGCCTTTTGCACCTAAATAACAAGCAGGAATGAAATATCGGATCAGTGCACTTAACAGCAAGAAAACATTTTTTGTTGCGAATTTTATTCTTGCTTGGCCTATATTCAAAGCAATTCAGTTATTATAATACTGCGCCGGATGCAACGGCTGCTATGGCAGACCACCGGCAACCGGCGTCCTTCCGGCAAGGGCAAGCCAGTGTCGTGCAACAGTCGATAGAAACTGGCTTCACTCTGCATCTGCCCCCGACATCGCGGCCACCGGTGACTGATCCTCTTGAGAACTCGACATACCGGGCCGGCAAAGACAAAGACGACGAAGAAGAAGAAGAAGAAGAAGAAGAAGAAGAAGAAGAAGAAGAAGAAGAAGACGCATCTTCTTCGTCTTTCATAGAGGCCAACTCGGAAAACCAGTGTCCTGACTGTGGCCAGCGGACGCTCCGCAAATGCCTCATCCAGGAGGAGTTTGCGCTCGTACTCTGTGTCGACAAATCCGTACGTCACAAGCCTAACTCGTGCTTTTGAACAACTGAGCTAACCATCGGCACATATATATATATAGTGTGGCTATCCGTTCGCGCAAGCCAACATTCGGGACTTTATCGTCCGTGTCCGCCCCGGCGAGATTCTCGAGGCGGCAAGGCGACGCATGCTCAATGCCGGCGTTGGCGAGGATACGGCCAAGAAGATTGTCCAGGCCAACAAAGTGAATAACAAGTAAAACCGGATAGTATTTCTACAATAACATACATTACATGCCAAGGATACAAATAAACGACAAACAGGCGCAAACAATGCCACGATGTATCCATATGTATACGAAGCAAATGACTAACCAATTGACTCCAAAAGACAAAAAAAGCGGCAAGACATTCCATACCAAACAACAAAATCCCCAAAAGCAAAATTACAATTAAAAAAACTATAGCGCCTATATACCCAGATAATCAAAATCAAAACTACAAAACATATATAGCTAAATCGTGAGAACCTTGATCCAATACCAAACACGCTTTCCGCGACCCCAAATCCCCTTCTCCATCATCCCGAGTTCGGCTGCGGTCTCAGCCTCATACTGATCCATCTCACGTCTTCCCAAGTCCAAGTCCAGCTGGGAAAGCGGAACAATCCGGGTTGATCTCCAGAACTTGTAGCCCAAAAAGCACAACAAAAACAGCACGAGCGATACATAGGACGAGAAGAGGTACTGCCATTCAAACTGGACGAAAATCGTCATGTCGTTGAAAATTACAAGCAGGACACAGCCGACAAGCCCGAAATAGGCTGTGTATGGCTGGAACGGCGAACGATATGGGTACGACGGCATGTCGCGTTGCACGATATCGGGCCGGAGTCTCAGACCGTAGTAAAATCGAATGTAACTCAGGCATATTCCGGCCCACACCAGCGTACCGGGCACTGACGTCAGTCTGCGGATCCAGTAATAAATCGTAATCGCAGTCGAGTTAGGGAACGACACCAAAAACACAATCATCGCGATCATGAACGTGAATATGACCGCTACAATCGGCACGCCCCGTTTCGTGCACCGCTGAAATACGCGTGGGAACTTGCCCTGGACCGCGAGAGCGTAAAGCGTCCGACTTGACGCGTACAAGAATGAGCTTCCCGCTGACCATGCGCAAAAAACAAACTGCATAATTATGTTAGCGCGACTACCATGCTAGTAATAATAAGGTCCCCAAATATGCGTTACGTACACAGCAGGTGACGACTGCGGCGCCAACACATTGGCCGCCGCTTTGCAGTGCAATGACCCACGGGGACGAGTTTGAATTTGAGAATCCTTTGATATTGACCACGCCGGACATGCAATTGCCATTTTGGGACGGGCTGTAGACCCATGAGACTTGCTGTGAGTTAAAGACGTTCCAGGGAGTGAAAAAGCTCGGCAGCACGTCGTTTCCGGCGGCAACGTTCAGGCCAACCACAAAAACGCCGAGTACGTATAAAATGAATATACGAAAGAAGATGCGAAGTGTCGCCCGAGGCAGTGATTTGCGCGGATGTCGCGCCTCGCCGGCAGTCAGAGCAACGAGTTCGGTGCCGGAAAAGCAGTACACGGCATCGACGACCGCGGTCCAGACCATAAGGAACGTACCGGTCGAGCCACCAATCAAGTCAGTGGGCGTGACCTCGAACGCCGGTCTGAACGGTCCATAATCGGAGCTCGCAGCTGAGTTCCAGTCTGACAAGAGAGACCTGTTAGTCGGCGTGTTCGACCAAAAAAAAACACTACTTATACGTACATAAAAAGTTGACAGGAAAGATCGTCGTCGTTCCGTTCTGAGGGGGGATGTGACCGGTATTGAGCACGCACATGACAATGATCAAGCCGAGTAAGAGTGTCAATTTGAGCTGGCCAAAGACGTATTCTATCTCGCCATAAATCCTGACCTCCAGCGCGTTGATCAGAATAATGACAAGCAAGAACGCGATAGTCAAGGCAGCAGGAGGTATGTGAAACGGATCAAACGGCTCAAAGTATGTTACGAGAACTACCGCAGACGCGACTTGAGTAGGTATTGCTATCGCCAACGAAAACCAATAGCAAAAGCCCAGTGCGAAACCGAGCGCGTCATCGACGAAACGGGACCCGAAAGCCGAGATACCACCGGCGATAGGGATGAGGGCCACCATCTCACCGAAGGAGACCATAACGGAAAAAACGATAAAGCCGGTGATGAGGAATCCCAGAATCATGCCAAGCGGGCCGGAATTGCCAAGGATCTTCCCAGTACCGATAAACAAGCCGTTACCGAGTACGCCGCCGACAGCAATCATTTGGATATGCCGGGTCGTGAGAGTGCGTCGGAGTTCGGTGTGGATTTTGGGAAAACCGGGTCCGGGAGCGACATCGTCGATGATGTGGGCGCCGCCTGTGCCGGACGCAGCGTCGTCGATGATGAATGTGCCTAGTGAAGACTGGATAGAGCCCGACGGCGTGAGCGAGCTTGAATACGGATGGAGCGAGATGGCACCTGTGGAGTGTCCCCGATTGAATAATGATGGTGGTGGTCGTAGTGGCTGTTGTTGTTGTTGTGACTGGTAGTTATCGGTGTAGTTTGAGAGTGCGATTGTATTTCCGTACGCGATCGTGTTCCTGCCGAGCTCGAACGATGCGGGAAACAGATCGTCGATTGGATCCTCGTCGGACACCGATGAGATGGTCATGGCTGGGTTAAGCTTCATAGTTGAGCTACTGTTATGGTCTGGCGACAGAGAGGTCCACTAGCGCATCCAGGACTGGGATGTTGAGAGGCGCAACCCCGCAGGCAAGGCAAGACCAGACGTATAGGATCAGTCGTTTGTGATATCAAAGGCCGAGAGTTGGAGTTGTGGACTTAGTATTATTAAGTACAGAGGCGCATTATAGATGGTGACTGACTGTAGTTCGAATGATGAGCTAATAGAGACCAGTTCGTTGACAATAAGAATCAATCTGCTTTCTTTCACAGGCACACCCACTTCTTCGCTATCCTGGGCCCGGCGCCCACAGTAAGCCCTTTCCGGCCACTATGTTTTAGCTAATAGAAAGAGAGGGTTAGGCTTTTCTTTGGTACATTACCCCAGAACAGTGCGCACGTGCCACGGGGGTAAAATGTGGGCCCGGGTCAATATTTTAGATAAGTTAGCATCCACCAGATTTGGGCTTTAAGGCCGAGCCTATCTCAGGTCAGGGTTGACCTTACCTCAGCAAGCTCAGGCCTTCCGACTAGTTAGGCGCGACGATGTCACGTGAAACTGTCGGAGGAGGTGTTACCCTTTTAGGTAACACCGGCCATAGGGCCTGAGCTTGCTGAGGTAAGGTTCACCCGGTTGCGGCTAGTCACGTGCAAGGTTCCTTGCTATAGTCACGTGATCGCGGGGCTTCTGAGTGCTGCGGGCGACTCTTCTTGGAGATAACTTAGATAGATGGGTATCATACCGATTTCGCGAGGCCTGCCTGCAATACACTAGCGATTACGATTACCCTATAGCACGAGAAGGTTAGGGTTATCCAACGCGCACTTTCTTGCATTAAGACGATCACGAGACCCTTGATTCGACACGAGCCTGAAGCCCTAATACGGCGAGCAACCAGAGTGAGGGTTTGGCGGGACCAAACCCTTAACTGCTGACGTTTGCAAGGCCAACTATCCCTCGACTTTGGCTCTTCTCGACCCGGAGTCCCAGATACTTTTTGGCTGTCTTGCTACCCACCAACTAGTCAATTGCTGATTCCGCTCCTGTCGAGCAGTTCACTCACTGCAAGACGCCTCAATCAACACCCCGCAAACTGTTTGACAGATTCAAGCCTGAGCCGTATTCAAGACTCGCTACTCCGTACTTGTTCTGTACCCGAAAGTCTTCTCGTCAATCTCGTCCTCTGTTTTTATTTTACTTGCATCAGTCATCGCTTGGGCTGTCTTCATTCCCAAAAAAACAAAAAAAAACAAAACCAATACGCCTGCGCAGGCAAGAATTTTGGAGGGCCGGTTCTGTTCAACTTTTGCCTGATCACCGCAGATATTACTGCTCCTGTAAGACATCTGAATACAACACCCAAATTACATCAACCAACCCCACGCCATGAGCCATCTTAGCCCAAATATTTACGGTATGTGTCCCCGTCACGACTCTATTCTGAATTGGCATATGCTTACCATGCCAGGTTCCGCACTTCCATCGACCGGGCTACCGCCACCACCAAGCTACATGCGCTCACCGCCTGACCGCGCCCGACCACCACCACCGCCACCAGCAGAATCTCCACGAACAATAATCCTCTCAAACCTACCACCAGATCAGGAAATTGATCTCGCTCTTCTGCATTCACTTATTCGTGGAGGCAAAATCGAATACTCGCATTACGATCCCGTCCGTCGCACTTTTGCCGTCCATTTTATGTATCCCAAAGACGCTGTCAATTATATATCTTGGGTTGCGTCCCAAGGCAACGTATACCTCAACGACTGTGAGATATTCTTCGATCTCGTGCCCAGTCCGGCGCCGGTCCCGTCAATATTCCTCACCCAAAGTAATGTGTCGAGAAAATTATACCTTGGCGGGATTCCGTCCGAAATCAATGCCCGCACATTGTGCTCAATGTTTGAACGGTACGGTGTAATCGAGTACGTCAAGATTGTATGGGAGCGCAAGTGTGGCTGGGTCGCGTTCTGTCGGATAGCGGATGCGTTCGACGCGCTAAGGTTCATCAGACAAGACGAGCCCGTCTTTCGAAGGTCGAGAATAGAGTACGGTCGCGATGACTGCGACGGTGGCATGCAGGAGATCTTGGAAGGCGGCGGCGTTAGTATCAACGCTCGAAAGGACGTCGATATTGTCATTGGACGATTTAAGCACCTCGGACGACGGGGCTCTGCTCCATCAGCAGCTCCCCTACCGCCTATGCACGATCCCCGACCTCCGCATGGATCGACGGTGCATCTAGCGAGAGCCGACAATCCACCACTACCGAGCTACTTGCCTCCACCAGGAAGGCCCGGTGAAGTACGGACTCATTAAAATGTACAGTAAGGTCGTGTGATTCCTTGCCTTGCGAAGCTAGGCTTGGCATTCGTATAGTGTATATACCGACAAATGATGATCTAATAAAATGTCTTGGATTCAAAATCGAAGTTCTACCTTAACTAACAACACCAAAATAACACCAAATTTTATCAAACATAAGTCCAGATCGGCCGAGGTATCTCATTCAACGTTCTATTCTCATCCACACTCAGTATCACACACGGGATGTGTCTATTGTCCACGATCTTGGCTTTTTATTTGTCACGCGTCAGCCCCGCATTGATTCTTCACGGCTTAAAACAACCTAAAACTTACTGTAACAAGACATGCTGTAATATTCCGCGATCTGATACACTATCCATCGAGAAAAAGCTTCGGCTCGTTCGGTATCCGGCTCAATAGTGATCTCCTTCTCAAGCAAAAATTGGCCCGTCGAACCTGTCCTGCTACTACTACCCTGGTCGGGATTTGTCGCCAGCCCCGCGTTCTCCAGCAATAATTGCGCATTGCCACGTTCAAGAACCGATAACACGAACTCACGAATATTTTCCTCCAGGCCTTTCAAATATGGTTGCGTAAGATGGCCTTTCTTTACTCTTTCTTTCAAAGTTTTGGAGATATGGGGTCCACGGACTCCGTGCCGTCGGTTTTCGCCTTCGAGATAAAGAGCCATGACGTCCTCGGGGAATTTGGTCCGGAGTGTCGATAAATAATCTGCCAGGTTCTTGTCGATCCTACGTACCGCGTATGTCGGCGTCGGCGTCGGCAGGAAGTCTTGCGGTTGCGGTGGAACCGCGTGCGGATTGTACAACATTCGCGCTATTCTGTTCGTTAGCATCTCAGCGACATCAATTGCATAATGTAATTCCAGTCCAAACTTCCACTTTTAAAAGAAAAGAAGTCAGGTTTTTTTTTACCATTTTCTAAACGCCGTCGGTGCCGGCTGCCTTGAACTGGCCGTCGTCCCGAAGTACCCAACCTCGCGGCAGCTTGTCTGACTGAGAAATTCACCACGCTACCCTGTGGTGTCGAGACTACCGTACTCGGCAGTGCAGGAGCCAATCTCACACCAGGAAGCACCTCAGAACCGTCAGACATGTCGACAGAGTGGATCTCCGAGGCGTTATCTCGACGTGTGCGGGACGAGCTGCGCAAGACGCTGATGCTGGTGTCCTCAATCGACCGCAGCAGTGCTTGGAGATTCTCTTCTGTCAGCGGAAATGGTTGTGTCATTGCTGCGCTGTTGGTGAGCGTCATTGTGTATTGGTGTTGAGAGTAGGAAGTGACAACCAAGTCGGTAAGATCCAAAGTGTGGCAGATGTGAACAAATTGTACCCACGCGCAATAATGCGACTCACCGCACACACGTAAAAGTGGAGCACGCTAGTGTCTCGTTGCCGTATAGCGCTATTTACTTTATTAACATCAATTATTATTCCACCAAATTTACTTTATGGAGACATGAGTAATTCGTGCCGCGATGCATCACCGAGTAATCGACGCAAATGCGCAATGGAGTTCTCATCTATAACCGTAAATGCACGAGGATAATTCCAGGGGCTGCACTGTCTGCGCCTAAATGGCTATCGCAATAAACCTTTGCGCTCACTACACGGACCACCTTTATTCGCATTTTCTTTTGAGACCAAGATTGCTGCAGTTACGGATTATTTTTTTTTGTTTGTCGCTCGCATTTCACACAACCGTTTTCCTCAATTGATATCGTCTGGTACACTTGTACGAGCGCCTTACCGCAATTGAGTCTATTCGAATAGTCCGGCACGAATTCCTCACTCAATCATTCCTTATCAGTCGTCAATAGATCACTATTCCTCTCGGACGTACACAAATCAACCATGACCGAAAAAGTATATATCTCATACAACCACGTACATAAGCTTTGCCAACGTTCGGCCGAGGAAATCAAGAAATTCAAACCAGATCTGATGGTCGCCATCGGCGGCGGCGGCTTCATTCCAGCTCGAATCCTGCGAACGTTCCTGAAATCGCCCGGTTCCAAAAACATCCCAATCCAAGCCATCGGGTTGTCCTTGTACGAGGAGTATGTCTCGAATGCAAACGATCCTGCCGAGGGTGTCAGTCAGGCTGAGGAGGCTGGCGTCGAGGTCGTTCGGACCCAGTGGCTGGACTTCAATACCATGGAGTCACACGCATTGAGCTTGATAGGCAAGAACATTCTCGTTGTCGATGAGGTCGATGATACCCGTACCACACTCCACTACGCTATTTCAGAGCTCGCCAAAGACGTCAAGGCTCAGGCCGAAAAGCTCGGTCGCAGCCATGAAGTCACAAAGTTTTTCGTGTTTGTCTTGCATAACAAGGATAAGCCTAAACGGGCGCAGCTCCCCGAAGATATGATGGTGGAGGGAAGATACATAGCCGCCGAGACAGTTCCTGACGTGTGGATCGCGTATCCGTGGGAAGCTACCGATATTGACTTACAGACTAAACTGTCACTCGAGCAGGGAAATATTTAAGCGGGTAGACATATTGGGGCTCCGATACACGTAAAAGGCTTGTACGTCGTGTGACTAAAATTTTGATGGCGTGATGCGTTGGTTTATATTTTTTTCTTTTTTTTTTTTGTTTGAGTATCCACTTTTGCATATGTCGCTTTATGTATTTATATGACGTGTCTATTAATGGTTGGAACCGGTCACGACAAACGGTGTAATCACTCATTAATGGTTGACATCCAGCATATTTCAACACTACGGCATTATACATCCTTCCATCTATATATTACAAATAACTCTTTGTCTTACGAATCATAATTTATATCCCAAGCACGCGCGATAATTTATATATATACTCAAAATACGGTACTCAATAAATCCCGCGTTCTCACAAAGTAATCTCCTTTGATAGCAATGTGACGAGTTACCGGATTCACTGCTATGCGATCCAAAGGCAGTCCTAGGGCCGTCTGGATGTCCTTCTTCAGAGCCTAACGGAAGAGTTAGTTACAAAAATCTCAAGAGAGAGCAGCTATAACTTACATGCGCATCGCCTGTTATTCCTTTCACAATCGTTACCACAAGATTCCCACCATTCTTGAATTCCCTGTACACCGGTATGTTCCCGGCACTCGTCCGTTCGACGAAATAAAACCCATGCATGGTATCGGGCCCTCTAGGTGGATACTCGAATTTCAAAGGCGTCGAACCATCATTCGGCTCTTGAGGCAATACCGGCTCCCGCGGAATATTCTTAACTTTTCTCCTCTCTTTCGACGTCTTTATATCTCGCTTCGGGATCGTGGCGTACGGAACAACAACGTCATCAACAGATTCGATGGAATCGCTCTTCTCTAGCTGAAGCGACCGGATGCTGTTGCTGAAATTTCTGGTGACAGACGGTAAATTGCCCCGCGACACACACTTGCTTGACGTCGCGCGGCACACTTGCACCGATATTCTCGACGCCCGTAACAGTAGCATTGCTGTGTATTGCAATTGCAAAAATTGTGGATGCGGATAAATGTTTGCTCGGATCGTCCTTCAACGTTTTAAATGCACGTGACACCAAATTGTGCCCTAACCTGGACAATTATACGCGGCGTGCGCCCTAACAAAAAAAAAACGGGAAATTTTTATCAAGCTAAATTCGAGTCCATAAGCGAAAACATCACTATCGACAGTCGGTCCGTTTTTAATTTTAATTCTAATCGACTGTGTAAATCATGGCGTCGACAACTGCATCAAGCGATCTCGTACCGCGAATATTGCCGTATCTCGACCGTCTGCTCATCTTCGCGTTATTGGAGCACTTATCCGAGCAGAAGCTATATCCTGCCGATGTGCTGCTGCGGGCCAAGTACGATGTCATGAAAGACACAAATATGATGGATTACATCTCCGAGACATACAAGGCTATACATGGTGCAGATGCGACTGTTCCAGCCGAAATCACGGAACGCCGCAAGGAAGTGCTAGAGAAGCTTGCTGAATTCGAAAAGAAGGCGGAGAAGATTTTGGAGATTGTTCGGAATCCGGAGGTTGTCAATGCGCTACGGTCGGATTCGGCCCAGAATTTTAGCTATGTGAAGGAAAATTACGGCGTATGTGTTTGGATGTTCGTTAAGCTATGAGAACCCGGCTTGCTTATGATATAATTAGGTTACTCCTGAAATGGTCGACATTCTGTATCATTACGGTAAATTCCAGTACAACTGCGGCAAGTATACCGAAGCTGCTGAACATCTATACCAATTCCGGATGCTGGTATGTAATTGGTCTTCTCGCAAGATTCGTGATTGATCTCGGCTAACAATACAAATAGTCCGATGACCCAGAGTTGGTGATGTCGGCGACGTGGGGTAAACTCGCTGGCGAAATCGTCACGTTGCAGTGGGAAAACGCTGTCAGCGAGCTTCTCAAGATCAAAGAACTTATTGACCAAAAGAATTTCACCGACCCCTTAGTGCAACTCAACCACAGGACCTGGCTCATCCACTGGGCCCTGTTCTTCTTCTTCAACGCCGAGAACGGCCACGAAAAACTTACCGACCTTTTCCTGTCGCCCGCATACCTTAACGCCATCCAAACCTCCTGCCCCTGGATCCTACGCTATGTGACCGTGACTGTCCTTACCTCCCGTAACGCACGCAAAACGTCCGCTGGCCGGTCTTCGAACTACGCCACATACCAGAAGCAAATCCGCGAGCTCGTGCGCGTGATCAAGCAGGAGCGCTATGAATACTCTGACGCCGTCACAGATTTCGTCTACGCTCTCTATGTCGACTTTGACTTTGAAGAGGCTCAGAGGAAGCTTGCCGAATCCGCCGACGTGGTCAAAACAGACCCCTTCCTGGTCGGCTCGGCAGACGAGTTTTTGGAGTCTGCGCGTCATCTCGTATCCGAATTATATTGCCAGATTCACCAACGGATCGATATCAGTGACTTGTCAGCGCGTTTGAATTTATCGCCCGAAGAAGGCGAGAAATGGATCGTCAATTTAATTCGGGACACACGAGTCGACGCCAAGATTAACTTCTCGGAAGGCACGGTTATCATGAATCATCCACCACAGTCCGTCTACCAGCAAGTCATCGAGCGCACAAAGGGGCTTAGTTTCCGAACAAATCAGGTGCTCGCACATATGCTGACAACTCGGAGTGCCACTGTGAATGGTGCAGAAGCTGGCGAGGCTCATGAATAGGGAAAGAAATATCTATAGAAAAGATACTCGGGTTGTTTAGGTAGCCTTCTTGTAATTTATAGTCACGTTTCTTGTTAATCACCCAACTGTGGGTCGGACGATGGATTATACTTCATTATCATGCATAGCCCCTTCTTATATGTCCCAGGCCTTGCCTGCCACTAAGAAGTAGCACGGCGGAAGACGGAGCAAGTGTGAACTAATACGGAGACGAAAATGAGAAAGCAAGCCGCACAAGCAAGCCAGGAAGCAAAAATAGCTTTGTAGCAAATGGTAATGCCGGCACTAATTCATTATTTGTTGCACATAGTCAATGAGACATCTCGCTACCAGGCCCAACCCCACATAATTGGCTTAATTATGATTAAGCCCGGTTACCAAGGAAGAACAGACCCATCATAACTTCTAAGCACAAAATCGTCCTTCGCGGACACCCCATCGACGACGTCGAGCATTTTGGTTGCGCTTTCTTCAGAGTCGATCTGGCCGACTGGGTTCATGTCAGTCATGACGATGCCCGGATGGATTGGTATGACGGTGAAGCCTGATGAGTTGAGTTCAACGTGGAAGTACTACTTCATTAGCGTGGGACCCCGACAGATTTGTCATTAAAAACTCTTACCAAGCCGGCCATGTTCAGTGCGGCCTTGGATGCGCCGTAAGTATACGGGGCGCCAAATTGTGCAATCATGCCGGGACTTCTCTTGGTTGTTTCGAGCGATGAACCGGCAGTCGACACGAAAACAATCTTCTTTGTTGCGCGCTTCTCGAGCAGAGGAAGAAGCTTGGATGAGAGATAGACCGGCGCGATCACGTTAATTTGGAAAGTCTTCTGCGCATCTGCTGGCACGATTGTGCGGACCGAAGGTACCTTCGGGCCGAGGTTGTACACCGCGAGGTTCTACTTCTATTAGCCATTATCAAGCATACAAGAAATTTCACAACTCGTACATTCCAAAGCTCATCAATGCCCTCGGGAGCGATCTTCTCGATCTCGACAACAGCAGAGTCAACCGTCGCAATATCATCGGCGTCCAATTCAACAAGCGTCACATTCGGAAGCGAAGCAAGAGGTGTGCCAATGGCGTTCGCCTTGGACCGCACGGTCGCAATAACAGTGTCACCACGATTGCTGAATTGCGTCGCAAGCGCCAGACCGATACCTAATTTTGTTAGGAGTAATCACTCACCAGGAGGGAAGACACATACCTCTGTTGGATCCGGTGACCACGATGACTTTAGAAGACATTTTTCTTGCGTTGCTGCTAATTAAGAGCACAAACACAGAGCACCCCAATTACCGGGTCATCGACTTATATTGTTGGACTGTCGGTTGTGTCCAACTCGACATCTTACATAACTGTCAGGAGCAACCGCATTCATAGCTGGCAAAATGCTGATTAATTCGCAACGGCAATGTACATCCTGGCGAAGCGAGCGTTACCAAATTTGGAAGAGGAGGATACCTTATCGACCCAGTGCTGGGATTCTAATACAATAACTAGTTAGAGACCAATGATTTGATTAGTAAGTGTTATTAGTAAGTGTAAATAAATCTCATTCAAAAGTATCCAGCCGCACCAGGGATGAAGTTTCGTTTATCGTATGATATAGATCGTATAACCTAGCGGAGAAGGTTAGGGTCATATCCGTTGATGATCGCGTCTTTGCGAGTACTTGACAAGTCACCAAGTGCCAGCCTCGCCGCCGCAGCGGTAGGCACCCCGAACATGGGAGGTTCGTCGCTTATTGAACATCCTCAACTTCCAGCTGTTTGTGGGGATCTGGTCCTACAAAATGAGATCTTTTTACATAATATCCAGATGGACGCAGTTCGACAAAAGTATGTTCTTCGTCCAATCGGGACTTCCCGGGCCTACGAGCCGATTCAGCGTCGGTTCACTGTAAGTGAAATGTAAATCCCAAGTACGGTTGAGGTAGCAGCACACTCACTGAAACAACTTCAGGAATGGTGCGACGAACGCCAGTTTGTAGATGGGCAACTGGCGACCGAGTCGAAGCTGATTGCTTTCCTACAGACCGAGCTCATCGAGAAAGGGTCTCGGAATCGGCAACTGCCGTATTCTGTGAGCACCCTGAAGCTCCATGTTGCTGCGGTCACAGACTTGTGGAAGCAGCAAGTTGACTTCGGTCTGAACCCCATCCGACCCCCGGCACCACGAACGTACCGAAATGGAATTCACTATCGTTTCCATATCGCGATTGTGCTTCCTCCATCGTGACTTTAGCTCCTTTTCCAAATTTAGAACCCCATCCGACCCCCCGCACCACGAACGTACAGGCAATTCTCAGTACGTACTCAGTGAATGCGCATCAAACAGTTCTCGGAAGAGAACTGTACCGGCTCTCGTCCGTCTGATGTGCCTATTTATCCGCGACTTTATTCATCGTGCGTTCCGGGGCATGACTAGAGAGGATGTTCGCAGACGGTAGAGTCCTGCAAGCTTGCGATACGCAAAAGTTCAGCGTGCACTATGTCCATCACGCACTGTACCTGGACAATGCACATTGCAGCATGCAGACTTTTGTTTACGAGTTAGAGCTGTTTTTGCGCCGGTCATTGGAGCAGTACGTCGCGGAGTTCGATGACGCGCCCGAAATCATACACCGCGCGATCAAGGTGGGTCTGTTCGACATGTCTGTCTATATCGCGGTGCGGGGTCCATTTTCGACGAGTACAACGCCGACGGGATGCGAAAGGTCGCCCATGCAATACTTTCGCGACCGGATGATTACGGGGATCGGGTCAGGGCCACTTAGATTTCTTACTGGGCAACTACCTGCTCTTGCGTGGGAGCAACAGGCGACAGGTGGGGCTGACAGATTTATATCTGCTGCCATTAGAAAATGAAGGACCCACGAAGTGTAAGGTTCTTGTGGTCTTGCTCTGCAATGGCAAGACCAACCAGCATGGTCGAGTAGATCATGCTGGCGCCATGAGGAACCAGGAGGTCCTGATCTGCCCCGTGGTTCTCTTGGCCTTGCACTTGTTTTACGGGTTTCAATCGACCGGGAGCCTTTCCCTGTGCTCCGGTCCAATGAGACCTGGTTCGACACGAAGTTGTTCATTCATTATGGTATGACAATCTGATCTATTGTGATAGCTACCCAGCTTGGGAAGGAAGAATTTTTTTGGCTGACGTTTGCATTCTTTCCGGCTTAAAGCCCCTCGCAGGCGCGGTACTGACCGAACAACTCCGATAGACTACAAAAACACTCAAATGAAGTGGACAAACAAAATGTTTACAGAGGCGAACATTCAGTCCACCAAAAAAACTCATGCCGGTCGTAAAGCCGGTGCGCAACAGTACATGAGGAACAGATTCGCCGCGCCGGAAGGTGGAACAGAGACAGTTACCTGACCTCCTGTCGCAAGAATGAGCCGCACGGCGGTATGCACTTGCCCTGATTGGGAGTGAAGCAGCGTTGTTAGCAGAATACCATTGAACCTATTGGCTCATGACGGGTTTACTCTGACCTGAACTACTCAACAGCATAGGTTTTCGACAATAACACACCCTCATAACAATTGAGAGAGACTCTTCCGTTCACGATACGACGTCATGGCAAGAAACGACGACGAACCTATGAGTTCGGCACCCAAACCCATACCAGCTTATCCAGTCCCTCCAGGAAAGAATCAGCGAACTGGAACTCGCTATTCATAATCAAATAACTAAGGCTACACCTCTGAAGATTGGCAAGGTTAACCCCTTTAGCGGAAAACGTGGAACACTCAAGACTTACCTAGCACAAATGCAACTTTACTTATCGAACAACCTGGGAAAGTTTACGAGTGAAGCCGACAAGGTTTTGGCCGCAGCTACCTTCCTTGAAGGAGACGCTATGAATTGGTTCGGTCTAATGAGACATCGTCTCCAGTTACACGGATTCTGTGATGTTAATTGGGCAGGTGATTATGATACACGCAGGTCCACTAGTTTCTATCTTGTTCAGATCAACTCTGGTACTGTCACTTGGAACTCGAAGCGACAGAAGTCGGTGGCTCTCTCGACCGCCGAGGCAGAATACATGGCTTTAAGTGAAGCCGTTAAAGAGGCGATTTACCTTCGCCGGCTGTTACAGGAATTGGGCTACGCCCAGGCAGAGCCTCCGTTTATTTATGAGGATAACCTTAGTTGTATCTCTATGGCGTATAATCCTACGTTTCATGCCCGCTCAAAGCATATTGATATTCGGTATCATTATGTAAGGGAACGCATCGAGTGCAAAGACGTTTCCTTGGTTCATCAGGCTAGTAATGAAATGCTCGCGGATATGTTCACCAAAGGACTTCCTAGGGTCCGATTTCAAGATCTCAGACGTGGATTACAGATGACTCAGTGAGTTACAGTGCAGCCTGAGGGGGAGTGTGAGAGATCGGTGTTTCCTCCTAGATAGTCAGTCTTCACTAAAAACTTGACGGCCTTTTTCTCCGAGGTTTCCTCTGAGTTTTCTCCGTGGTGGAGGTGCCCCGCTCAGTAGGTACTTGGAGATTGGTCTATCCTTGAGGTCGGTTGGTGGCGACCTGGCCAGTCGCCACTTCCGTATCCTGATCTAGTTAGCGGTTTTGCCGTTGCCCCACTTGGCGAGATCATGAGCTCTGATCTCGCGTTTGCTGTAGTCTGAGATGGTCGAATGAAGCAAGTTCATTCGCCGGTGTTGGTGGCGAGTGGGGGAGTTCTGAGTGGTTTTGCCACCTCGATTGGAGATGTTGCTCGTGTATATATAGACGTGAATCGTCGTGAGACTGGTCGTCATTGAGATCAGAGTCTTAGCTCCCCTTCCTGGTTCGATACGAAGCTGTTTATTCAGTACGTATGTCCAATCGATCCCCATTTGTGGTAGCTGCCCGGCTTGGAAGGAGAACCTACTAACGTTTCTAATCGTTTGGCTTAGGAGGGGTACTGATCGTACAACGCCTATAGACTATAAGAACACACAAATGAAGTGGACGAAGTTTTTAGGGCTGTTATTATCCGCCGTATTACGACCGATACGGTGTCTAATAAGGCGGATATCCGCGCCCAACAGAGCCCTACAAGTCGTCAACTGAGGATGTCGTATATAGAATGGGATTTTTGGAACAATGGCTGTGCACGCTTGGCAAGGAGCAAATCGTCCATTCTTATTACCCTAGGAGGAAGTCCTCGCTTGTCCAAATTGATCTTATCCATTCTAAAACCACATCTTCTTCTCAGTCAGTCGTACAAACGCGCCTCCTTCTAATGCTTGTAATTTCGGTATTTTTATAAGCCTCGATTGCTAATAGAATTCTTCCTAACTACCTTGCCGATCACAGCCCCCAAAGGAATGGGGCCCACGTGCCGCCGATCCGCACTGATTCGCCAGGTCAATTGTTGCATTCAGGAAAGGCACTGATAAAACGATCACCCACTTGATTGCAGAAGATTGGTATGAATCCCAAAAGAGTTCATCGACTCTTACACTGTTATCATTCGACGAGGTATATCAACATTAAAGCCAAGCAGCACCTGAAGTGGGCAATGCAAGAGGAAAATATACGTGAAGCTCTGAATGCGCATTGGCAGGCATCAGCAGCCGGTGATGCAAACGCGGAACACGATATTTACGATGAGGCTGCCATCTGTGATTATCCGCAGTCAGGCGAGCGAATCCTCGGTCGAAGCAATTTGCAGGCCTTGCGCAGCCATCATCCCGGCAAGCCATCAGGCTTCAACGTGAAGCGAATTCTCGGCCATGGTGATCTCTGGATCACTGAATACACAATCACCTACCAGGGGCGACCAGCATACACAGTGAGCATTATGGAGTTCCGCAACGGCAAGGTGGTGCACGAGACTCAGTATTTCGCGGACCCCTTCGAGGCGCCGGCCTGGCGACAACAATGGGTTCGGCAGATCGCGTGATTGATGAAGGTCTGCGACTGTCACTGACCAGAGCGCGATGATTGAGTCTTTGTATATATATCATTGCTTTAGCTTAGTATCCCATGAGTAAATTTTACTATTACGATGACGGATGATGTACAATTTCATTATATTAAACTCTACTAGATTTACTTTTCCGTATTTGGCCTAGTCAATACTCTACCTGTATTGAATCTGCACACCACAAGCACGGCAAGAACCTGGAGTGTCTCCGTAGCCGGTTATCGGTTCTTGCATTATGGTTTGTCCCCGCTGCCCGTACACGGTCGGCAGCAGGTTTGGCGGAGCATAAAAGGAGGCATTTGTCGTCGCCGTCAGACCAAGGGAAAAGATCTTGTCTTCCAGTTCTTGCCTTTGCCCTGACATGCTTGAATATCGATATTGCTCCATGAAATAATACATTAACGTAGTTGCTTCAAAAATATGTACACTAATCTACTAAATACTCAATATCCGGAATTGACTCAATGATTTTGCGCACAATCTCATCGTCACGCATCTTCGCATCTGTTAATTTCGGAGCAGTAGGCAAAAGTGTCGTACTTCTGCGTTTGCCTTCTCCGCGGATCATAGATCGTGCCTCAGATGATGACGACGCGGATGATGAAGACGGCGATGATGAGAGATTCATTGATGATGCCGGCGACAACGGTTTAGGTGGCGGGATATATACTGAGGTCATATGTTTTGGTTGGTGGACGACCTGGGAAGGCCGTGTTGCTGTCGATGCTTGTACCGCGGTTCCGGCATTTGGTCGGGAGCCTTGGTCTGGTTGTTGTGGAGATGTGGGATCGTCTTTGGTGCCCTGGGTTCGTTCCTGGACGGCATTAGATGGTGTAGATCCCATTAGGGCTGCCCAATCGTCGTGATCTTCGAAAGTATTCATTTTCACGGTAGTTGGCGCCACCGTTGTCGGCTGGAGTACAGTATTAGATCCAACCGTTGGCTGTACTGGTTGCATCGGCGCAATTGATAATTCATCGCTGGTATTTTTGGATGAACTGCCGGACTGGGGTAACTTATTCGGCGGTACCGCCTCGTTTCCGTTCGTTACGGCTGGACCCCAGATGTCGTCTGTCAAATCGTCGACGAAAGATGGAGTCTGTGTATCGAGCCGCAACGCTGGACGCTGTATCGGTATCGGTGGACTGTCGACCTCCGTGAAGTGGCCCCAATCATCCACAATGTTACCTTCTTGAGTAGTCGTGACTGGACCCGACACACGCCTCGAAGCAGCCGTAGGTTGCAAAGCCGCTGGCTGCAGCGAAGGCGTTAACGGAATCGGATTAACTAACGCCGGTTGTGCATGTATTGGTAAGGAGGAAGATGAGGCCTCTCCCCATACACCGCCACTAACTTCGTCATTCCAGCCGAACGAAATATCAGGAGGCTCAGTTTTCACTAACTCTGGAGAAGAACTAGTCACCCGCCCTAATCGTGGCGGCCCTAAGGCCGCGCCATTGCTTGGACCTCGATCCATTGCAGCGGCCGTAGCCATGCTTTCCATCGCGGCAAGATGCGTGGGACTACTAGGGCCCTCTGCATTATCCCAATCGAACAGCCGTCCAACTTCTTTCTGCTTGTCCTTCCATACTTCGACTACCTTCTGAACTCGAGACTGTATTTCTGTGTTCTTCCATTTCACACGAATACCATCATCGGTCGACTGTGAATTGACTGTATTGATTGAGGCCGACGAAGGAGAAGACGAGCGAGGAGGAGTAGACACGCGTGGAGTCGGAGTGAAGAATTGGCGGGTTGGACGTGTTAGCATGGCACTCAAATTTAAGCTATATTGTAATTAGCAGCAGTTTCAGTGTAGATGTCAAACTTTGTAGTCATACGCTTTGCCATGACCGAGGAGCTGCGAGGCAAAAGCACTCGAATCTGAGAAATATTTTGCTATGCTCTCGCGCTCGGTATCGACAACAGGAGGCATTGGGAAAATATCCGGAACTAATTCATTAGGCGACCGCGACGGTTTCTCCGGTTCTGGGGCAAAGGGATTGGAGAATGCAAAATCGTCAGAATCGTCCAGTCCTTCTGGCGCGGTGAATAGTGACACAGGCACAGGCAGGCTTGTATCTGGCGAGAATGTGGGCACGATTGGAGACTGCCTTGCCATATTCCCTTCATCTTGTTGCGTAGAATCAGCACGTCCATGCATCTCGTCTGGCGATTCAGCTTGGTGTTCAATTTCAGTCTCGATAATAGCCGGATTTACAGCGTTATTCGGTTTAACTGCAATATCCGCAGTCTCGACTGCATTAATAACTTCCTTTACTTCAGTTTCCTTTTGTGCAATGTCATCAAGCTCGCCGGTCAGACTGTCCATCTTTTCTGTCTCTTGTCCGGGTGCCATGCTATCTCGGGGTAGTTGTATGTTCTCCACTGCCACAGTGACCTCATTATTCGGAACAGGCTCCTGCTCGTCGTCTAAAATATTTGCGTGAATGGAGTCCTCCGCTGTAGAGGTACCGAAAGTTGTCTTGGTACGATGAGAACCTTGTTCAGACGAGTCCTCCACATTATTTGGTACGTTAGCGGACACATGTTCGTCATAACTCGAACCATCGCCCGTTTGGCTCCATTGCAGATTCTCATTTTCCACTTGAAGACCGTTGACGTTGGCATGATTCGGATCATGGTTTGATTCGCTAAATGATGGTGGCTCATATGGAACTTCCTTTGGCAGTGATATCGTTTGCTCCGGAAAAACTACTGGCGCAAATGGATCAGGAGTCGGGGACACTGCGGTTGCCCATGGATCGTTCTCGTCATCCACGTCTGTCTGCTGGGTGCCGTTCACGTTCGCCGAACTCTGCACTTTCTCGAGGCCATTCTCAAAATCGTTCCGCGGAGGCACCGGTGTCGTATTAGACCAATCGGGGATAACGTCGCCAAGTGCCCATGCTGAAGTGGACGATGACTCGGGAGACGTTGACGACGCGAAGGAGCTCCATGGGTCCATAGCTATGCTTCCTTACGCGTCGGGACAAGCTATAAGCTGTTGTGCATTTGGGGTCTCCTGAGAGACCAATCGCAGCGGTAGCGCTTGGTTGCTATTATGATCCGTGTTAAGAAATATATATTGGCGGCAGATGCAGATTCCAGCATCGATATTGTTGGAGCCGCCTAAACCTGCACTAGACCACAAACCCCTTATAATGACCGACTCACTTGGGGACCCGCTGAAATTAATTACGGCTAACAAAAAAAAATTTAGGGTCTGATAAAATACAGAGCCAATTCCAATCTTTGTTCCAATCAGTTTTGCAGCAGTATTTGCCGAACGCTTACCTGGGAGTTAGAATGCCACTTACACAAGGGCCCGAAGTTCAGGCCGGCGTCCCTGCGGATCCAGACGCTCTTCTCGAGATGCTCTCGCTCAATCAGAAGGCGCGTATTACGACCGAAGGACCTTCTACAGACGACGACGAGGAAGACGTCGTTGACCTTGTGGACGACATTGACGATATTGACAATGTGAGCGCGAGTGTAAGTGTCGTGTCCGCTTCCCAGCCCAGAACGACGCCATCTTCACCACTGGCCGGTGGCAGTTCAAAGACTGTACCTTCTCATCTGGCATACACTCACCCTCACCTTGGAACAACACCTACTGCGGCCGCGAAGATATCACGACCGGCATCGCCGTATACATTAAATCCACCAATTGATTATGACGGCCTGTCATGGCCTTCTATTGGAACTCGTGAAAGGCTGGAATCGACGGCTGAGGAGACGGCGGCTAAGATTGGCAGAATTGCTGATGCCGTTCGAGTCATTCTTACTGAGATTGGGGAAGATCCCACGAGAGAGGGTCTGCTGTCTACACCGGAGAGGTATGCAAAGGCAATCATGTTCTTTACCAAAGGTTACGAACAAAACATTCGAAATGTCATCAATCGTGCGGTATTCGAAGAAGACCATGATGAAATGGTCATAGTCAAGGACATCCCAGTGTTTTCTCTGTGCGAACATCATATGGTTCCATTCACTGGAACTATGTCAATTGGCTATATTCCCAATTCTCGTGTTCTCGGTCTGTCAAAATTGGCCCGTATTGCGGAAATGTTTGCTCGACGTCTGCAAGTGCAAGAGCGACTCACGAAACAAGTCGCACTAGCGGTATGGGAAATATTGAGACCACAGGGTGTCGCTGTAGTTATGGAGGCATCACACATGTGTATGGTCATGCGAGGCGTGCAAAAGCCTGGAAGCACAACCGTCACCAGCTGCATGCTGGGTCGATTCCGAGAAGCACAAAAAACTCGAGAAGAGTTTTTCTCTTTGTTGGACCGCAGGTAAGCTTTTGGGTTGTATTATTGATGAATTTTTGTTTTTACTCTCAACTCGTTGTTTGCATTCTCTTTGCTGTGTTAGTTTTGTCAAATTTTGATTACTGGGTTCGGAAAATGGGGATAAAAAGGGTCAGGTGGGCGGAGCTTCAACAGCATTTGGTTTGGGCCGTGATATTCATTCAACCGTGTAACTATAGTTATTCATGTTATTTGTTGATTTGTTTATACTAGCTAGAGGGGGTGGGGCCTCAGGAACGCTATATTATGAATACAGAATATGTATATATTGATAATTGACGATGGCGTGTGTGCCATGCGGCGCGGCTGTAAAACTTCAAAACCCCGGATTAATTTATTTTCTCTGCACGCCTATAACTACATACAATTTTTTCTAACGAGCCAATTGTCATTTCACGATGCGGATTTCACGGCTGCATATCCGCCGACCGAAATGCACGTCACACTTATTCGCGTCACCACAATTGTTACTGAAATACTCGCGGCAGTTCGTTGCCGGCTACGCCCATGAAGCCTACGGCCATGATTCCTCGCCATATGTGGACCTAGTACCCGGTCCCAATGACGCTATATTCGTAGCAATGTCTGGTGGCGTGGACTCTTCTTTTGTGGCTCACTTGCTTGCAAGCAAATACACAAACGTCACCGGCGTATATATGGCGAACTGGACGCAACCACGGACACCACGGCATGAAATCAATAGAAAGATCTCGACGCGGATTAGCAAAAATCCTGAAAGGTTGCGGCAGTATATTGAACAGGAAGAGCAACGGAATAGACAGTCTATGGAACTAGGTGTATCATGCACTGAGACGGAGTGGAACGATGTCCGACAAGTGTGCCAGGACTTGAATATTCCGGCCATTCGTCTCAATCTTGAAAAAGAATATTGGACCGAGGTGTTTCAACCCATGATCGACAGATATTCAACCGGCCGGACGCCGAACCCGGATGTGGATTGTAACAGATATATTAAGTTTGGAAAGTTATACGACCTAATCGAGAGCACTGCGATGCAGCAAGGTGCATCCAACTGGTGGCTGGCGACAGGGCATTATGCCAGAACGGCCATTCATAAAGATACTGGCGAAGTGCATTTACTAAAGCCGAATGATCACACCAAAGATCAGACATTTTATTTGGCCACAGTACCACAGTCACGGTTACATAATGTCCTCTTTCCGATGCAGCAGTACGTCAAAAAGGAAGTCCGAGATCTCGCAATTAAAATGAAAATCAGAACAGCTTATAAACCGGACTCACAAGGGCTATGTTTTGTACAGCCTACAGTGTCAGCAAAGGCCGCTGAGCAGGCTTTCCGGGAAGGCAGAAAGATTTCTAGCAACACGAGTGGGTATCGACACTTTCGAGAATTCCTCAGCGAATATATACCTGAGAATGAAGGAAATATAGTGACATACGATGGAGTTGTCGTCGGCAAGCATTCGGGTTTGTGGTCGGCGACTATTGGCCAGAGAAATGGGATTACCGGTGGCAAAATAAAAGATCAGAAAGAGGACGGTCCTTGGTACGTGGTTGAGAAACGACAAGAGACGAACGAAATTGTCATTGCGCCAGGCCGCAATAATCGTTGGCTCTTGTCATCGGCCATGACCTGTTGCGAATGGTCTTGGCTGGTTGACAACGAAGAACGTCCAGAGGTTTACAACTTAGCTACACGTGGTGAATTGACAGTTCGGTGCCGACCACTACAAAATCCCATGATAACAATACGACAGATTGAGGATTTAGGAAATCAAAATATCAGACTTGAGTTTACCGGCACTGCTCACGGCATCGCGCGCGGCCAATACGGAGTATTGTACCATAGAGATAGAGTGCTTGGTGGTGGACGCACGGAATCTATCGAGCTATCATATAGTGAGGCAGAAAGAAAGCAAGATAATATGGATGGATTGAACGACGCTGTATAATAGTTGGGTCTTTTCTTCTGCAATGACATGGAGGTGTACATTAGTCTATTCGGGCTCATTAGCATTATATTTCAACCATTCAACGCTCAAAAGAAAATATAAAGAGAACTATGTTTAACTTAACCTAACTAGATGATTAAAAAATCAAATTGCAAAAAAAAATTGCCTTGAAACGGATTCGAACCGATGATCTCAGCATTACTAGTGCTGCGCCTTACCAACTTGGCCATCAAGGCTTTATCGGTAAGCCTATCCAGAAATTGATAACCACAATGCCCATACCGAGGTTAGGGTATCCAGATGAGAATTATGGGACAAATGGACCTTACAAATATGAAGCGTTATCGAATATGCAAATAAATGAAGCTGGCACTTTGACAGATATTGTATTTATTTTTTTATGATATTTCTAGGGCTAGAAAACGTCGAGTTTGTGGTATCTCTCTGAATCGGCATTCGGAGTTCCCTTTGCTCTATACCCAAACTTAATGTTATTGCTGACAAGAACGTGCAGTGCTGCACCAGTCACTGGCGCACGAAGATATAGATCCCCATTCCTACTAGATCTTTAGAGAGGAATTAGCTCAAAGGATTGATTTTATAGGAAACAGAAAATAAGTTGCCATGCCGAATTCCAGCATAGAGGAGAAGGTCGAAGCCAAGGTGGGGAAGGCGGCGCACGACATTGCCAGTGGAGAGGCGCCAGAAAGCACCGAATCGAACTTGCGATATGCAGCATATGCGAATCGATTAAGGGCATGTACTTTGGACTTTGAACTGCTGTTTGCTGTTGTGGCTTAAGTAACTAACTCGCTGAGCTTAGACCGTATGGAACACCTGCGGAGTATTTTGTCTGTGGTTGACTACAAAGAGCTGATTCGGTGATAGATCGTGTTGGCAGCACAAAGATATGTCGCATACACGTCTGATATTGGCGAATCTTTTCGTCCTGTTGTCACACCGACTGTCGTTACTGCTGCCTATGGCATCAGTTGGGCGTATGTACTGGGCGACGTCGCCTACGAAGGGTACAAGGTATTATGAACAGAATATTTATAAATGGAGCCCTGATATCATTGCTAACGTCCGGGTTTTGGTATAGGCCCGCCTGCATGAACAGGTCTTTTTGGAGGCTAAAGCCAGGGGTGACGATATGAGCGGCAAGGAGAAGCCTAACTGGATGTTGACGGTGGTGCAACGTGGTATATTCCAGAGCATAGCTAGTATGGGTCTGCCTGCGTTTACGATTCATTCTGTGAGTCACTAATTTCATTGGAGTCATTAAATATGACGTGTCTAATTTTTTTTTTGGGTGAAAACTAGACGGTAAAGTATTCCGGAATAGCCATGAAGAATGTTAAGAACGTCAGGTTACGAACCTGGGGTCCCGTAGGGCTAGGGTTGGCCGTCGTCCCTGCGTTACCATATCTCTTTGACGAGCCGGTCGAGGAGGCGGTTGAATGGGTTTTCGAACAGGGCAAGTCCGCATATAAGGACTTTAATAAGAAGGACTTGTAACTGCTTTGTAAATATAGATATATTTTGTGGTCGATACATGTGTTCAAGAATATCGTAATGATACAAGTACAGCTTCGCCAGATTGTCGGACCAGCGCCAAAGGTAGTGCATGGGAATATATTCCTAACTGTGATGACATGATCGGTCACTTACAACTATACATATACACCGATCCCGGAAAAATTACAGAAACAATAAACTTATTATGCACACCCCAAATCATAAAATATCGTACAACACCATCTTGCTTTAAGCTTAAGATATAAAAATAAATAATGTTCATGCTACCATCTTAATCTAACCAGAGCACATCTCGCAAGCCTCCTTATTTTCGATAGAGCATTGGAGAACTTTGTCATTGTAAATATCAAACTCCTCGGCAGTCATTTCACCTTTTTCTACTTTTTGCTCCATCTCAGCCCGCTTCCGCGACAACATACCGCCAGCAGTAGCTCTTTTCGTGGAGGGGGACTCCTCGACAGCCAGGGACACATGAGTGGTCTCTTCATCATCATCCTCGGATGGGACAGCAGATGAGACGGGAGTACTGGTATCCTTCTCAGATGGCTCAAGCACGGGACTGCCTTGGTTCATGTAGTATGACGCTGGCGAACGACGGGCATTCTCACCCGTCAACTTGGCGGGAGTTGATGATACCTTGATACCCTGTCTGAAAGGTTTGCGACCACCAAGCGTAGGAGTCTTTGCGACATTGCTGTCAACGACTTTGAGAGCTTCTTGATCGACAGTAAACTGGATCGGTGCACTGGCAGCCATCGTGCGGAGGTAGTACATGCCTGTCTTGAGTCCCTTCTTCCAGCCATAGAAATGCATACTGGTAAGCTTACCCATGGTGGGGTTCTTGATATGAATGTTCAAACTCTGACTCTGGTCAATGTACGGAGATCTGTCAGCAGCCAAGTCAATGATATGCTTCTGAGAAATTTCCCACACGGTCTTGTAAAGCGCCTTAATGTCAGCCGGGATGTTGGGAATATTCTGAATCGAACCGTTGTCCGCGATTATACGGTTCTTCATGTTGTCGGACCAGAGACCCATGTCGACAAGGTCTCTCAACAACCATGGGTTCACGATCTGGAACTCACCGGCCAGAACCCGGCGTGAGTAAATGTTGGAGGTGTATGGTTCGAAGCATTCATTAAATCCCAAAATTTGGGACGTAGACGCCGTAGGCATGGGAGCGACAAGCAGCGAGTTACGCATGCCATACTTGGCGAGATTGTCTTTTAGCTCGTCCCAGTCCCACAAATCAGACGGAGTAACGTTCCACAGGTCATACTGGAGCATGCCCTTGGAGGCAGGGGAGCCAGGGTAAGACTCGTAGTGACCAAGCTCTTTGGCGAGTTCGATTGATGCCTCGACGGCACCGTGATAAATGGTCTCAAATATCTGGATGTTGAGCTGTTTCGCACCAGGAGAGTCAAACGGAAGACGAAGAGCGAGGAAAGCATCAGCCAATCCCTGGACACCAAGAGCAATAGGGCGATGTCTCATATTACTCTTTCGAGATTCAGGGACAGGATACATGTTTATGTCAATGATCTTGTTCAAGTTGCGGACCACAACTTTTGCGACATCATGAAGGCGATTAAAGTTGTACCAAGACCCCTCATCGTCGTGCTCAATGAAGGAAGGGAGAGCTAGGGAAGCAAGATTGCATACGGCAACCTCGTCCGGGGAAGAATACTCGATGATCTCGGTGCAAAGATTTGACGACTTAATGGTACCAAGATTCTGTTGATTGGACTTGCGGTTGCAGGCATCCTTGTAAAGCATGAATGGATTACCAGTCTCAGTTTGAGCTTCGAGAATAGAGTACCAGAGCTTCTGGGCCTTGATAACTTTTTTGGCGCGGCCTTCTTTCTCGTAACGGTCATACAGAGCCTCAAATTCGTCACCCCAAACGTCAGCCAAACCTGGAGCCTCGCTTGGGCAAAACAAAGACCAATCCCCATTAGCCTCGACACGCTTCATGAACAAGTCTGGGATCCAGAGAGCATAAAACAAGTCACGCGCACGGACCTCCTCCTTTCCATGGTTCTTGCGGAGATCGAGAAATTCAAAGACGTCTGCGTGCCATGGCTCTAGGTAGATGTTGAACGCGCCAGGACGCTTGTTGCCACCCTGATCAACATAACGAGCAGTATTATTGAAAACACGAAGCATGGGAATGATGCCATTTGAGGTGCCATTAGTGCCGGCAATGTAAGATCCAGTGGCGCGGATGTTATGAATGTTAAGACCAATACCACCAGCAGTCTTGGAAATGAGCGCGCATGTTTTAAGTGTATCATAGATACCTTCGATAGAGTCATCCTTCATTGCCACCAAAAAGCAGGACGCTAGCTGCGGCTGTGGAGTTCCAGCATTATAAAGCGTAGGCGATCCGTGAGTGAAGTACCGCTGCGACATGAGACTGTATGTCTCGATTGCGCTCTCGATATCGTCACCATGGATACCAACCGCAACGCGCATTATCATATGCTGTGGGCGCTCAGCAACCTTGCCATTGATACGTAGGAGATAAGATCTCTCAAGAGTCTTGAATCCGAAATAGTTATATTGAAAGTCACGGTCGTAGACAATAGCCGAGTTAAGTTCCTCAGCGTGCTCCTGAATGATATTATAAATATCCTCCGCAATCATGGGCGAGTGTTTGCCAGTCTTCGGGTTGATGTAGTGATAAAGATCTGATACCACTTGCGAGAACTGCTTCGTCGTCTGCTTGTGAAGATTAGAAATAGCAATGCGCGCTGCAAGAACCGCATAATCGGGATGTGCTGTGGTCAAGTATGCAGCAGTCTCTGCGGCCTAAACATCAATTAATGAATTGCCGACGGACTAACCAAACGCGTCGCCTGCACTTACCAAATTATCCAACTCAACAGTTGTCACTCCCTGATACACACCAGAGATAATTTTCTGGGTGATGGCGGCAGCATCGACATGTTCAGTGTCAAGACCGTAGCAAAGACGCGACACACGCGCTGTGATCTTGGCGACCAAAAAGTCAGTATCACTAGTTACAAAACGGTGCAGCACAAATAATTATTCAAACATCGTAAAAAAGTCCCAAAAGAGTACTTTAGGAGAGGAAGAGACTGAACTACGCGAATCATCATAAACATACCTTGTCAAACTGAACACGTTCTTTCCTTCCGTCTAAAAGACGTGTCAACCAGACGTTAATCGACTATGACGACAATGCCGGACATACCTCTCTTATACACGAACATGATATATAATGCGAAGAGGAAATGAGAATTTGCAAAGGCCTGGCAGTGGCCTGGTGATGGACAGGAACAAAGTGCAAAGTGACAACGCGAGTGGGAAGAACGCGACATTGCGGGCGACTGAATTATTTTATACGCGGTCGCAGCCGCACGCACGAAATTTAGTCAGCGAATCCTGCACGCGTCAGGCGCGCGTCAACCTCCTAACCAAAAACAACACGTCTCTGCTGGCCCCAACGCGTCACCCAACCGACCCAGTTCGCCCCATAATAAGGTTGGCGATAATGACTACTATTATTATTATTATTATTATTAATTATAATACAGATATATTCCGGATTCGCCGCTAGCTAACTATAATATCCTCTCCGTTGTTAAGCTTGAGGAAGCAGGTAGTAGTTCACTAGGCCATTTCCGCACAGTCACGCTAGACATACTCGAAGTCAGTCGATTAACTAGTTAAAAACGAGATGAGTAATCCTGCGCTCGCGTAATCACGCGTCCTCGCGTCTCGGCGCGATGCGTTGCTTTCATAGGCCCGAATTTAGGGAGAAAGCTCCTGCCTTGTGGCTGAATACGTCGCAATCTTGCTTTTAGCTTACTTATAAGGGCCCACAGGTCTCTTAACAAACTTTACTTACATTTAAATTAATATCCAACTCAGGAGCATCTGCTGACCGGCCCAGGTCTAGTGCTGCATGGCGCATGCCACCATTTAGCTGCTTTGGGATAGAAGATATCGTCCATATCGCATGAGTAGTTGCTGGCAAGCTTCTGGACAAATGAATATACAACGTAACGAGAGCTGCGGAACTGATCTTTTCAGCGCAAAGTCATACTACCACCACCACCACCACGACGACGACGACGACGACGAAACACGATTTCGGCCAACTGTTGCTGTACAGCAGAATATGTAGTAGCTACACGTACTGGCAAAAGGCAATTCTTTGGCCACCTGCTCCACAAGTACTGTTACGTACGCAACCACTTCACATGTCTGTCTTGCAATAAACACGGAGCATGTACTGATGTCAACTTCACCGACGTTGTGACAAGCGATAGTTAATACAAGAGGACATGCCAGAAAATAAACCATGCTACCACTCGCCACGACAAGCAACCACAGGCATTCCACTCAGAAAAATCGAGTTTGAAGATCATAATAACTGAGTATATGAATGTTCACAGAGCGTATTACTCGGCCCATTTATGTCCACATTTGAGACGAGACTGCTAAGTTACTTCCAGCAAACCATAACGTTTGCATCCTTTGAATATTTGGATTACGTAGATGCCCTTATCAGTGTTCTCCCGCCCTTTTTGTCCTTACCTGGAGAATTGTTTTGTGCGAGATATAAATATGAATAGCGAGCCGATACACAATCATATGGAAACATACAGGGATTAAATATATGCCAGTGACAAGCAGACAGCGTCACAGCAGGAATTAAAGAAATACTAACTGATTATATACGCGAGTGACAAGCAGACAGCAGGAATTAAAGAAATACTAATCAGTTCTCTTAACTACTCTTTGGAACCGATTTATGGCCGTGCCGACCATTGCCCGGCGGACAATATCCATAAAACTATCGGAATTGAAGAAGTCGACCACAATATTGGCTGCAGCGTCGCTTCCTAGTACATCGGGCGGTATGCATTCTCCCAGTCGAATATCTCCAACCGATGCTGGTACGCTAGAGCTTTCGTCTCTGCCCTCATCTATGAGAACCTATGATTAAAAAATTCACACGGGTTAGTGTTCTGGGTTAGTTGCCGGTTCGAACAAAGCTGGCCTTACATATTTCACGCTTGTCAGAGAGCTTACTCCGTCAGAGTCTGGGGCCCTTCGCACGACTTCAACGAACGCCTCAGAAATTTCGTTCAACCAGATGTGCCCTCCAAATTCCAAGGGCCCAAATTGGGAGAAACTTGGCGACAGCCAGCCCCGTCGCATTTGCGCAACATGATTATTCTCCTGGCACTCAGTTAGCCTAATGCGATTGCGCGGCGCACTATAGTGTTCTTTCTCATTAAATGCAAGTAATAAGACGATCTCGCATTGCTGTCCATACAACCACTTCCTGGCCTTCTCCAGCAGACTGTCATTACTCTGAGAGACGCCAACTTCGATGACAACCTTGAACTCCTTCGCGTCCAGAGTGTCAAAGAAAATGACTCCATCTGGCTCCATCTCATAATGTGAGTGGCCGTGTTTTATCACTCTTCTTGGACTAGCACTCCAGCCCAGGCCTTGGCCCGCACCCACACGAATCTCTTCGCGTTGGAGAAGGGATTGTACGCGGTTGAAAAGGCCAGTTATAATAGACATGGAAGTGTCCTCGTGTAGGTCCGTTGGAGCAGTCACAATGGTGACTACTTGACGTGCCCAATCATATAATAGTCGAGGGTATCTATGTCAAGGATCAGTATTTCGACTTGCATGTCTCAAAGGTGCCATTGCCTACGAGTCATCCTCGTCGTCCTTGCCGAGCTCCGCCCTGAGTTTGTCACACATGGTCGAACTAAGCTCAAACTCATACTCGTTATCAGGTTCGTTAGCTAGGATAAGCTCACGTATACGCTGATATCGGATCTCGTCGTCACTAGCCATTGATTCAGAGGAGGTAGAGGCTCCTCTGCTTGCAGATTTAGCTCTAGCGAATGTTGCGGAGACTGATCTAGATGTAAGCTTCTCAACCCGCACTCCATGGCTGCGGCCGGGAATTTGAAGTTGCCACACGCGCTGCACGCGATATGTGATAGATAGATCGGCGGATCTCGCCGAAGTAGGTAGCCATTTTGTGTAGAACGCGATGGTCACAGTTCACAGAGAGCGATTTGTAGAGTTTTCACAGTTTCAGTCGTCAGAAATTCAGATGATTGCAGAGCAGCTTTAGCCAAAGAACCAGACGGCAGACTGAAGAGATGAATGATTTGTAGGGGCTCTTCCATTATAATTCGGCCGGAATGTCAAGATGTAAACAACGGAAAATGCCACCACAAGTAATCTTCCACAAACATTAATTTTTGGCACATGAGTAATGGATTTAACCTCAACCATGAACACAACGGCTTCGCATATTAGATGTACGTCGATCAGCCACATATAACCTCGCTGATATTGGACCCCGCCCGCTACCTTTAAATATCATCCACAAAACCCTTCATGAAAGTCATCACGGACAAGGAAAACGAGTTTGTATCCCCGATGATTAGATAGCATAGTTTTGTTTCGCATAACTTTTAAATATATAACACGGCACGGGGCACAATTAAAATGCCAGTGACCAGTGTCGTCGTTTCGTGGCTTGTCAAAATGCCATTACGGCCACTCACCTGGGTCTCAAACAAGAGCCCATATATGATAAAACAGAGGCCCATTATTCTAGGTAAAAAAAACGATTGATGGAGGCGACCGTATCAATAGTCATTTGATTTTGTACATAAATATCGCACTGTACCCCATATAACAACCCGGCCAACTACAGAATACAAATACAAAGGCACGTAAAGTAAAATGTTGTTACATGATCACGATCCAATTTTCCGCTATCGCACGTCTATTCGTATATTATTACGACTCACTCGGCATCGCCATGTCTGCATCATCTTCATCTAGCTCACTGCCGCTTATTTCACCAATATCGCTGCCGCTCAGATGAGAATTGTCCGACACTCCACCTTTGTCATCCAAGGATATATTTGACAACGAAGGATATTGTTGCAGTAGCACCTGCGGCAACCAGCTAGTTTGTCCATTATATGTCGGATTGCCGACAGCTAGCAGGTTCCCGTTGGCCGCAGAGTATGGAGCTTGTCCGTACTGTGACTGATTCTGCTGCTGCTGCTGCTGCATCATCATGGCCGCCACTTGCCGTTCCCTCTGCTCTTCCTCAATTAATGGCCGTATACACTCCCGCCCGGCCTCACTTCTAAAATGCCGTCCCAAAGCGTCAGCACGCGCGAACCGGCGACCACAACCCCAGGTCCCCAGTCCATCTGCCAGCTCGCCTTTACACTCAAATTTCTTAATACCAGAGTGAAGGCTCTCATGCCGCTTTCGATCATGCTGTCTAGCAAATGCCTTACCACAGACAGAGCACCCATATGGTCGCTCGTCCGTATGCGTACGCAGATGCGACCGCAGGTTATATGCCCGAGTGAATCGTTTCGGACATAGCGGGCATGCATGCGTAGACGGATTCTTTGCAACGCGTTTATCTCCGCGGGTCTGTTGCGCCATCGTGATGACTTGCTCCCTACTGGTCGAAACCGAACCTCTACGCATTGACACGGATGAAACTGACGCGCTTCGCCCTGTGCGCGTAGAATTACCGGATATCACGCTGCTGGCGTCATCGTCGAAATCCGCTCCGTCATCGTCGAAATCTGATAGTGCATCTGAATAAGGCGACAACGTAGCTCGTGTGCTAGAGTGTAAACTCGATGGTCTACTTCGAGTCGGGTCACCGACTCCTGAGCCTACTCCCGGCTGCCGTCCTCGACCTGGAGACGGAGGGATCAGGTTATCTGTTGACGGCCATATATTGATACCAATATCGGCCCCAGTCTCAAGGGAACTGTGGATAATATTACCTGCCACCGACGACTCGGAATGGGATCGAGGACGGTGTAGGGTAGACGAAAGTGTGGTCGAATTAGTCTCCGGCTCCGACTCCGGCTGGTCCTGCTCGATGCGAGATGGAGCGACCGAAATAGTAACCTGCGGTATTGGGAACGACTGCAATTTGCCGGTGTTTGACAGGCTGCCCCCATTGATGTTACTCGATACCCCGGAATATGCAGGCTCTGAAAGCGTAAAGTTGACCAAATCGTCCAAGTTGTCAAGATCGCCAGTATTCTGAATTAATGGCGACGCGCCCAATTGAGTAGGATCAGCGGCGGCCGGGAAGTAAGGCGATGCTGCTGCGGACGAGTAATCAGACTGGATAGACGCTGACCTCATACGGTGATTGATGTAGGGCGAGCTACTGTATGCGTTGGCTTCCGAACTGTCTGTGGGGAGGCCACCATTTGTTCCCGGGATATTTAGTGTGTTTGGCATTTCAGAAGTAAGTAGGTCGGTCAATAAACCCGTATCGTGGGACAGGTTCTGCGTTGATTCCAAAAGCTCAGGATTGTCAAACACGGAAACGTTCTGGTCCATAAACTCCTGTTTCGTAGGATCTGGAGTGAATGACCCACCACTCGATGCAACAGAATTTGCACGCCAAATCTGCGTAAGATCCTCCGTTGACATCAGGCCACCGTCAAACCCGGTTTCAAAAGCTTCTTGCGCGAAAGGATTAGCGGTCGGATCATAAAACGACGGAGAATTTGCCAGTGAGGATGCGTCGACATAAACCTCTGGTGAATTTCTAGACTGCGGGTATGGCGACGAGGACCGTGAATGTGGCGCGGACAGCTGGTAATCGTAGCCGACCTGGTCGTTAATGGCAAGGTATGGCGAAGAGCCATTTTCCGATTGTCCTTCCATTAATTTAATTTGGTGGAGTCGTATTGTAGGCAGGTTAAGAACGGTATAGGACTGTATGGCAGCGCGCGAAGGGAATAAACCTTTTGTCAGCTATCTCTATGCCGTATCCACATTGGCGATGGACAGCGCAAATTGTGCAATAACTTTTGGCGATTGTGTAGATAAGGGATTGTCGATATAGCAGGCAAGATTCAGTGAAGGGCTGATTTCAGTTACTCCGCAACGACAAGCTCCACTCGCTCATCGCGCTTGCCCACGACAGCTCAGAGTACAAGAAAGATCCCCTAACCCTCACCAGAACGTGTCATCGGGAACGGATATGATCAAACCGAGTTTCAGTTATATCGAGCACGCACTATCACGTCATCCAGAATGGTGACTTTAAGATAAGATACCTTACACCATTAAAAAAGCCAAAGGAGACGATTCACTTGAACCCATTAATCGTCCGTTGCTGGATTGTCAGTCCAACAGAAGTCCATCTCATCTGGTAAAAATGCAGCTATTTAGGCAGAGCTGCTGTTTCAGGGTTTCAGGAATACATTGATTATTATCTTACTATTAAATGCGGCATCATACAGAGTTAATCTTCAACTTTTCGTGCCAGCCAGCCCTCAACGCCGTAGAATCCATGCCACAGGCCTTCCGAGTCGGCCATGTATTCCGCCGACTTGGACCATCGCTTTTCAATTTGAAATCCCATATTCGATATGATGCTTAGCACTTCCTCAAGTGTAAACTCAACTCGTGGCGATGATCCCCATTTCAACGGCCCGCAGTTGATCCATATTCCGCCAAGGGGCAGTAGTTGACGAATCGTATCGATATATGTAAGCATATTCTCTGCGGTATCAATAAAAAACAGGGTAGCTACGGCGTCATACAGATTATTATGTGATCCTGCCAGTTTCATGAAATCGCCGAAGGAATGTCTGAGCCTAACCCTGTTGTCAGGCTCGACGTCAGGGAACGTCACCGGTCGAAGTTGTTCTTTGCCCGAAATTTGGTGCGAAAAGTTATGTACGTGTGGATAGACCGAGCAGGAGTCTTTCGACTGTTCTAGGGCAAAAATGCTTCCCAGATGCATGAGATATGAGTACTCGTTTGCTTCTGTCTGGCAACCTACAAAACTAGTGTCAGCAATCAAAAGCCAATTGTTGACGAGGCAGTCAGCACAAATGGAAGGGACTACTGGAAAATCAAGGACGCACCCAGCTGTGATATGTCGTACGCGAGTCTACCCACGCCTGCACCCGGCACGAGAACCCGCTTTTGCACAATATCATTTCCAAACTCAGCTTGAAGTGCGTCCAGAATTGGAGGGAAGGTAATGCTGCGTTCCCGATTGCCGGCATCTGACCAGTCGCGCACGAAATGCTTAAGCAGTTCAATTACTCTCACGTTTCGTACTGGCCGGGAATGAAGTAACTCTGCTCTGGTCACGTTGAAGTCCCTCTCGGCGAGTTTGGCGATACGGGCAGTGATTTCGCCATTTGCCGTGACGGCTTTGTCGACGTCCTGCAGCCGGCGCGGATACCCGGTCGCCTTCGCCAGTCGCTGATGTCGAGTGGACATGTGCGAATACAGCAGACGACGACGAGCAGCAATCTGCTTCATCTCGGAGACGTAGTTCTGGAGCCCTGCGACGGCGTCGAGCAAAGCTCGACGTTCGTTTGTATCTGGCGCAGGCGTTAGCCTTGTAAGCGCTCTGCGCAATGCACTCCGGAATATGGCAATCATGCCGACAAATAAAACAAGGAGTGCGAACCACTTGCTATACTTGGGCGGGGCATAATGCGACAACACGCCAAAGATCACAATGACAATGCTGGAACGAACGAATACCAATTGGAGCAGCGACTGCAAGGCTGGCGATATGCCTGCAGCATTACCAATGGTCAGTGACATAAATCAAAAGATGGAAAAGAAGCAGACTGCATAAAGCCCGTCCCAGCCAACAATTGCCTTTGGCGAAGTCGTGTCGGCTGATAGAAGCAACGACCACCAGTCCCTCCCCGCTCACAAAGCTGCAACCATAACCCCGTCAATTTGACGTCACAAACCGAACTGGTAAAATGGCTTTTCAAATTTACCACACAACCTTCGTTCGCTCGCAGTGATTTATCTTATTTAAACCGTGTAAATAAGGTCAGGTAGATGCTGTGAGAGCACTACTGCTATATTATCTACGGTTTTATCGTATAATGGGAATTAGGTCACTATTCTCAGTTGTTCTAGCGCCTCAATACATACCTCCAGTTCCACCAACTCGATTCATCCGCCGCCCTCGATTTCTTCATTTGCACCACAGGCACCGCTATTCTCCACGAGCAAAGTCCTATAGGTCGTCATCGTCGTCGCGCACTTTTTATACGACTTATATTCCCAGTAGACGAAGTGCGGCGACCGCAATCATGGTGTCGCTTATTAGATCCTTTCTGTCAAAGTCACGGCGTTCGATTGGACGCGCTATCGCGTTTAGATTTCCTTGGAATAGACGGCGGAAACGAATTGTCAATGTCCACGTTGAGTGGTGATTAGTATCTATTTGGGAAATAGAATGCTGGTTAAAGAATTGGCAGTGGGATAACTGGTACAACTCAGCGTGTTGACTGATAAACGGATGACCAGCATAGAGTACCCCTTGACTTGATTCTGTCATTGCGTCTGTCCCCAAATAGTTTTAAAAAATTTGCTTTGTTGCTTGTGGATTATGTATGATTTAGCTATGGCTTTGAGATACCACGCATTGGGAATGGCCACCAGCTTGTTGTTCTCTGGCCATACTGCGAACGATACTTTCGATCTGACAAGCTCTAGTATTTTATAAGGCAATATATATCTGATATTCTACTCTTATATTCAGCGTGTTATATTTTGCCAACCTCGGGTAGACATGACGGGGTTAGGGCACAGCTTGGTGGCATTGACCTTTTCGACATATCTAAAGACGCCTAGCTAGGACAATGATGCTTGACCATTCAATCGGTAAGATTGACCTTCCAGTCCACCCGGTAGCCTTTTTAACTCGGTCGAACAGCCGGTCAACAACATCGCCTTGTCCTCCGTCTCGTCGAGCAATTTCAGCGGGATGATCTTTTCGCCAATTATGAAAGCTGGAGTATGTGCGTACGTAACTTTCGCTAGCGTCCAACGTCATCGTTTTGGCAATCAACTGACCCGAAGGATCTGATTCTCCCGCGTTGTATTCAATGCGCTGGACGTCCGTGAATAAATTAGATGGCGGAATAATATTTCGGTACAGATTCCGCACATGCTGTCTTCCTGGTTCCCAGTATGGACCTAAAAAAATACAGAATTAGTCTCATGTAATCCCATAAGTTACTTAAACCCCGCATAGCAAATGAAATCCTACCTAGATACTCTTCACTGTAGCTGAAGTCTATCATCATGTCGTTAACCAGCTTACTGCCAACATAGCAATAATCCTTATATCCACAAAACGCCAACGTTCCACCGGAGCGTAATGCGTTGGCACATTCGTTAAACCACTTATCATGCTGAAACCAATGAGCAGCTTGTGCTGAAAAGATTAGATCAACCGATCCCGGTGATGGTATGTACGAGCTAATCTCCTCGGCGGGACTGACCACGAATTGCAAGTTTGTCTGGTTCTGCGCGGCTGCCGCCTTATTGGCCTGTTCAATCATGACGGTGGAAGGATCAGAGCCAACCACGTTGGTGAAGTAAGAGGACAGCGGATAGGTCGCAGTCCCCGGTCCACATCCTAAGTCTATAGCGAGATTGCGCGGCCCCTTATGGTAGTCGATAAGCGTCTTGTACAGAGCTGGTGGGTACGACGGCCTAAAGTCGGAATAATCTTTGGAAGAATAGGTTTTATCAGAGAAGGTTGTCATGACTGCTGTACATAGGCGATGATGATCGCGGTAACTTGTTGGTACTCAAATGGGCCGCTGGCGTCGAAATGCAAACTGACAATATCGACCCGCTGAGTCATAGTTCCAATTATAAACAGTATATCTTACCGTCGTGACCCTCAGACGGCTGTGCCGGATGCGAATATCCGCCTAATGTGGGGATGTATTCCTAATAATGCCCGAGCTTGTTACCCTGACTTATGTCAGGTTCGTATCGCCTTCTCTCAAACCATCATAGAAATGTCCTGGTGTTTATCTTCACCTAGCTCAATGAGATCGCAGGTGGCCACAAAGTTGCCTAATGTGAAAGTTTTGATGGTAATATTATTCTTGACCCGCATCACTGACCACCTCATCAAGACAAGCATCTGCGATTTATGGCTCCAAATAGGTCTTTAGGACGGAATGTGCATTTTTACGACATTTCAAGACCGGATGCTGCACTCGGTGGCCGTCAGTTGACTCCATCGTTTACCAAAAAAACTTTTCTTTTGGCCCTAGAAATTCTGATCGTTTCGGACTGTCCCTACGACGTATATTTACGAGAATGCCTTGCGCCTCTTAGACCGACCGACGAGCCACTCCAACAGGGAAAGTATGATATAAAGCCCATTTCTCCTCAAGGTAACATGGATCGCATAACTTGAGCATATGATAGGTACTGAAGTTTAAACAGGTAAAGTATTTATCACAAATGAGTGGAGTGTAACACGAGTGCTTTCGCACACGGTTTCTGGTAGAGATGAAGCGTTTCGACGACGTGTTCGTGAGAGAGACGGGAGGTGCGTGGTTACCGGCGTAGTGAACCCCCAAAGTCGCGTTGATGTGGATAACTGGAGAACATACCATGCTGCTCATATCTTTCCCCAATCAGCCGAGTCATGGTTCATCACGAATGGATTTTCTCGGCGGATTACACATGGAGACGAGAATGCCAGTGGGATAAGCTCTTGTCAGAATGGATTACTGATGAGGTCCCACGTTCATGAGGAGTTTGACAACTACAGCTTCTCCGTCAATGTCGATGATGATTACAGGATAGTGACCTTCATGGAAGATATTCTCAATGTAGGTGGTCGGCAGCTTGACGTCGTTTGTCGGAATCCGAATGACGAGCGACATGTACCAGATGAACTTCTGAGATGGCACTTCCGCCAAGCTGTTTGGCTAACATGAGGGGCGTCGGAGAACCTATTTTTGAGTCAGATTTCCCTCCAGGGACAGATATGATGGGGGAGATCCTTAGCGGGACGCAGCCTGCAGTGAGGATGGAGGCAGAACTTTTCACGCGGCTAAATGGGACATCCTTTAGCTTCGTGAAGTAGAGCTTGTAGCTAGACTGTTCCATAATGGTTGAGAACGACAGCTACTACTTGATTATACACCGGAAGAATACGTGGGGTTGCATCGAACCACAGAAGATTTCGAGTATTAAATAGCAAATGAATTCGATTTACAGTATTAGTCTTCTTATGGAACAATGTGACACTTGATCAATGCCATCCCTGAGCTTATAAAACAACAGGTTATGAGCCCTGACGCGTCAGATGTGGCAGATAGCCAGAAAGGATATGTCAAGGCAACCTTCCATCTTCTTCATGGAAACGTATATCGAGGCTTTTTAGATAAAAATTATTCTGCATCTCTTGTCGTCACGTGGCGGTTGAGAGGATGTATTATGAGTATGATACCTCATGTACAACTAACTACAAGGGAGAAATTACACGAAGGAAAAATTGTCGCAACACATTTGAAATTTGCGACGCTTACCATAAGGAAAGGCGCCTACTCAGCCGTTCAAAGCTCAGGCTACGCGATCGGAACAATCACTCGACCAAGTACATTGTTGACGTATGCAGTTTTTCCTCTGCAATCTCTTGAAGGATTCAAACATATGTCATGCATAACGTCAATGTGCTTAATTATCCGCCGATTTGGGACCTGACGGTTATTTAATATAAGTCACTTTCACTTATCATTTAATCCCACAAAATATAATATCTAGATGAACCAAAAAAAAAAAATAACCGATCGTAAAAACTCCCAGCCCATATGCAATTAGCACTAATACAACTGAAGCCCAAGTATGCACCAGTTATAATATCACATTAATTTTCTATCACATATAGTGAACAAGGAGCCTAAGCAACGACTTCACCGCTGCGGACCTCCTTGCCAGACTTTTTAATCTGGTTCAGGACAGCGTCGTAGGACACATTATCGTTCGTCTTGACGACCACTTTCTGGTCTTCTAGGGTAATCTTTATGTCATTCACACCTGTCCAAGAGCATTAGCGAAGATGTCCGTCAAAATAACGATTTACGAAAAATAATATAACATACCTTCAAGCTTGCTCAGCACTCGATTAACGGCATTGGAGCAACCGGAGCATGACATGGCAACGTTGAACTGATACTCGTGCGAACTCATTTTTCAAGCTTGATAAAGAACACTGTTTCAATCTAGATGGATCGACAAACAAATTAGACTGGTCTTTTGCGTCTTTGGGCCTCGAGGAATGTAGCGGGGTTTATATGGTTTCTGGACTGGTTGATGCTTAGTAAGAGTGTTGGTTGTCATCGATGCTCCAGGGCAAGGGTTAATTGTTCGCAGAAGGGCAGGGCAGAATCCACGCACCTGAGGGCAGAATCCTCGCATTTCGTTGCACTTATGGGCTCACTAATTCAGACTATTGCGTGCTCAAATGCATTTTATAGGGGCGGATAGAGAAAGTAGCGGCAGTCATTCGAATTCGGCTACTACTTTAGGCCCTCGAGATTTTGGTCAGCTCTGAATTATTTATACTTCAGAGTTACATTAGTTACTATAAACTAGATCTAAATAGTTAATGCACAACATATCCCATATTCCCAAATTTACCAACTCCATGTGCTGACTAAAACCGATATTAACATAGTAGTATGTATACAAAAGCAACAACAAACTCGTCATTCATTATAATAGTCTTCCAACGCCTTTACACACTCTGCAAGTGGACAAGCTACCTAGCATCCCACCCAATGTGCTACCAAGTCCAAATTCATCTACCACTCCTCGACCTTTGCATGCGCCGCAGAGTACGCCACCTATGCTGGGATCTCCGGGCCTTACAACTCTTCCCGGTGCCTGAGAGTTGTAGTAGTAACCAGACGGATAGGGATAATACCAACGAGAGTTCACAGCCGGTGGCAGAGTATGCACATTTGCTGATTGTGGAGTCGCAAATCGTTCAAAGCATGCTCGACATGGATGACCGTTAACGTATTTATAACCCGTGTTGCCACACCTTTCACAACGATATCCAGGCGGATATACCAATCTCCCGTTACCTGCCGGGATGTAACTGTTGTTATATTGTTCTCCCTGCGGGCGGCGAGGTGGCAATGGAGGCGCGTAATCCTGGTATGGCTGCTGGTAGTTTTGATGCTGAGGTTTCGGATTCTGACTCTGTTGCGGTCGCGTATTCTGAGGTCGAGGAGGCCGCGGAGGCGGCAGCGGCGAACCGACACTCCCCTGTTGTGGGTCTATCGTCGCAAAGGAGCTTGCGTCATCAGGTTCAAGAGAATACGGAGGCGGCGGGTCTGATGGCACTTGATCCGGATTCGTCGGAACAGAATTTGTCGTCGGTGTAACTGTCGACGGTCTTGATGTCATTGACCTTGGATAATAATAATAAATCCCCAATTATGCGAAACTCGCAATTGTACAGATAAATGAACAGAGAAAAGTAATAGATCGGGAGACAAAGCGGAGAGCGGCGAGGGGGCGACACTTAATACGCCAAAAACTGTCTCACCAGACCAACTACGTCATATTGACAACCCCTATCCCTAGGGGCCTTTGCATCGACAGGCTCACCTATTTTAACACGCAACACTTCTTGCAATCCTACATCACTAATTGGTTCGGTACTCGTCCGAGCCTTTTAAAGAGGTTCGCTATTACCTAATTAATTAGTTACTGTTCTAGGCTTCTATCATAGCCTATTTTAGCGTTTTCACATGATTCGCACGTGACTTTTGCGAATAACGAATAATTATTTGAAGAATAAGTTGCGAATAAATTTAGCGAATATTATTCGTAGTCTTTGTGGATTGCGCATACGACTAACGAATATTGCTGATTTCTGCGAATATTCGTATTCACAACAGCCCTAATAGTTGCCTACTTTTTTCTTACTCAAGTTGTTGCAAGACCCAAGTGTATCTGTGTATGAATCAATGTTCGTAATATCGCAGGTTCGTTATATAACAGCTCGAACTGTACTTTGTAATGTTTGATTCAGACATTTTGTTATAGATGAGTATCGTCGCCGGCAAATCGGCAAATCGTCATGTCCTAACGTATTCAAGGTCTAACTAATACCCCGTCGAATACTACGGTGTTCTCCCAGAAGGCACTGCAGTCAGCAATGACGGACGAAACGAGAGGCCTCTATATCAGTGAAGAATACTGGTAACGAAAGAGGTGACTTAGACAACGTAGATAATGTAGAACTTGCAGAGATGTGGGCGGCTACATTGCCTTGAAGGATCGATGGCGAGATGTCCTTCGGATTTAGTTGGTATATTGGAAGTCGCGCGATTCTAACTCCCGATTTAACCTGTCTATAACAACATGAATGTGGCTGTGTCTGAAAATATGACAACCGTATCAGTCTTTTTTTATCTCTCCGTCAACCATCTTATTCCTCGGTTTAGTTCCACCGAAACCAAAGGCCAAGCAAATGCCGAAAACCCAACCCAGAGATAAAGACCATAGCATAAACGTGAAGCGTGCGAATAGAGTTAGGCGGGAGAAACACATGGGTCCAAAGAGCCCGATGTGGGCGGCTAGCAAGAGAGTGGTAGTCACAGGTCGGCCGGACAACGATGACACCAACTCAGCTAATATAACAACTTCAACCATCTTGCTCACTGAAAATAACACCACCCCGAGGCCTAATATTATATTTTTGATATCGGCATCAGCTTCAGTTGCTTGCATGATCGAAGGACCAAGAGAGAACGCAAGATTGGTGAACAGCATCCAGAGCAATGGATTAACAAAATCGATCCAAGTTACCGGCTTGAAATTTCGCTGCGAAGGCAAACCATGTGTAGATGCCGTGGAGGAATTGGCCATTATTTGAAGGAAAGGGAAGGGTGTCTCGACTCGAGCCGAAAGAATAAGGGTGAGCTTGCGGACATGTCGGACTCGACCATCCTGGATTTCAGGGGCAAAAGCCAAAGATAATATGGCTCGAGGCAGATGGGGTTATTGCGAGCGGTCGGGACCAAAACCAGTTTTAACGTCAGCGTTGCCTCGTTGACGCTTGTCACCGGCGGTGCATTTCTATATCACTTCTTTCAGATTCTAGGAAGCTGGCATTCGGATATGGCAGCCTACGCATGGTGGAAATGACCTCAGGATTTTTCTCTATTTCGAACCAACCTCCAATAGTACATTATCTCATGGCAATACAGTCATCCATTGTAGGATTTGGCGACGTTGTTATTATGATTGAATATAGCGATCAACAGCCAGAGTTTACCCTCAAGGATGTTGTGTACATCCCAGGATTCATACGAACTTGATGTGTTTCGCAGGCATTAAGCGAGCAGCAGGTATTTCTTTCGACTTGGACAAAATACACTCGTCTACAGCCAATCAACCCAAATCTTTGCCAATCTTTTACCGTCCGGCTCCTTTTGGCTCGTCTCAAATAGCCACTCTCTGTCCGCTGGATGGCGCTCGTACACAGTTCTCCGCAAGGCGTCTCTTCCGCAAGCCTATCCCTGCGTGCAGCCACTGAATGACACTGTCTACTTCCAACGAAACCACCATCGAGAAGACTCGCCTGGCTGGTCCCAATGATTGGGAAGCCTGGAATCGAGCATTCCAAATTCGAGCAATGTCAAGCCCATATGGCAAAACATCGATCCGGATTAGGCGAAAGCTTTCTTGACTGAACGGGATGCGCCAATCAGAGCATGGTCCAGGCACCGGGTGCCTATATAATACCATAACTAAAGTCTTGTGCTATGAGACATTTATAAACGGACGGCTTCCAGAATGTCTGACTGATATGGATCCAGGTTTACTTGACAGGCGCGACATCAGAAGCTTTAGTAGATGGCTGACTGTACAGAAATTAAGAATCCAAGAGTGTGAAGCTCATGCAGAATACTACGGACTTCTACTTTCAAACTTTGAAATTTTCACCCGGGAATATTTAAGGTTCCACTCGACACAAATAGTAATCCAGTATTCGGACTCTTATTACAAGGCATAGGCTCTTGCCCCTGCGGTGCCGTCGACGAGAAATGTATCCTGGTTACACATCAGCGACCGACAAACAAAAATGTGCCTTCGAAATCCCAAACGAATGCGCACAGCCGAGCCGGTTATTGAGGAGCCAACAGAAAGGTTCACCGTCAAAGTCAATATCGATTGGAAGCTAGTCAGGGACGCAAATGGTAATCCAGTGGCCTTGGCCTACTGCGCATCAGTTGAAACAAATCAATGGCAGGAGACATGTCGAAACGAAATACAAACATTACAAGAACACAGCACTTGGACTCTCAGTCCAACTATCAATCCTTTTCACTGACGTCGCGTCTATCTTTAAACCAAAGGATGATCATGGTGCTCAACCGCAGCACAACAAACTGGGAGAAACTGAAAGAACTACAAAGCGACAATGGAGGTGAATATGACAAAGGAGACTTCAGAGCGCACTGTCATAACAATGTGCGGACGTTAAAGGACGCCAATGGGACGATAAAGTTAGATAATAGAGACGTAAAATGACACCGCCACGAAGGGATATGATGATGTATTTGTGATTCACTTCTTTTGTTAGCTTATGCGTTATTGTGTGATAGTTTTTATCTATAAAGTGATGCCGATGTATCCGACGGAAATCGGCAAGCTTCAGTCTTTGTATTTTCACAAATTGAAGTTTAGTCAATCATACTGACTGATCCCTCTTGTTCCCATAACATATTACAATTCTGAAGCCCAATTTGTTTCAGTAGGTGGCTGACGACGATGGCCCAGGGCAAGACTGTTCACAATATGACATGCTTAGCAGCCAATATGATGAAACCGATACTTCGGGCAAGTCGCACCAGGGATTGGCACATTGGCATACAGCGTGCTGTAAAAAAATTATTATTTATTGAATTTCATCTGAAATCATGTGTAATGTGAGAGAAATTAGGATTGACAAAATATGATGTCAATAGCAAATATGAGACAGATTAGACCAAGGTTGAACATTTGCGGAAATTAGCGGAAGTCATGCAGACGCAATTAATATGTATAACTAATATAAGTTGACGACTGGTTGAGCGAATGGATAAGCAGCGACAGAGGGAGTTTTGAAGTTGGGAGAAAATGGTTTAAAGCGCGCGACAGTCGATTGTTCACTTCGCGATCGAGTGAAAATCGTCTCTCAAGTGGATTAGTCTAATGATCTGTATTCTGTAATTCACCTTTCTTTCGATTCCGCCTTTATAGATCTTGGCAACCATGGTCCCTGTGCCTGTCACAACTTAACGAGAAGGATCCTGAGACAATGTGTGATTTCCCCATCGTCAGGGAGTTTGTTTTATCGTTACCGTTTTAGCAGAACTAACGCCAAAGTAAAGTGAACCATAAATTATAGCTTCTATCCAGAGATATAAATTTCTAAGTGCATAATATATGCAAAATAGCTCAAAACCAAGGAAGCTGAAACCAATTGCATGGTACCAACCCAAAAAAAAAAAAGGCCAACACCAGCCGCTGGAACCTCTCCAAATCAACATTAAATCAACATTAAATCAACCTTAAATAATGGGAACAGCAAAACAAAGTTCCCCAAAATGCATAAAATGTTATATAACTCGCTTTGGTAGAGCTACTGGCTCATCCCCGCTCTTGCGTCGAATGCCATCACAAACCGCCTCTGCGCTAGCAACACATCCTTCCAACAGCACGAGGCCATCCCACATCCAGCTTCCTGCCACCCAAACGTTGTGCTGTCCTTGTTTTCTCCGCATCTTGGCGACAGCATCAACGAGCCCATTTGTCCTGACGACTCTTTCGAAAACACTCTCAGAGATAACTTTGCTCTTGGAAATTCTGCCCCCGTAGTCTTCACCACCGTCACCGTCTAGGGCGGCAGGACTTGTCGTTTGATAAATGCCGGGGAACAGGACATGAGTTGCCTCGGTGAATTCGCTAGTCTTGAGCAGATTAAGATCTCGAATATCTTCAGATTTAAGAAAATTGAGCACCCTGTCGTCTGTATGGACAAGGACCTTGACCGTGTTGGCCTCGACATGGCGAAATACGGGAACCAGCGGTCTATGAAGTTCACAAGCCCTAGACGGAGCGGTCGCTAAAATGACGTGCGTAAAATGATGGTAATCCTCGGCAAGGGTTCGAATTGTCCAAGTAGTGCCTTCCGAAAGCATTGCCTTGACAGGCACACCAAGGTGAATGTTGTCTTTTGCCAACGGCGCGGTCAGGGCTGCAACGGCTGATCGGCTATTGTTCGATAGTAAGTAATGAGCCTGTCCAAAGGTTTTTCTCTTGTAATCGATTATATCCGCGGCGGGGGAATTTCGCATAGTGTCAGCATCGCACGTCGACATTGCACAAAACAAAGTAACCACGAATCTGTCGATGAACCAGGCCGGAATGTGCCATCGCCGAGCAAATTCCTGCAACGACTCAATCTCCCGATTACAATCTTCGACAGAGCTCTCATCGTCCGTACCCAACGTTCCATACCCATTTCCGAACAGCTTCTTACGTGGAGCTTCGTAGAGCGCATGACTAACCTCATTCTCACACGAAACACCGCCTTTTGGGGTTGACAAGGCAGCTATTAATGAGAAGTATAGATACCAAAAGACGACCGCAACAAAATCCGAGGTCCACTTTAATCTACTTTGCAAGGACGGCTTACCTCCTTGTCGAAAACTACCTGCCCGTCCACCATGCAAGAAGTAAGTCCTCGTGTTACCGGATTCTTCTGCCAACTCAGAAAACGAGTATGTAAACTTGGCGTCGTGAAATTGAAGACCGAGTGACTTGTAAAGCGATATAATGCGCCTGTAATACCCACCTGCGAACGAGCGCATGGGCACGTCTATCCTCCGCTCAATACCATTTCCGTCCGTCGCCGTAACTGACGACGAGTCGAAGCCGATGCTTGAATTCTAACATTGTCAGAATCCAGATTAAAAACAAAAAAGGTTTACTTTTTTATCACTGATTGCGTTACCTCGTCAAATAAATGCACATTATATTGAACACGCGAATTACTGGCAGTGGATAAATAATAGGCACTGGCAAGGCCAGCAAGGCCAGTTCCGATAACCGCAACTTTAACCACGCGAGCAGAAGCCCGGTCTCCTTGCGATGAATCAGTTGATTCGGCGGAGATAGTTGACGACTTGTCCGACATTTATCCAAAGCTGTCTCCGACAAAACAAAAGCTGGATGCTGCACGGGAACGAACGACCTTTAATCGAATATCTGTTATGCTTGGGTTCAGCTATATTGGCATTCTCGGGCAAATATTCGTTCAATGCTCCACATTTATTGTCAGCAGTAAGTGCAATGCGAACTGCAGCCCGCTTTTATATCGACGACTGGGTTGCGCCGATGAGGAGAATCCACTCTTTGTTGTGGGGTGGAAACAATAGATAACAATAGATCCGGTCGGATGACCCTGGGTAAGCCTAAGTATAAGGTTCGTTTAAAGTTAGCGGTTTAATACGAACCATATTTCAATTTGACAGTCAAGCAACCTCCCTCCAATCCCCAGTACGGGTGTAATTGGAGTGGTTTGCCATGTGCCCCGTGTCATTCAGCCGTTTAATTGCCAATGGTGGCTCTCTGGCGACTGATGATGCAATTTGGGTCGCATTTGGATCTTGAGCAAGTCACGGAGACCCCTATATCGGGTCGATTACGGATCTTTGGGTTCAAAATCCCGAACGGATACGACCTCGGGGTCACCCAGAACAGATAACCGCCGACCGGTGAACACGTCGACTGGCGTCCGGGCTCGAGGCATCGTGAATGCTCTCAACGAGGAAGGAGTAGAGGGCAGGCCTGGCCTGGGCGCGGCAGAGCCAGGTCGAAGCGGTGTCTCGTTCGGCATAGGTGCACGCGGTGGAAGAAAGGACATTTATAGTGTTCGATTTCAATAATCCGTATTTTAATTATTTGAAAGACGATGTTTTGAACATGAAAAAAAAAACGCACATGCGTACGGGATTTTCGCAATCACGTGACCAGGGCCCTGCATTCAAGAATTGAGACAATAATATTACCAAATCTGGTTCGCCAACACAATATTATTTAACAAACAACCTTAAATTTGACAGATCCCCAATACCGAGATGGCAAGTCTGCCGCAACATGTCAAGTTTTGTTTCAGCAAAGCAAGAATAAACATAATTAATGAAATCTGGGCAAAGCTGGTTATATGTCATTGTTGGCAGAATACAATACAAATATGGGACTAGTTTACAAAGATGAACCAAACAAGAACAAATATATCAATAGAAAACCTTTTTTTACAAACAACACAGACCTCCATTCATAACTAGTTATACAATCCATTGCAACCGTTTCCTTTCGACTGCGTCATTCAAAACAAAGAGACATAAAAAAGAAAAATCCTACACCATTCTTAACAATCTATCCTTGGTTGTCAGCGCCTCGAAGCGCTTGCTCCAAAGCACCCATCATTCTAGTCTGCTGCTCGACCAGTGTTCGAAGCAAGCTGGTCTGGGCGGCCTGCTCCGTTAACATCTGTCTCTCAAAATTACCTCCGACGCGTGCACGACGTCTACCCGTGGCCGCCGCGCCAAGTAGTTCCGCTTCAGCTTCGTCCAGCTCCTCGTCTGACCCACTAACGTCGTGCATTGCATCAGCAAGAGTACGCAGTAAAGTCTCCGCACGATTGCGTTTTTTGCGACCATTTGTCGGGGTAGCTTGGCTTCCTGCCGTAGACGTGCGAGAGCGCCTGCGTTTGTTGGTGGACGCAGCCGTGCGTGAAGTATTTGGGGAATCAGATTCAGAAACTTCACTAACGTCTTCGTCACCGCTACGACGGGACGGTCGGGTCCCATTACGGCGGAGAAGAGATTGTGGCATTAATATTGCGACAGTATTGTACACGGACTTGCTTAACCAAGTCTATTAAACTCATTAGCAACTTGTACGAAAAATTCGGCAACACGCAAAAAAATATATATACCCTGTTCTTTCCGAGAACCCGGCGATGGTCTGAGGGACTCATGTCCCACCAAGGTTTCTTGTTCGTTGTGATAGCCGTGCCGATAGCAGATCGCTCACGATTGATTCGGTCCTCCTCGTAGTCGGTGATAAATTTATAGCTAGAAACAAGCCCGTATAACTTGTCGTATACCGCCTTTGGCGGCCGTCGGATGTTCTGGTCTACTACTTCACTGTCGTCTGCCGCATGCGATTGTTGATGCTGATGCTGATGCAGCATCTGGTCTTGTCGTGCACAGAATGCAGTGTACGTATCCTCAACCAGATCGTCAAGCGGAAGAAACTCCGCATCCGTTCCTCGAGCAGACCTGATGTCATGATGGGCTTGAAGTAATGCAATCAATTCCTCGTCGCTCCAGTGTTTCAGCTTGTTAGTGGTGGTGGGAGGTGGCATGGGAGTTGGATCCTGCATTATATAGGTTGGAGCGGCCGCGGACATGAAGGAAGAAGAAGACGGGCCGCCGGAGAGCGAATCGGCAGACATCCAGGAATATCGCGAATCGGCACCGTTTGTTCCACTAGCATTGCCATCTCTCTGATCATCACCGTAAGGATAGCTGTTCGCATTAGGGTTGGCAGCAGCAGCGGCCAGGGCAGCAATGTCGTGCGCACTGGCAGGAGCGGTGGTTTTGAAAATATTATGAGTCCGAATGAGGTGACGAATCAAGTTCTTCGTGCCCTGGATATACTTGTACTGGGCGTTGCATTTTCCTCCGCTCCCACTCGCATCATCCTGACTACCTACCGAGCTGGCGGGTCTATCGCCCGATGGGTTTACTCCAACAACTTCTCGCATAAAATCCGTCGACCGGCGCGGTCGGTGCTGACCATGTACGCCGCCACCGCCGCCGCCGCCATTGACATCGACATCTTCTTCGTCGTCATCTTCGTCATCATCAACCATGTCTTTCCGTCCGATTTTTGCTTTGCCGCTGCCGGGAGAGGCGCTTGGTAATTGGCAGACCGCGTACATAATGCCATCCTGACCGGGGATTTTGGAAAAATAGTTCCACACCCACGACTGCTGTGTTTTCTTTTTGCCAGAGCCGCTGCCGCTCTCAGTAACGGCCATGTCGGCAACAGACGATGCGGTTCGTTGCTGCTGCTGTTGCTGCTGGGAGGGCCCGCTATTGTACGGCGTCTGGGCAGTCGGAGGAGGCGGCGGATGATGTAAGGGATGGGTCAGAATGGGAATATGCTGTTGCTGTTGTTGCTGGTGGAGCGGCAACTGCTGGTGCTGGTGCTGATGTTGGTGATGATGATGCTGGACCTGCTGGACCGCCTGTGTCTGCTGCTGTTGGGGAGGAGCCAGTTGATGCGGATGCTGCTGCAGCTGGGGATGTTGCGGTTGCGTTGGCTGCGGCTGCGGAGGATGGTTGAGCAGCTGGTGGTGCAGGTGCGGACGCGAGTAGCTCATCGCGTCGTCGACTCGTGTCCTGCTGTGTTTGTTTTGTGGTGCGCGCGAGCAATTGACTTTTCGCGACCGCGATGCGATGCGATGAGATGGTCCGATGGGGCGGTGACTGATGCTGGGTCGGGTCGGGTGCGGGAAGACGATGCAGTTGTGGGCGGTTGGAATTTTTTTGGCCTACGCTTCTCCGCCTCTGGGTTGGGTGATGAATACCCTAACCTCGCCGCAACGTCACTCCACAGGTCTTACTTATCACCATATTTGAAGCAGAACTAGGCTTATTTATATTTCATTCAGCCCCGCTAATATTCCACCAGCATCCGTCTGACCGCCTTAGCTATCATTACGTCTAATGCGACTGTCAACTTGCAAGGCGGGGGCAGAGCAAACAGGCCAAAATAACCAGTAGTAGTCTATAACTTATCTTAAAACACCCAAAGAGCACAAAAACTTGCCGGACCGCTCAACTTAGAATTGTCGGCAATCAATCAGGGCACGTTGTTGGAATAATGCATTGGTTGCAGTTACTTAACCTCGATGTACGTCATGTGTCAATAACGTGCCATATCGAGAGCAGGATCGTCAACGCTGTTGATCCTAGAACCGAACCGAACCGACTCAACCAAAATCCTCCCAAAAGTTGATCACCGCATGGTTTGGTCCGTTCTGGCAATGAGCGGAGGTATCCTGTGCCCATAATTCCATATTCCTCGTCTGCAAGCTTTTAACTACAGTTCTGGACCGGGCGGCCATTCCGAAGATGTCATATATGACGCTAACTGCCATCCAGCCTCGTGATCCCGGCTCTTGTTGCCGTGGAAGATGACGTGGCATCTGACTATATATAATATTATTCCCATATCTTCCTTGAATTTTTTTTTGTTGCCTTCAACTGATCTAATCCAGCCGAAATGCCTCGTGCAGACAGAGCCCAGACTCAGCGAACTGCTGTACTTATATCCTTTATTGTCTCAATCGTGATTACTTTCTTCTACCTCGCTGGCCGTGGCGTAACTAAAGACGATCATAATGCCGTCTTTCATCTAAATCACACGCCATTCACGCCTAACTTCTTTTTCTTGCTCCTGTTCTGGGCTGCTCTCTACCTGGCTCAGGTCGTCTACATGCACCAGCTATTTGCAGGTAACGAGGATACCAGAAAGCCTGCCGAAGAAGTCGGCTGGTTTGTCACAATGTAAGCGGAAGAGATTTTTGTGTTATTCTGCTCCCATGTCCAGGTAATGACAAATACCAGGTTCAACACTCTGCACTTCATCTGGCTGCTCTTCATTGCTCATGGCCACTTCGCGGTCGCCTTAGTCATTGCAATTGTCAATTTCCTGTTCATGAGTAGCTTATACTGGCAGAAGCGGACCCACACCATCAATCCGCCGACAAAATGGCTTACGATCCATATTGGCGCGGTCGCCATGCCATTCGCATGGACCCTCTTTGTCCTCTTCTGGTCCGGTGCGGTTACCGTGCACAGCGATAACGTCGTTGCGCGCGTTTTCGCATACATCTTCATTTGGGCCCTTCTCATTATTCCCACAGTCGCCTTGCTCGTCTTTGCCGACTGGAGTTTCGGATATGCCTCCGCGTTCCTGATGTGGGGCTTGGCCGTTGGCCAATTCATGGACACGAAGTTGGCACTCCAGTGGATCTTTGCCTTTGTCATCGCCGCAATTCTCACGATTGAGTCGGCACTTACAATGTTTGCAACCGGATTTAGTGGCCTGGCCCACCCCACCACCAGTGGCTTCGATGAAGTCTTAGAAAACGTCCGCGAGGGTCACGAGGACGCTCCTCTGATGGAGACTTGATGTGCGGCGCACTATGCCGGAGAAATGTGTAAGATAAGTCAGTCAAATCGTTTTGATTTACAGATTGGACCGTATAGCTTAATCGGGAGTCTGTAATTTGTTTGCCAGTGGAAAAGCAAACTCGAAATATAGGGATTATCGTTCTTCACCTCAGATAAGGGATTTTATTGCAATACATATTTCCAAACCAATAATCAAAGTACTCCAAACTGCCACAGAGATTTGTCAAACTATGCAATAACGACAAAAAATAAATCAGTGTCCTCCTGCTGTTGCTATCTAGATCATCATCGTGTAGCCGTACCCAAAGAAAATTGTCAAGATCAGACTAGATATTACGATCACACCACCGAGGAATTTTTCACGTCTTCTCACACCCGTTTGTTTGTCTTTTGGCCTCTTCTGAAGAACCAGACTGCCATCTAGCTCAACACGGACAATAACCCACCCTTGCTTGGCGAGCTCTGTTACCCGACGCATATCCCGTCTTGACGATTTGACAAACGCCTTAGTGAAATAGTCCGGATCCTGGGACAACTGTTTTGCGGATCCGGCAGCCGTCCTCTTGCGAATTTCGTCCATCGCTGGGGTTATAATGAGCGAATCGACACTTGTCCCGGTGACAACTGGTTTCCCTTGAACCTCACTAGTATTCTCTTCAATCACTGTCCTATTTCTGCGGTTGCCCAGCTGATAAAAGTCATCTTGCTCACTCGCAGAGTTGAGCTTGGAGCTATCTGACAGAAGAGGGCGGCTATCCATATTTAGCTCTGCAAGCTGCTGCTGCATCTTGCTCACGGACTCTTTCAAACCTTCAATTTCTGGTCCATAATTCGGATTATTCTTAAGTATTGCTATGTCATTATCCAAACACTTAATTTCGTAATCATGATCCGATCGCAACGAATCTAATTTGTTCTCAAGACTTCTTTGGTCGCTGACAACAAAATCTAATTTTTCTTGCAATTCCTGGTTGCTGATAACTGACTCCTGTGACTTCTCCGGCTGTCCTGCAGTAGGTTCAGCCAGAGGCTCAAACTTTAGCTGATTCATGAATTCCTCCCCATTCCGTCTCCGTGCATATCCGCTCGTCGTGACGGGATTCTCCTCAAACCGTTGGGCTTCTTGGTCACACGCCATGTCGAGTGCTTCGCTTTCTGACGTCGCCGATTGCTCTGTATGGCTGATAGGCACTTTGGATCTAGGTATCTCGCCGTCAATTGCGTCTGAGACTATTTTCGGCATCGCCAAATCGGTTTCTTCAACAATATCCTTGCCCTCAGGGTTTGCGCTCGATTGACTAGCTTCTTCAGATGCAAGCGAATCATCGCCTTTCGACAGGGCTATTGATTCAGATCGCCGCTCACTACTACGATTCGCTTCCAACGTCCCGTCTGTGGATTCGTGTACCTGCGCAACTTCCCCTTTAGCCTTCTTCGCATCACGGACCTTGGCGAGATAGAGTGGACCTCCGGCTAATGTCACGTCGTCATAAGTCGACGGCGGCGATGTTGTAGGATGTCGGCCCCGCTCTCCGGTAGATGCCGAATTGTCGTGGGCAGTGACGTCTCTATTCGAGTAAGGCACTAGCTCGGACTTGATAATCGGCGCCATGTTCTTCATCACTGCATTAATGGAGCGACGGTCAATGTCAAACAAGTTGGTAATAAACTTCTCAACAAGCATATTACCACGATCAAGCCGTCGGTCGGATGCAAGTAACTCTCCATAGTACTGCTTCAACGTAGATGCAGGCACCTGTCCGGATGCCCTATCAAACTGTCTCGCAGCTGTCGTTGTCGTAGTAATTACAGGAATCTGAGATTCGTCAAAACCCTTCTGATTGTTTACTTGTGTGTCTCGTTTGGTGCCTTGCCGCTCTCTCCTTTTAAGTAGAGAGTTGGCAAGAACATAATCTGTCATGTAGTCGCTCTCAAAGGAGATCAAGTTACGAAAAGTTCTGGGTTGTCGACTGCGACCTAGAAAAGAGCATTTAACAACGTTGGACAGTGCAACCCCCGCCATTGACGTAGCATACCTTTCTGTGAATCCTGATCACTCGCCTTGGTGAATACATTTCCATCAACATATTTCGAAGTCTGAATTACAAGTTAGCATTCACAAATACATTATGAGTAAGTCACGAGACTAACCCCATTTGTCCGCCAAATGAATTGCATTGTCCGCATCCGCATATCAGCATTCTCGTCTTTCGATCTTTTCCAAATGAACCGATGCCATTCACTATCCAATAATCTGTGACGAATCCATGGCAGCCCACAGTGATAACTGCGACTCGGACAAGTAATCGTGTCGCTCCCTGCCAAACGTCGTCTTGCAATGGTTAACCCGCATGATCTCAAAGCAACGCACGAGTCTTGTAATGCCGAAGCCGGTAGCAATAACTTATTCTGCAGCATATTCGTGCGCCTTAACAGCATGCCCCCTTATCCTTCAGATATGAGGATGACAAACAATGCTATCATACTACTTATTTAATGTCAGATGAGACGATCCTGCGGCTCAAATTATATATGAGTTAGAGCTAATCGTGATATTGTTGCGAGACTTGTGCATCTTTTGCAGCTGAGTTTTGTGGGGCGTGCGAAATTTGGGACCAAAGTTGGTAAGCCGCACAAACCTAGCAACTGCAAATCACAATTTCGATCTATACGGATTGTACAATATAAATGAAAACAAGTGTCGACACGCATACATCGTATATTAAATACCCACCAGTTAGCGCCAGTAACCTACAAGTTTCATAGAATACATATTCAAAGGATTCAGAACGAAAAAGCTACAAATGTTTTACAAATTGGCCTCGTAAACAACTATCATGTACACTCTCCGAACCAAAAGGAAAATCAAATATTAAGATTCTCCATTTGCTGAACAATAGTCCAAGTCCCATCTTCCCGCTGCGCCATCTTATGTTTCGGAATGGTGGAGTTCTGTTCGTTTTGATCAGTGGAGCCATTCTGGTCAGCTGCTTGGTTCGACTTCCGTCCGACCAATGGCGAGCTAACCTTGGATGGATTCCCCGATGCCCGTTGGGTGTGACTATACACCGGCGTGCTCTTTCGATCCCTAAGAATCATTCGTCCGATCGGAGTTCCGCTAATGATGCCGCTAGATTGTTGATTCTTTGGAGTCGACGAGGCAGATGAAGGCGGAGATGATGGAACTGAAGATCCGGCAGGTCTGAAACTTCGTCCTAACCTGATAGCCTCGACAACCCAGTTTTCATTCACTGGCACTTGTTTTGGTGCTGCCCATCGAGGCTTACATCCCTTTTCTAACTGCCGAACGACGGCTGACGTGGCATACTCATCCGTCCATCTATGGCCTTGCAGTCCAAGCAGGTGCGACATCACCCCACTCGCAATTGCAGCATCGGAATATCCACCTTCAAGCAACGAAATGACCCTACCATCACAGAATCTATTTGCCAGTTCCACTGCGTCTTGTGTGAACCTTGCATAAAACGATGTCGGTACATTCACATCATGACGTTGCATTCCCTTGTCTTCAAACTCGGATCCATCAAATCCCGCTGATAGGAATATGCCAGCTTTGTATTCTTTCTTGCCGTCCAAGACAGGAGCTCTGACGTGACCGGCACGCAAGAACTGGTTCGCGCGTTCGAAGAGTACAGAATAGCGGCTTCTGTATAATTCTTCAAATTCCTCTCGAGTGACGTATGGCTCCATATGCACATTCCAAATGCACAGATCATGTGCCATGACGCACGTCGACGCATTCTTTATTTGTTCAGCGGTGGCGTATCCTACCTCGGTAGGAAACGAATTAATATCGTGCAGGGAGAAGTACCCTATCTTTGGCCCAGCCATTGCTTTAGGCTCTTCGGACACCGACTGTGAATTTTCTTCATCTGTGTAAAATTCTTCATCATGCTCTTCAAGACCCGACAATTTCCAGCAAATATCTTGACTACCGTCCCCGTGATGCAGATCGAAATCCAATATCACAGCGTGCGTCAGGCCATACTTCATCGCCGCATACTGTATACCAACATGAACATTATTAATCAAGCAGAATCCTGATGGAGTGCAAGGATGAGAGTGATGGCCTAACTTGTATTAGAAAGCCAAAGCAAGTCGTTGACCATTGACGAATACAACGTACCTGGAGGTCTAATACTAACAAAACACCGCCTCACCGATCCATGAGCATCATCAAATACTCTATCAACCGCTGTCTCGATCGCAGCCACAGAACCTTCTAATGCAGAGAGTGTGCCTTCAGATAGATAAATATCTCCAGGGTTCCAAGTCTCGGGCACCTCTAGTATGTTTTCGCTTAGCCTGTCAGTCGCCGACTTGCACAAGCTCTTCAATCTGCTTGGCCACCTCTTTCCATGGACCTTCATCACATGTGGGCACTCCTCCAGGTTAACTGTTGCGACCGAAGACTCAAGCAAATATGAATCATTCCCGGCAATTGTGATCGCGGCGGCAATACCGATAGCGCTCGAGTTTAGTCGCTGCGGTCTTTCGACAATTGACGCCAAATATCTCTTAGGAACCCATTTTCGCGAAAAAACGTGCATATGTGAAAGCGGTGACAGTAGCAATAATGTTTTGTTTGAATTGTCGACTGGCGGTACAACTGTTTCTGGCAATTCCTCCTTTCGCACCTCTATTTTCCGCTGCTCGTCGTGAAGTTGCAATTGAGAGATCTGCTCGGCAATATCTTTCGGTATAAGGGACCCTTCAGTCGTGGTTAAACTAATATCCGACTCGTCTTTAACCGGCGTTCCTGGTGTTTCCAAATCCTGATCTTCTGTTGTAATCTGTTGTTGTAAACGGATTCCCACACTTGGTGTCCACAGCTGCCCAACTAAATGCTCAGGAATAGTTGCGTGACTCTGCTCCAGAACACCTTGCTGCATATTCGCCCCCGCCATCATATGCGCGATAGTGTCGTCCAGAAATGCCTGTTCTTGTTCTGAATTTGCCAAACCGCCTGGCGCGGAGTGAGCAGGTGATGAGAATCTGTTTTCATCGTCCTCATTCAACAGTGCCGTGAACGAAAATGACGGAAACGGTGCATAAGCACCGGCAGACGACGGCGGGCTGGGACTCGCCATTGTTTTGCTGAACAACGTCTCGAGCCTTGAAGCTACTAGTTGTGCACAAAGTGGCGCAGAATTTCTTGATGCGAGTTGCGGGAAAGGGCATAAAAGTTTGGATTTTCATGACGTGTTCGATGAGATAAACAAAGCATTTTCTTTACCCGGCTTCGCCAAGACCCCCCCTGGGCCTGCGTCCTGGCCGCATATCACATTATGGTATTAGGACTGAAACTAAGAATAGTACGAGAAAAAATAATAATTATAATCTAGATATCGGGATTTTAGGCACTTGAAGACTTACATGAGTTCGACATGAGATTAGGATATTTTATTGTCTAAAATATGTTACGCAGCGCTGGGAAAATCATTATAATGGTGCTCGTAGCGCGGTTGATATCATCGTCCCGGCACCATATCCGAACGCTCTCTGTAGTTATCATCAAGTTATCCCTCAACAAATGACTTCCAATTCTGCATTTAGTGGCACTCTTCATGCATACTCGACTCGGCTCGTCGCGTTCGAGTTCGGGACTTCGACCAGCACACCTCACAAGAACGTTCTTCTCTTTATCGGTGGCTTAGGCGATGGATTACTAACAGTCCCTTACGTCCCTCAATTGGCTGCATCAATAGATGCTTTGGGTTGGAGCCTAGTTCAGCTACTCATATCATCGTCATACCGCGGCTGGGGAGCGGGTGATTTAGCAAGGGATGCTTCGGAGATCGAGGAAGCCGTTTCCTACTTTTCAAAGTTACGAGGCGGAAAAGTTGTCTTAATGGGCCATTCGACCGGATGTCAAGACACGATATACTACTTGACGCGGCATACCGCTTCATTAGAGAATTCGAAGTTGGCAGCGGGCATTCTACAAGCACCCGTTTCTGATCGAGAGGCGATGCAGCACCTATTCCCGGATCGATATTCCGAGCTGCTGGAATTTGCCGCTAGCGAAGCCAATGCTGGTCGCGGACAAGAGTTTTTACCGAAAAGGTATTCCGATCTCTTTTTCAGTACGCCAATTACAGCAAACCGTTGGGTCTCTCTAGCAAAGAAACTTGGCGACGACGATTTTTTTTCATCAGATATAGAGTCTGAAATTCTAAAGACCACATTTGGTGTTATAAGTGTTCCACTGCTAGTCCTGTACTCTGGCTCAGACGAGTTTGTGCCAGGTACGGTTGATAAAGAGCAGTTAATTGGCAGATGGAAAGCAGCTACCTCAGAAAACATCTGGAATTCCCTCAGCGGAGTCATCAAAGGTGGAAAGCATAACCTTGGAGAAGGGTCAGATCCTGGCGCTGTGGATATTACAACATCCAAGGTGTCCGAGTTTCTAAAGGGCCTCTAAAGACTACAGCAATGCCTAAAGAAGAAGCATAGAGGCATCCATTACACGTCATAACTATGCGTTAAAAGTGACATAACATTTAATTAACTACTACACATAACACAAAATAAAATATAGATATCTATACATCTGAATTAACCTATTCTTCACTTGCGTGAGCCTCTACATCTTGCACGGTCTCTTCGTCCTCTAGAGGCTCTTCACCGACCTCTGCTTCCTCTTCACCTTCGATCGTTTCCACGGGCTTCTCACTGTATGTAAGGGAGAACAAGGCAGCCTCTGGTCCTCGATTCGTGCTCTCTAACAAAGCAGTGCACGCCGCGACATCGCCGACGGTCCATAGAGCAGTGAAGGCAACATTGTGAACGCCTGAAGCGATAGCTTTCTCAGCAACTTCGCGCAACCCTTTTTCGTTATTAGTGCTAGTGTAGATGAGTAATAACGAGCCAAAATCTGAAACTGCGGAGAAACACTTCTCAGCCAAAACGACGTCCCAAGACTGCAAAGCCATGTCACCAAGTGTTTTCCACTTGTGGTCCGAAGAATCAGCTTCGGCAATTTCTTGCGCAATATCTAGGTTTCCGAGGGACAGAGCGAGCTCGAACTTGTGGTCTGGATCGGTTGAGACCTCAAGCGCCAGCTCTTTAAAACCCTGACCTTCAAGGAAGCGCGCGATTCTGGTTCGCTCACTAGTAGGGATCTGCTCGAGGAGAGATGCCGCGTGTTCCATATCGCCACGAAGCACTACAGTCTGATACTCGAGAACTGCAAGTGAAACAGCATAGGAAATCACGTTCGAATCTTTGTCGGCCAAATAAGCACGACCATCGCGAGGAATGTAGCCTAGCAAGTACATTGCTTGATCGAAATGGCTTACTGTATACGTCTGTTCGCCGACGAGATAATTCAGTCTGTTCGTCGATGTGGTGTAAATGAAGCAGTCGCCAACCCATTTTCCTGTGCGAACAGTCTCGTTGATATCTGTGACAACCTCGAACGCTTCTTCGACACCCTCGTCTTCATCCACTCGATCCTCTTGGACAGCGGTGATGTAAGCATCTTTCGAAAACTTTAAGACATAGAAGCTGTCGTCGCAGGCAAGGGCGACCAGCTCGCCAGAGTCGGACCAATATACCTATTCCTCGTCAGCAACAAAATTTTAACTAGAATCAATCCTCGCCTTACCTCATTTGGAACAACGTCAATTCGTCTTACAAGCAAACCAGTATCCCAGTCATACAATCCAACCCAGTCGCTACCCTTCACTCCCAACAAAGTGCCTCCAAAAATACCTTCCGCATTGTAGTTAAACTGTATGTGTCCAATAGACAGCTCCTTGAAATTCTTGTATACTTTAATCGAAGTCGTGCTCTCCTGAACGGCATACATGTTACTATCTTGCGCCCACACAATTTGTATTCCAGGACCAAAGGACTTGTTGCGCCAGGCGAGAGCTGTGAAGATAATATACTCTCCATCACCACAGACAGCTACAAAACGGCCGTTCGGCGAATGTATCAGTTGTGTAGGATAAATTTCGACCGATCCCAAATCCTTCTGAGGAAGCGGAATAACTTCGCCGTCCTTGGTATTGTCACTGCCTTTGATAACGCTGCTGCAGACTTCGGCGTGCTTAGTCCAGATCACCTTACCGCTTGTGTCCATTGAAATTGCCGGCTCTTCTCGTCCCATCTTCAACACGACTGAACCTTCGTCAAAGCCTACAGCAATCGCATTCGTGCCCTTTCTACATGAAACACACCAAGCCCTTTCGAGGCCGTAGTTAACTGTTTGCTCAAGCTTGTAAGTGTTCGCATTCCAGAACTTAACTGTCCCGTCCTCGGCACCAGAGACGATGATTGGTAATTCGGGGTGGAAAACAGCAAATGAGACATTGGCCGAATGACCCTCAAGAGTCGCAATGCAACTCTTTGTCTGGTAGTCCCAAATTTTAACTGTTCTATCATCTGATGTTGTGATAATATATGGCTTATCTGCGAGAGGATAATACTCGACGAAATTAACACCCTTCGATTCGTGAGCTTCCATAGTGAAATTAGGTGTAGGCGATCCAAGGGACCATATCTTGACAGTGCGATCGAGGCAAGCAGATGCAAATGTGTTTGTGTCCTTCGGGTTGATAGCCAAATACATAACATAGTGGTTGTGTCCTTCGAAAACTTGGATGCACCGCCAATCCTTGTCCCAATTCCACAGCTTAATAGTCATATCGTCTGCAGCTGTCAGCAAAAAACTTTGAGTTGGATGCACTGCAATGGCACGAATGTAGTCAGGGTGGGCTTCAAATTGGGCAACCTTCTCAGACGTGTTGTAATTGTACACACGGATTTGAAAGTCATCACTGCCAACAACGAACCAGTTCTTCCGAGCAATAAAACGACCTGCTCGCACTGGAACTTCAGTCACGTCAAAACTCTTGACTATCGACTGCGTTTCATACGACCAGATCTGCACTTGTCCTATATTTGTTGGTCAGGCACTAAGCCACAAATAGATTCTTAGAACTAAGACTGACCACTATACTGTGTCACAAGAATCCATGGCTCAGTCGGATGGAAATCAATTCCCTTGACACGGTCCGATCGCCCCAATAGTTGTCTCTGTAGAGGAAAGGGTCAGCATATGTTTCGAATCAATATGATTCTCAAAGATCTGGACGTCTCATTTCAACGATAAAACACCCCATATTTCGAATGTATTAGTCGACAAAAAAGAAATTGTACGCCATCGTGAATATGTCGACCCTCACATTTGATTGAAGGTCGCTTCTTTACGCACTCAACGATGCCAGAGTCCTGATAAAACACACAATTGCTACATACCTTGATATCTAACCGCATCGTCAAAGACTAAGTCTCGCTCTCCAATTCCCAATGAATTGCTGAATTAATTGAACGATCTTATTAGGATAAAGGAGAATCTAAAGAATCGGGACACGACAACCTTCGTTTGGTGTCGTGACAAGTGTGCAGCCCCTGGTACAGGTCGCGCTGCGGTTATGGCTTTAAATGCGAGAATACATTCCATATGACTTACCAAAATGTTATGTTAGGACCCTAGCCCTTGATTGAGAGGATTACTATGGACAAACCTAAGTCCCAAAATAGCGGTAGAGTTAAATTTGTCTATGAGATCATTATTATGGGTAGGATTACTGCCGACTCCGCGCAAACGGTACATTTAGAATGCAAACTACGTACGAATTTGGGATGTCATGTCAACGTTTCTAATATATGTTTCAATTCATTCCAAACATAGAGATCTACGCAACATCTATATCGACTTCTCTAGTAGACCAAAGATATATGTTCGGGAACAACATTCAACAACTTAGCCTCGGTAACAGCTGACCGGATATTATTTATAACCTGAATCTCCATCTTCTTTTGTGTTTCATATGTACGAGTACCGACATGTGGAAGCAAAATAACTTTCTCATTGGCGACGAGACCAGGATGGATCTGCGGTTCAGCTATTCAAGTCCTTAGCCGTCAGTTACTAGAAGCAATGCAGTTATCATACCTTCAAAGACGTCCAGACCGGCACATCTGACTTTGCCACTCTCCAGGGCATCAACTAGAGCCTGCTCATCTATGACAGCGCCTCGAGCAGTATTGACGATTACGACCCCGTCTTTCATTTTGGCAAAAGCATCCTTATTTATGATATGTCGTGTTTGCGCATTCAATGGCAAGTTGAGCGAAATGACATCACTTGTTGCCAACAACTCATCGAAACTAACGTACTTTGCACCAGCAGCCAATTCATCAGACAATGGCTCGGGGTTGTGATACTGAGTGATCATATTGAATCCCTCTGCGCGCCTCTTGATGGCACTTCCAATACCGCCCATCCCTAGAATGCCCAACACTTTTCCCTCTGGATCACGCGAGAGAGGGGCGCCCATGTTCCATTTACCTTTTCGCAGAGATGTCATAGCAGGATAAAATTCTCGGAGTGCCCCCAAGATGAGAAACATGCCAACGTCAGCAGTAGCGTCACTTACTGTTCCAGGAGTATTCGACATTATGATACCCTTCTTAGCACACGCTTTGACATCGACCATATCATAGCCAGCACCATTGTGACAGGTGAATTTCAGCGACGGAGGTAGTGCCTCGATAAGCTCCTTGTTTATTATGGCACCGGGTTTTGCGTCTTTCATGTGGCAGTGGTACACGGCCGTGACGTCGGAGTATTTGCCCGCAAGGTCTCTGATAAATTCCTCCTTTGTAGACGAGTCGCAGACAGAGAGAGTCGCGACCTCAGACAAGGCTTCCCACTCGGCCTTTGCATGCACGATTTCGCCGAGAAGTAGAATATGTGGTTTTGTCATTGCGAGATATGCTCTCACTCACAGTAGCTAAATTCACAAATTACCTGTTCCCAGGTGGATAGAAATAAATCCAACTTAATGAACACATTTAAATGTATATGTGAGCAGCCGACAAGAGAACTGCCCCGGTACTTAAAAGCACCGTTTGCATCGGGAAGGAACGTGTGGTTCGAAACTCCCCGGTCTCAGGTGGGGTGGCGCCAAGCCGTTGCCCGCGGGGCGCACTCAGGGGGAATCGTACCATGTCATCCATTATTGGCAAGGATCCCGCTCACTTGTTCACGATTTTGTCAGGAGATTTGCTCGATAGAAGCTAAAGAAGAAAATGAAATAAATTTCGTAACCATACATCGGTGGATCCCGCACAATAGCCCGCATACTGGAATCATATATGCTCCAGTAGTATCACTTTTGATTTGGACGGCTCAATAATTACTATGCCAAGGCCAAGATGCTGTCATACATTTGTAGCTTGTAATGTAAATTCGTAATATAGTTAGTTATTTACAATTGAAGACCGGGCATATAGCCATTTCAAAGCCTCAATGCTGGATAGCTTGAACAATTGCCAAAGCCTTTGTTTTTAGGCGGCTACTGCTCGCCGTCAAAATAGACCATTCGTACATCACCGTCTGAAACGTGACAACCAGGTGTTTAATGATTTAATGTGGTGTGACTTCTGAGCCGTCTCCGCCCCAACCTGTGTGTTACGTCTGGTGACAGACGAGTGAATGCCATGGGCACATGCAACGTTAGCATTATGCTGATGGCTGTTGGCGGATTCCGCATACCGGACATGGGAAATCCGTCACATCCACCGGGGCTTTGTCGGATAAGGCGGATAATGGCATACTTTCCCTATTAGGAAAGATTGATGTAGCAGTTACGCCGGCAAGTGGCAGTTAATTAAGCAACAGGAGTTCTCGAAACGCTTAAAGTACTTTATCGACTCGGCCAGTCCGCCAGATTTATCTCACATTCACCAATTAGTAGATTTATTTAATCCCCTAAATGTATAATGGATGGCGGATTATCCCGCATTACAGCCCTATCTAGCAATTTGTGTGAATTTGGGGGGCTTGCGCGAGGTTCGCACAGCCAACTTTTGTGTGGGAGAAGTACGAGTTTCGAGCCCTCCCATCCAACTCAAGTGGCTCATGACGGTGGAATTCATCTTTTAAGGGTTAGGGTGACATATTAACAAACAAATAGCACGGTTATACCATATTCACACAGAAATTAAATTACTGGATTGGCCCACCATTCGGATCTGGTCGGCATTTTCTAGGGCCGGACGACAAGGAATCCGTGCCCAAGCTCTGCTCGAAAGCCAATTGTCAGGGTTAGGTGTCAGCCTATCCATGGTTCGTGACGAGTTGATTCACAAATCTCTTTAACTTTAACCTATTATTAAAATGAAGAAAACGATGTCTATGATTACAGCATAACGCCTGTCCTGCGTTCGTTATTATATTACCTGCCATTAAGATCAACATGTCCGCTGTACAAATGTGCGAAATCGCCAATTCTATGACTTCGTTAGCAAAATCCTCCCTGCAACGACGACCTGGCGGAATGCTACTCACATCGACACCCATGGTCAAGCACATCGCAACCACTCCAGCGACTACACTGGTGCTACCATACCTCCATGCGTGGCTTCCTACACTAATGTCAGGCAAACAATTATATGCGTAGATTTGCAATTTTATATTATAATCTTACTCTGCAGCGCTTGCAACTCAAGCGCAAATGTGGATACCGTAGTCAAACATCCACAGTAACCCTCGATCATCCCTTGCAACACCTGACAACCAGTCTTGCTCTCCACCCGCTGTTGTATGATTGCAAATATTCCTATTAGCACGGTTCCTAGAATATTGGCAGTGAATGTGCCGAAAGGAAACGAAGGATGTAAGGGATTCATATGCCGCGATAAGAGCCACCGCGTCAACGTCCCCAATGGACCGAATACTAACGGAAACAGGACAATTCCGCGCCATCGAGAGATAAATATTGCCATGAGAACTGCGCCGACCCAACATCCTAATCCCAATAACAAAGACAGTAATTTCAGAACCGGGACTGTGCGTCGACCACTAATCATCTCAAACCCATACTTTGTTCGAACAGGTGACAATTCGTTGTTTTTGTCTCTATCAACAAATTCAGACGAAAATTTATGTACAAGCCGTCGCCACACGCTTCGAGTAAATAACCCCACATGTGCCCCCGTTGTGATGCCAGCAACTGACAAACAAAGGGTCACGATAATTCCGTCAAATAATCCGAGTACACTGTATCCACGAGGCCGCTGATAAGACGGACTTGCGTTCGCCATGGCAAGAAACGTAGTCTGCATCCAGGATGAAAATGTTGTCATGGATCCGCAGAAACCGGTCGACAGGCCGACGAAGATCTGAAGATGTCGACTATGATTTCCTTTAGCTTTGCACTATGACATTGAACAAAGAAGGAGTGGAATTGTCATACCCATCACTGATATTGAAGAAATTCTTCGACTCCGCCAGGAATCCCATGACCACACACCCGACAAATTGCACCCAAACCAAAGGATCTACTGAAGATCCCGGGTACGACTGCAATGCAAGAATCCCTAATCTCGCAAGAACCCCCAACAGAGAGAAAAATATGAGCCATAACACCACTTCAATTCTATCATCATTGTAAGCGCATGACCACGGTTTCCTGCTTGGCAATTGTACGGATACACTAGAGTCTCCTGCCGTCCGCTCTTGTTGTCCTAACACGTCTCGTGCACTGGCCCGTGACAGCCGTCGTTCCAATGTTCCAGGTTTGTCGTCTGGTCCAAGTTCTACCGGCGCTTCGACTTCATTAACTCCTCGAATGACCGCATGCGACCCGGTCAATGCAGTGGTTCCCAATCTTGACTCTTCTGCGATCTCTCCCTCCAATGTCCGTCTATCAGTCGCGTCAACATCAACGTTTGTAAGTTCGTCAGTTATACTGTCGGATGCAAATACTTCTGTGATACCCCGGGTAGTTGCTTCACTTGACCGGCGAACATCTGCCATTTATCCACGACTGTTTTCAGCCAACCCGATGGCGTATACGAATCAGCAGGGTGAAAGCATTGCAGATGACTGCCGGAATTTCTAATCGTCGTTACTATTTACGGAAGTTGAAATCGTCGATAATTAATGTACAGTCAGTGGAAGTTCGAGCACGAAAGCCTAACCCCAAACTAGAAAACCTATGCACTGTTTGCACCTTGAAATGTACTAACTAATGGGGTGAACCTTGCTGTCATGCGCTAAACACTTTTTTACGATAGTGGCATAAATTCGTATAGTTGATTATATTTATGTACACCTAACCCTATACGTGTCAGTCTGGTGTACACTTTGGCTACGACACACCAGCGAGTGAGACGAGGTCGCACCTTGTAGCACGAGAAGGTTAGGGTTACTTCAATAGGCCGCAAAAAGATGTACGATGTTCGGCCTTAACTCATGCACGAATACAGCGCAGAATGCTGATACAGAACTAGTGCAACTATTTTCTTTATGGATTTGTGGACAGCTATGGACCTATGGTCGCAACGTGACTGACTAGAGCCGGGTTAAGACGTCCTTTTTTTGGCCGTGGCCTAGTCAGAACACAATTTCTAATTGCTCCAGGTGCAAGATATTCGTGCTGGCACAAAAACAGTTATCAGAGTATATATTGGATATACCTGGACCGAAGCGAGAGCTTATCAATTCAGACTATATGGGAGTTATCTACAACGTGTCTCTGCGGATTATACTTATTTGCACGAAATTTTGTAAACTGCTATTAAACTGCTTTTAGCTAGAAGACAAATCCTTTGTCTCTAAAACCACCCATATAATTAATAATACACGGTTGCCTGTGTTAATCTACCAGAGCGTCGGACACTCATTCCATTCGCCTCGTTTTCTACACTCCCAATACCCGTGCTCACCCTGAATAGGCACCCAAACGCCGTCATCAATTTTGGTAAACCACTTACTACTAACGCCTTCAGCAACGATTTTTCCTTGCCTTCGCTTTTCGCGCTGCATTTCTTCCAGCTTTTTCTTCAACTCTTCAGCTTCCTCAAGTTTGCCTTGTTCCAAATATCGCTGGTCAGGCCGTAGACGGCTATCAGTAGGCGCTAATTTGCCCTTTTCCATATCGCTGATGTGATTCAAAGAAGCACAGAAATCGGGCATGCCATAACGGAGTCGCGATTCCGGCAACAGTGAACCGGCCGTCCATATCCTCTTGTTATCCGGCGTACGCACCAACTCGGTGGTCCACTTTCCTTCCAGTCCCATGCCAAGTTCTTTATTTTGGGGTCCAAAGAATTTGACATAAACTTCCTCCGTACGCTGTCCCGAGAAGATGGACTTTGACTTAAATTCAACCACAGCTTTGTGTCCAGATGAAGCGATAATCGTTACCAGCCCTGCCGGCTCGATGTATTTCTCACCAGCAATAACGTTGCGCAAATACGTGGTCGGCATCACATAACTGTACGTAGTTGTCACACCGTCAGGGGACTCAACGCTGATGGTGATTGGCCCGTCGTTGATAATTTCGGCACTCCTGCCCCAGAACTTTTGGGCCGGCTGTGGACAGTATGAATATGTCCAGTTTAAAGATTCAGCGTAGGTTGCCATGATTGGCGGACGATGCGAAATTTTTTCTGACAGGAATCGAAAATTGAGGTCTTCACGGACTAACTCGAACGTCTCGTTCAGAAGCGGGTTGAATGGTTTTCGCAGCGCACGATCCTTTGACCTTGTATTTGACAAACATGAAATAGCGAACGCGGCAATATACAGGATCTGGTCACCGGTCTCGACAGGCGCCCTGGCTGCAGAGTCAAGCAGAGTACAATATTCCATAGTCTCTGAGTAGCGCTGCAAAAGCGAGAGAGGCTCGTTCGCAGTGACCGGCATCGCGATGGTGGACAAGTCCTTGCCAACATTCTTGCGAACAAATTGGATTAAGCTTGGCGGCAGGACATGATTTGGAGGAACAGTGGTCCTTCGGCTGATGTGTTCGACTATTGGAAGCGGAAATAAGTCACGGGTGACTGTTTTCTTCGGAGTAAGCGGCGTGAGAACAATCGAAGATGAATTAGACGAGAGACGCCGTAATGAGGAGCTAGATCGCTCATCGTCGTCATCGTCGGACACAACCACAATATCTTCAACGACATCGTCATTATCGGCCAAAATAAGAATAGCAGGATCCTCTTCAGCATCAAAGAATTCCGACTCGGAATATACAGAGATGCCATCAAGTGATACAGTCTTACTCAACGGCTGCAGCGAGATCGACCTTTGTTGCGTTACTATAAGGAACCGCGAATAATCCGCCGTTACTTGTTCTAAAAGTCTTTGCAATTCCTCAATAGTTTCCATGTGGGCTTTTGATGCAGCTAATACAGGCGACGGGTTGCCTAGATACGAATTCGGTCTCAAAGTAGGAACAACACTATCACGCGATTTCTTGCGCCAGAAAGGCTGCCGCCGAGAGCTGACAGTGGATGAAGCCGATGATGATCCGGACTGTGCTGCAGCCACGGGCATACCTGCAGGCGTGGTTGTCCCTGTACTCGCTGCAGATGTGGCCGAGCTGGTCGTAGTACTTATTGGAGGGGGAACAATCGTAGAAACTTGCTCCACCATGGCATCAAGACCAAAATATCCGCCGCCGCCGCCGCCGCTGGCACCTCCTCCACTACTTCTTGCAGAATCTTCTGGACTTGAGTATGGGGAGCCTCCGCCTAATTTGCGACACAAGAGTAATGCTTCATTCAACTTCTCGCCAATGTTTTCCATTCCGGTCCAATCCTTGTCTATTTGCGGAATCGTTGTTGCTGACGGCATTGCAGATGGCGATGAAGAATGAGGTGGAGGGTACGCGTGTTCACTCGCAAGGACCAGCGTGCGGGCTTTTTCCAGTGCGTTCTTCCAATTGTCAAAGTCATTCACAGACATCGCCCTAAGGTTCCATATCTCTGCTCCCGAATCAATGAAAATTTCTCTGGTTTGCGGTTTAACTGAAACGGCTGCGATTGCGAGCGGAATTGAACCACGTAACAAGGACGATGAGACATCGTGGTAGTATGACAGCATGCCGGTATCGCAGTCGAGCGTAAAGTAGCGCCTGGCATAGCCTTGTAGTCTCTTTCTTCGCTTCTTCAATAGAACACCGCTATGATATCTGTCGTCCACTCCAGGTGTAGGTACTGAGTTTGGTTCTACCGCAGTCGAGGAGCCATCTCCAGGATTAGCAGAAGATTGCGGATTCGGCTGCCGAACATCGGGGCCAACAGTTTTCCTTCTCCTTCTATTTATAGACGAAAGAGTTACTGTTGTTGCGCTTCTTCCCGCTAATAAATCTGCGTCTTTGACCAGGACGATTGATTGCGCAAATTGAACTGTTTTGGACAGTGTCTTGGAAAACGTATTGTCAAACACGAAGGCGAACATACCGCCCGATCCTGAAGCCACAATATACGACCCTTTTAGGATAGCGTTCGCATGACATTTTCCTAGCCAGTATACAGGTTGAAGGCCAGACTGCACTAGTCGTTCGTCGAGCGAGGCCCCTGAGAAGGACGTCGGACTTGCTCCACCAGGTGCTGGTGAGGTAATTGTCACGACAGACGAAGACCGCAGTCGATCTATCTGTGCGGAATCTGACTGCGAGGATCGAGGTTCTTTATCTTTTAGGTCTGGCGACCGTCTGAATATGCCGAAATTGCTAGAGACTTAGATTAATCGAGACGTTCTGTTGCACCAAAGATGGAAGCAAGCACTCACATTGATTTCCTATTTGGCTTCAGCTGCCATTGTATAGAACAACTATCTGGCACCAGAACCCATTTTATTAGGAATGCTTTTGAATGAACCTCGAGCGTCTCCATTGCGTTGGTTGAGTGGTGAAGATGGACAAGTTGGTTAGCGAGATTTCTGTTGAGCAGTCGTCGAGGCGGTTTATACAGGGGGAAGCACTTACCACGCGCAGAGGCAAAGTTGCCGCCGCAGCCGCAGTCTTGGGTATAAAAATACAGAGTGAAGATGTAGTCGGCCGAACGGATATGACCATAATACGATATTCACTACATAAGATGGCAAATAAAGTAAGCTGGGGACAATAATTTGCTTAACAACCGTCGACTATTCTAGCAAGTTGTTTGTCAGGAACCGCCACCAAGCACCAAACGTGGGTTCTCCTGATGCTTGTATTCGCAATCGAACCGCCAATAAAATAATGTATGCACAATTCTGGTTGCCCCAATTTATATAGTTAACAAAAATTAAACACAATTTGTTTCTTTGTTTCTGGATGCCCACATGCCAATCGATTTGATATGGACAAATGCCTGCTCTGGCTAGACTACACTTGTTTTTCAGAGTTGATTTTAACTTGCCCTTTCATAAATGTCCACCGACTGTCAGGAGGCTATATTTTATCATTCAGCAGAAGAGGTGTGCGGGATAAAACGCGCGTACTGCGCAAAAATAATAATAATACGATGTTAATTAGCTTGAGCCACTGCAAGTGGGTTTGCATTTTGCAATCAAAAAAGAAGCGCGTCGGCTGTTCCAAATCCTCATCGGGACCCTCGCATTTGTATATTAATTCAATCAAATTGTCATCATATCGTAAATCTATATATCAATATATGGGTGCCTTACAATCAATCTATGTATGCTATTAAACTCAAGTACAATTAATGCTCAAAATAGATTTCGCGTGTGCCCCTGTTGGGCCGGGTAAATGCTTTAGCCTCAGTAGCAGGTACGGATCGACACGTTCAATCCACACACACACACAAAAAAGCGCATACCTTTTCCTGGTATCATCTGTTTTCCGTATATCGTCCCGGAAGCGCGTTCTCATAGAAGCTGATTCCAGCGCGCACCATAATCTTGTGGATGAACGTACGGCTTATCGGTCCCTCTCAATTGACCTCATATCATTCATCATGATCCAAATCGAGCGCCATACGTATAGGTACGCATTAAACGATCACTTTTGGCTTATTCACTACGCTAACCCGAGATCAGGGTGCTGAATCAAGACTTCACCATTGATCGTCGCTTCCAGGTTACAAAGGAGCTAGGTCAGGGTGCCTATGGTATCGTTTGCGCGGCTCGGTACACAGAATCGAGCCAGGCGGTAGGCGTCGCGATCAAAAAAGTGACCAATATTTTCTCCAAGAAAATATTAGCGAAGAGAGCTCTACGGGAAGTGAAATTGCTGACGCATTTCCGAGGCCACAAAAATGTAAGACGGAACCATCTATCGGCGTTCGCGCCGATGCCTGCTTGCTTGGGCTAATCAACAGCTTGACAGATTACTTGCCTATATGACATGGACATTGTCGACACTAGCAATTTCAATGAGATCTATCTTTATGAAGAACTAATGGAATGTGACATGCATCAAATCATCCGCTCGCAACAGCCTCTGACAGATTCACATTACCAGTCGTTTATTTACCAGATCTTATGCGGCTTAAAATACATTCACTCTGCAAACGTCCTTCACCGAGACTTAAAGCCCGGCAATTTATTGGTGAATGCTGACTGCGAGCTGAAAATTTGCGATTTTGGTCTTGCCAGAGGTTTCTCGGCCGATCCGGCTGAAAACGCTGGATTCATGACAGAGTATGTGGCCACAAGGTGGTACCGAGCACCAGAAATAATGCTATCATTCCAAAGTTATTCGAAAGCCAGTAAGTTTATGGATTGGTCGCCTCGCAGTTTAAATGATTCATTCTCTGAACTAACAAAACTAGTTGACGTGTGGTCGGTCGGCTGCATCCTTGCCGAGCTCTTGGGAGGCAAACCTTTCTTTAAGGGTCACGATTACGTTGACCAACTAAACCAGATCTTACGTTATTTGGGAACACCATCCAGTGAAACATTGTCCCGAATTGGCTCTCAGAGGGCACAGGAGTACGTTCGGAGTCTACCATATATGCCTCGCGTTCCTTTCTCGAATTTATTTCCGACCGCGAACCCGCAAGCTTTAGATTTGCTATCAAAGATGCTTACATTTGATCCTGCGGAGCGAATCACTGTCCAGGATGCGTTGGAACACCCGTACTTATCGGTCTGGCATGATCCAGCTGATGAGCCCGACTGTCCAACTACTTTTGATTTCTCGTTCGAGGCAGTCGATGCGGTCGATGACATGCGTGAAATGATTATACAAGAAGTTATGGACTTTCGCAAAATAGTCCGGCAGCCAGTTGAGATGCAAAAGCAGATGCTCGGTGGACAGGGCCGTGCCAACACCCAACAGCAGCAACCGGCACAGGAGAAAGTCGGCATTCCAGAGGAGATGGACACAAGTGAAGACGTTCCCAAGCCAAGCGAGATGGGACCTGTCGCAGGTGGCCAAGCTCTTGTTGACGGTAGTTTAGAAAAGGATCTGGAGTTTGGTTTGGATGGAATCTCGCATTAATGTTAGAAGCGTCAGAGTGAGAGAAAAATTGAGCGGAAAGAAAAACGGGGCGGGGTTTATAAGATATATTATTTAATGCTGGAGTCTGGGCACAGGCATGGTAATTGTCGTTATAGTCGCATTTGTTCGAGGAAGTCTCTTATAAGTATAACATACAGGTATTTGAACGATTTCGGTCAACTGTAATATTTTTTTTTTGTTACGGCAGTTTATTCTTTTGTTGTCACATGTTCATTTTTTAGCTTAAATCTAAAAATCTCTTTTTCCTTAGTATTCGAATACTATCGTACATCTTTGGGGCTTCATTGAGGGCTGGTATCATTTAGTTATCGTAGAACGCCAGCTTCATAATTTATCAGGTCGGCAAGGCTATGCTTCGGTGGTAACTCTGTAAACTGTCTGTCTAGTTTATCAAGGGCCGACGCAATACTCTCCTTTGTCGCGGATTTGGCATACAGCATGCAATTCATGTCTTCCAACGCGGCCGCGACTTCAGCCTGGTGGCCGTGCATAAGAACTGGATTTGGCACGACAATTAGACGAGGTTTCGGCGAAGGCGATCGTAATGTGTCTAAAATTGTACCGGTTCCTAAAAAAAAAAAAAAAAATCATAAGCACGCAAATCCATATCAAAGTTCGAGTGGATCAAAAAACTTACCAGCGTGCGAAATTACTAGCCAGCTACTTTGTATCTCGCTTGCCATATTTTCAGTTAGTCCGAATCCGGTCACATTGATCCCTGTTCTCTGAAGTACGGCACTACAATTCTCAACCCAACTTTCATACGCGATGCGGGAAGTAGGAGCGTTGCCGTATTGAATCCGCAAATCTGTAACCGCGAGCGCTGAAAGCTTTTCGAGCACATGCTGCGTCAAAATTACCTCAATGAGGGTGTCGAATGGGTACGTCGCGCCTGTTGTCAGTAGTACTTTGCGCGACATTGAGAATGAGGAGTCATGATAGATATTAAAAATAGTGCATGTAGGCGCTCACAATACTAATCGGATCGAATATGAGCCGCACACGAAGCATGACAAATGACGGTGCCAATAATTTGCCATATTTGCATTATATAATTACTCTATTCTACATATGATTGAAACCTATGTCATGCTGGAGGTATAAAAGAAGCATACAACACTGCCTGAACTGCAATCCACGTAACCATGTAACGAACTTCCCATAAGCCCTCATGGCTTCTAAAATCAGCCCTCGCACGCCTTATAATGCCTTTCAAACTCCATCGACGTTCAACGCCGACAGCAGCAACAGCTTGCGCCTCTGGCGCATCAGCAAATATTCGTTCCGCCACATACCAATATATTAAAGGTATGCATGTTCCTACTCGAGTGATTATCTGGACATGCCATATGAAGACAGACATGACCAACATTGCCATTGCGATTATTACGTATGGTCGGAGGTGAGAGATGGATCGATATTTTTGATACGAGCGGTAGATCATGAACCACGTTGGAAAAGCAAAGAAGAAATTGGGGATCTGCCATGTGCGCCAATACTTTAAAAATCCAACATTCCTATCCGCTATTTAGTAACACAACACAAAATCATATTTACAAATTCTGTTAACATACCAGTAATGACTCTGAACATAGCCGTAAATCAGTGGAACGGTGTTATTGCACCACTCACGACCAGGACAGTATAGAAAATAAGCATATATCTGTCCGGCCAAGAACCCAACGCCAACTAGTGTCCCACCAACAATAACGGCCATTGATTTCTTCCAGTTTCGTACCTTTGCGGCTTCGAAAAGGTCATTAAGAAATACGATACCCCACAGAACGCCGTTTCCTCGGAGACCGCAGCATATTAAGAAACTAAGACCCGCGAAAATATGTTGTTGGCGTTCGCGCAAGTAGATCCCAAGGAACGAGAAGAATGCAAACAAGCTCTCAGAGTATCCTGCCGACATGAAGATCCCACCGGGGGAGACGACATACAGTAATGCTGAAACCAGCGGAAATACTGACGGCGATCCACTGCCTGGCAGTCTGGTGTCATATGACGACTTTGAACGGATGTGTTGCTCGATAGTACGCGAGGTGAAGTAGAGCATCACCACCGCCAAGTAGTGGCCGACATGTGCAAGGATCACAGCTGCAATTGCGTATCCGTATATACTACGTACCTTATTTCCCAGTTCGTCATACTCTCCCTCTGATAATACCGGATACATCAGAGTGAGAATCGGCAACACTAACCAGTCCCCGACAACTCGAATCGTGCCAGTCCACAACCATCCAGCCATCCATTCTTGCTCGAATACATATCCTCTCTGCGCGATTCTGATAAAAAACACGGTGTCCCATACTAGTAATCGCGAAAGCGTGTAATTGAGTATCTGAGGCACATGCGGCGATGTAAAAATCAATTGCGACGAAGTGTCATACTGTTCAAGCACTAGCTGAGTGATAGTGAATAGTATCGACTTCGTAACCACGAACGCCGATGATATAAAGCGGATATCATACTTTGTTGATGATGAGACCGCCATGGTATCGCCTGGCGCCGACTGAGGTGTAGTTTATTGCACAATTCAGTTGTAACTAACTTAAGCAACGGGTCTGGGAGGTGCCCTATTGGAACGCGTTTGGTTGAGATCCACCGGAATTGAATCAAGCCGATTAATTCATGTTATACCTAAACTTTCTATACAGAATATTAAATCCATAATAGACAAAAATAAGAAGGCGTCAAAAAAAATTATCAAAACCATTTTTTTTTAAATATTTTTTTACAAAAGAATTTGAATTTCAAAATACAAAAAAAAAATTGAAACGGACAGGAATTGAACCTGCAACCCTTCGATTAACCGGCTTACACTGGAGTCGAAAGCTCTACCATTGAGCCACCGCTTCACTTACATCCCAAACCGGGACAGTGCCGCAAATCGAGCAATCCACTCCGGGCTGGAACCTATTTTACGACACGGATGTTCCATTTAATTTGTTGTTAAGCAAGACAATGTAGATATTGTGAAAATAAACTGGAATTTCAATCAAAAAAAAAAAAAAAAACCACTAAAAGGTATAGTGCGAGGGGTGCAATTATAATTAGTCGTGCTTTATAATTTTGTAACTGAATATTACCATTTCGCTCCAACCTGATATACAACAGAGGATAAATTAATAATACTGGGTGACGACCTGACTACTCTGTGATCATTACTTTTAGAACCAGGTCCCCGTTCCTATCTACAGGTGCACTTGCAATCTCAAAGGCATCGACTGCGTCGCGTAGTTTCATTTTGTGAGTGACAAGTTTACCGACAGTTTCACCGTCTGCAGCCACGATGGCGAGTGCATCGGGGTAGTTCCCTGCGTATCTAAAAACTCCAATGATGTCAACTTCGCGGGTACAAGCTGAGCCAATAGGGAATGTCTGAATGGGACTCCCCATGCCAATAAGGACGACCTTGGCGCCAGCCGCGGCCGCAAAGACTGACGTTTGTACACAAATCTGTACTCCAGTGCACTCAAACACGACATCAAATCCAACATCGGCACCAGCTTTCTCTTTCAAGAAATTGGCGCTGGCCATAGCAGGTGCAAGTGGATTATCGCTTTCAGTGACATTGGACTTGCCGAGAACAATCCCTTGATCTGCGAAGCCGTTGTCGACCGCGAATGCAACCCGCTGGGAAGAAATATCGGCCACGACAACCGTTTTCGCACCACCTTGCTTCTTGGCCGCAAATGCGGTAAGCAGTCCGACCGCACCGGCACCCAATACCAGCACTGTAGCTTCATCGTCTGCCTTAAGCGCGGATCGCTTGATACCCTGTAACGAGACAGCTAACGGCTCAACCAACGCGGCGAGGGAGAGATCTTTTACCGCGTCGGGAACTTTGTGACACCACTTTGCAGGGTGATTGACTCTCTGTACAAGAGTTCCATCATAATGAGGGGCTGTCTTGCACGAGCTGCGGAATCGCATGTCGGGGCATAAGTTGTAGCGACCCTTGTTGCACCACTTGCACTCTGAACATGGAACGCCGACTTCCAAGGCAACCCTGTCTCCCACTACAAAGTTATCGACGTCGCATCCGACAGCGGTGACGATGCCAGCAGATTCGTGACCCAGTGAAAGTGGATGCTGGAGGGCAAAATCACCATTACGGCCATGATGATAGTAGTGCAAGTCCGACCCACAAATGCCCGTCTGGGTGACGCGGACTTGGAGCTCATTTGCGGCGGGTGGCCCGAGGACTTTTGTTTCCTAATAATACACGTCAGCGCTTCGCTAAAGATGCGGAAGAGAATATTCGTACGATCCTCATGTCTTTCGTCCCATGCAGCACAGCGGCTACAATCTCGGCAGCGTCGACAACAAGAGTCTCACTCTGAGTAGTCATGGTTCAATGTGTAAGGTCGTGCTTATTTTAGCCCAGCTTAAATCCTGGGAACAACAAAACGTATGCAAGTTCAGGGAAGTTCGGATATGATCTAATCAGGAACCTGGGCTAGTAAGCTGCAAGTTCGGGGTAAACTAATTGTCCGGACAGGAGTATCCTTGTTTTGGCAGGAGACAGCAGCAATGTGTAAAAAAATTTCAAAAAAACTAACTTTCTGTAATAATTTAGAAATTGGCAAATAATAAATAAATGGCACATTCGCGTGTCTTTTAAGTCCCATGATGTCTGGGAGTCGTGGGGATATTATTCGATGCGGCGGCAGTCTCCCGCGGGATTGTGGGGTAGGTGGAACGATTACCAGATTAGGCCTGCCCCCCACGTCCGGGTTGGGCGGGTTTGCTGGCATATAGCCGGCGAGATGCCCCGAGGAACTCACTGCCACCACCTCATAACATCTCTTCACAGATATTAAATCGACACAGTAACCCTACCTGGCATTCAGATCGCCATTGACCGCGAGTATTTTCACGATGGCGGACATTGAATACCTTGGGTCGCTCTTCGCACTGGTCGGCAAGACGGCACTATGCACTGGGGCAACGCGCGGCATCGGCCAAAATATGACGCTTGCAATGGCAAAGGCTGGCGCCGATATTATTCTTGTTCAGGTGGGCATCTGCTTTATTTATTACCGAACTTAACAAATCTGATTTAATTTCAGAGGAACGAGAACCCGGTTACAAAGGAAAAGGTCGAGGCGGTCGGTCGCAAGTGCTACATCATTACAGCAGATCTCGCTTCCAAGGAAGAAGTTAGCGCCATAGTCCCAAAAGCCGTCGAACTCGGCCTCAAGATCGACATCCTGCTTAATTGCGCCGGTATCCAACGCCGCTTTCCTAGCACAGATTTTCCCAGCGACGCGTGGGAAGAAGTTCTGCAGGTCAACCTAACAACATGCTTCATTTTGTGCCGAGATGTCGGCAAGCATATTATCTCCGACGGAAGACAAGGCAAGATCATCAACATCGCGAGTCTGCTCACCTTCCAAGGCGGTATTACCGTCCCCGCCTACGCTGCGGCAAAAGGTGGCATCGGCCAGCTCACAAAGGCTCTCTCGAATGAGTGGATTTCCAAGGGGGTTAATGTGAACGCTATCGCACCTGGCTACATCGCCACCGACATGAATGAGGCCCTGATCGCCGACCCTGTCCGCTCCCGACAGATCTTGGAACGAATACCGGCTCAGCGTTGGGGCAGTCCTTCTGATTTTGAGGGTGCGGCAATCTATTTGGCCAGTAATGCTAGCAAATATGTGAGCGGCGAAATTCTTGTCGTCGATGGTGGCTGGATGGGCCGTTAAGAAAATACGCATAGTAATGAGTTGCATATAATAAATCCCATTTTGGCAAACCTCCTCCCCTGACTGTGGGCTTGGTCATCCGTGAAGGATCGTCATGACCGTGAGCTTCCTTTGTAGGACAGATTACAACCGATACCACTGGTCCTCAATATCCGCTCAGTAATTTCTTTGCTGTAGTCTGGGATCTTTTTGGTCGCCCCAGATGCGAATAGAGCAGAATGGCTTAATTAAAAAAACAACGTCACCGGCTTTTCTTTTTTTTTTTGGCCACTTCGAGCTTGTCTCCCGCACTTTGAAGACACGGATTTTGGATATTTGCGAATATATCTATGGATATGTAGAGTAATTGGCATTATCTTATCGGTATATATATCCGTTATCCTTAGTCCCAACCAAGAGGTGAGAAAACCAGGGGACTCGCGAGATCTAAACGCAGTGGTTGACCGCCCTTCCAATGTTCTGCAGTTCTCAATCATATTAAGTTATGATCAATTGTGCGCCTCCCCTCGAGCGGCTGACCACATTAGGCCGCATCCGGATAATGTTTCGTCGCAGTCATACTTGGCTCATCCCACTTGAGCTGAAGCTATCTCAGCAAAACGTAGGTATTTGTTTTTGTCTGACCATTAAGATCACCGCTTCACTATGCGCAACGTTCGAAATCGTGGCGGCCTCAGGCGATATCCATTACAATTTAGGGAACTCGTTGGCAATCAGGTTAGGGTCACTTCAATATCAATTAGATATGATGGGTTTCAATGATTTTTTTGGAGAGGAGATCAAGATATAAGTCGGGCAGTTAGTCATAAATTTCTTAGTGAGGGACATATGGGCGCGATATATTTTAGGTCACAGCAAAGTGCACCACGGAGAGAGATTAGTTACAGATAGTTAAGTTAATTTACAAACAAAATAAAAGGACCGTCTCTATTTTGTAACACATAAACACTTTTAAGATAATTAAAAAGAACGTCTCTATTTTTTAACAAATGAAACACTTTTCAACAACGAAAGTCGAGGTCCTAGCTGGTACTACATCTACAAAGCGACCATCAATACAGTTGCCAAGACAATGGCAAACAAGACCGATGAAGCCTTCAAGCTGGCACTACCGTTGTGATCGGGGGTAGGTGCGCTGCTGTTGGAGCCGGTGTAGTTGGAAGAAGCAGTCATGCTGCAGGCATGGTTCTTGTACAAAGTGGCGGTATCAAGGATCGTGTTGTTCTCAGAGTTCACGAATTCGTGGGTCAAGTGGGTGCAGTTGTGGAAGGTAAGCTTGCTCCAGCCGTAAGTCGAGTTCTGAACAAATCGAATATAATCTGGGCTACCCTCGATGGGATCCAATCCACCGTAGTGGCCAGCAGCACCGTTCACGATGTACCACGGGGAAGATGGATTGTTGAGCTCGTTAGGATCAGCGGTGCCGTTCTTGATGGGGGCATTGCGCTCGTAAAAGTGAACATGGCCGGCAAGGACCAAGTCGACATTGTACTGAATCAAAAGAGGCTCGAACGCGGTGCGGCATTCATTGCAGATACCATTTTCGTGACTGGCAGCATAAAGAGGCCTGTGGCCGGAGACAACGATCCAGGGTGTCTTGGACCTGTCGACGGAGGCAAGGTCGTTCTGCAGCCAGTTGTATTGCTCATTATAGGTACCAAATGGTCCTGAATCCTGTCCAATAGTGTCAAAGCCACCCTCAGATCCGTAGGGCTCGTCGGGCGAAACGATGCCGTGGCCAAGGTCAGTCTCAGTATCAATTTGAATGAAATGAACCATGCCGTGGTCGAAAGAGTACCAGAAATTCTCGAGACCACCAGATTCGTTGGACGGCATACGGTAGTGGTGACGGAAACCGGTAAAGTTCGTCTGACCTTCAATACAGATGCTGACAGTGTAGTTGCCAGTACCGCCGTTGTCACAATTGGAGTCGTGGTTGCCAGGGCCGACCATGTAAGGCTTCAAGGCAGTGATGGGCTGCATCTCATCAAAGTATTGGTTGAGAAGTTTGTTATAAACACTGTAACCCATGTCGATGGGAACTGTTACAAGATATTTTGCGAGCTGCTCCTTCAACCAGTAGTCCGCATACGCAATGTCACCAGCTATTGAACGTTAGTCACCTATCCAAGAGCATAATTAATTTGTTGCCTACGGTGCCAGAGGAAATCAAAACCATCAAGATATCGAACGAGAGACTGAATGGTATTCGTTTGGTTAACAGTAATCGGGTTTGCGCTAGTCGCACTCAGACCTGTGGTTCCCATGACACCGAGGTCGACAGCAACAGCCACGGTGAAAGGAGTATTATCACCGGCCTCACGAGAAGTGGTGAAGGTGTAGGGAGCAAGCTCGGAACAGTTGTAGCAGTTGGTGTTCGACACAATGTAGTAGTATTGTGTGTCTGACATCAATCCAGTGACCTTGACATGGTTACTCCAGGTGAGCGAAGTAGCGTAAGTGACAGATGTACCGGTAGCGAAAGTGGTGAGGTTCCAGCTGTCGGTGCCATAGTAGACGGTCGGCTCGGAAATCTGCTCGTAGGTATTCCATGAGACAGTCATACCGGTAGGACCAGCATAGGCCAGACGGTGCTGGAGGGGCTCGACGGGGTTGATAGGAACCTGGCCGGGGACATTGATTTGAGCGAGAGCGGAACCCGCGACTGCGAGCACGGCGACAGCAATTGAACGCATTTCGGAGTATACAATATTTGTCTGTCAGACGTCACGTTTCAATTGATACGTGGTAGCGAGGGAGATGATGCTTTATAGTTGAGCTCTCTCCGGCGGAGAGTGCCAGAAGATGCACATAAAAAAAAGGTCTAAGCCGTATTTGTTAATCGGTTCATGTTACCATTAGCAGAAATTTTTTTTAAAGAAAGATTAGGCATATCGGATAAAAAGATCGCGTGGACGCGATGGACTGCACCCACGTGCCGATACATTCCTGGTGTGTTATAACCAGACTTGGCCGAATTAGTTCTGACTCCAGCTTGACTGCCTAAGCCATTTACCAAAACGTATTAGATCGTGTTTAGCGCGATGTTTTGCACTAAATTGAATAGAGTTCTGATGATTGATTTAGCGCATTCAAAAGAAATATGGTTCTCGCCTGTCATGCAAAATCCAGTTTTTGGCGACTTGTTCGAAGTCGTGGCGCTCCATCATCACGGAATCTGACGACCACAAATTTGTCACTGTGATTCTCTTCAATTCGACACTAAACATCGTCAAACATAAGGGAACCGGTATGGATATCGGCCCTGATTATCCGCTCGTAACGAACCCGGTGCCTGGTTGGGCGTCGCACGAAAGCCGCAGGGCCCATGCGGCTCAAAACATTGCACGTGCGTGGGTTCGCCAAAGCTGCTTGGCCAGATATCGGATTTTGGTTTATCAGCCAACGGCTATTTCCGACCGTTACATCGACCTGCCAATTGCGGGCGTTGGCGAATGCGTGGCGCCGAGTACAGACTTTCATGCAACTCGCCAAGAAAATTTTAACAGCTCTTGGCTAGTCGGGGTCAGTCTAATTTGGGTCGGATGAACATGCATTGCATCTGATGCGGAAATTACAAGGTGGGATACAGTGGGGGCGGGTGACCGGCTCGTAACTATGCTGACCGAACAAGTGCGGATGGCGGAGACGAGGTGATTTTAGCAGAACACACTCAGAGTTTTTTTATTGTTGTTAAGTTGCCCGGATTTGACACTAATCCAGGTTTGGTTCTTTCGTGGGGGACAGTAATTCCCAATCAGAACCTGCACAATAATCTCAATTCTTCTGAGCACATAGCACACTGACAATCATTTCAAAGGGTATAACTTATATCCCGACCTCATCATCGGTGAAGCTAGAATTTTGTGCTCCTTGGAAAAACTCTCAGATGGTTTTTCACCCAGCAACCAATTGTCTCCATAGTCAGGAGACCACGTGCTCCAACTCGGCGAATTGGAGCTTGACCGCAAACTGATCAGTGGCTATAAAGCCAGCAACAATGAATGTACGGTTTCAGCATTATATGATAAGGAGGGCCCGCTCGCTTTCGAGACCTAGACAGGTATGTTCGTCGTTCGATGATCTCACGCAAGGACTGAGATCAACAATGTCCTGCAGCTGCTCGTTCTCTCGATGAACAGTCTGACTGTTCCGATATACTACGAAGTGCACGAGTTACTTGACGACGCATCAGAACGGAGTGGAGAGTTCTCCGCTATCGACAAGGATAATTGCCTGCAGTATATATGACGTTGCAACGAGATGGAATGAAGTCAAGCCGTTTAAGTCGTGAGGAGTGGTAACTCGTGAGTTGTAACTTGGGAAAATTTCATAACTGGACTCTGACCGCCAGTGGCAACTACAATGTCTCATCCATGCGGCCAATGCTACGTAATATGATGCGTTTTTCCAGTCGATCTCCCCAGTGAGCGGCAGGCGATAATGGATATAGTGCATACAGTGAGGCATGCATTGAGGTACTTTTGGCAGGAAATGAAAGTTCGACATCTATCATGAAAGGTACCTATCTCTGGATTTGTATGACGTGGCAATGTTTAGCTCCCGAGCTCATATTAGTCCCTAATTTCAGATGGCTCTGCAAGGGGCCCTACTCTGCTCACAGTTATAGAAGATGATATATCCAAAGCGTGTATGGTTAGTCCTCTCTGCCTACCAGTTTCAAGTCAAAGGAATCCCGCACGTTATCACTAGAGCGTCAGCTCGCAGGTTTGTTGAGTGATTTCGCATTAGCAACTCACATGGCTAGAGCAAACCATCTAACTGGATTATAAGGTGGGTCTGATATATCTTTGCTTAGCCGATGGACTTTCTATCGACCCAATTTGCAGGTAACCTGGAGTATTAATATTCTTCGATATTGGTTCGAATACTCAGTCTTTAGCGACGTGCAGTTATTCTACTTCCTATTTGGGCAATCTTAACGCGGCAGAGGGGCAATAAATCAAGAGTATGACACAAGGCCGACCACATTTCGAAAATCAAATTCACTTTGTCTTCAAAATCCACTACAGAAGATCTTCCAGTATATTGCACCAATATTACCGGTGCCATCGTTTACTATACTCGCTCTCCTCTGGCAAAGAACAACTTCAACTCCACCATTATCCCACGCGGTCGAATCACTATTGGCTCCTCTAGTAAAACATGATCAAAGTTACCACCGACTCCGGCCTGTTCAAATATCGCCTTCAAAGCACCCTGTGTAAACCCGGTGTGCCGAACCGTCTTCACCACGTCCGCTCCCAAACGTTGATGAAAATCTTCATCACCACCTAAGCGGTCGGACCCTTCGTTGTGAGGATGATGGCGTGAATGATTGTCAATCACAAACAGGACACCACGCCTCTTTAACCTCTCTCCCAGCCGTGTGATGGCGTAGGTAGGGTCATCGATGTGGTGTAGCGCCATGCCGACAACTATCAAATCGAAATCGAAATATCGTGCGTCAGCGAATTGCTTTGCGGGAGGGTGGTCCCGATCAGTCAAGTTGCCCTGTATCGCGGACATCTTTGCTGCATCAGAACTGAGGGCGCCAGCATGCGCATTATATTGGGCGACCATCTCCTCGGAGATGTCAACCCCTATTATCTCTGTCGCATAAGGGGCGAGAGCCTAGTGCTCGTTAGCTCTGTGACAACGAACCGAGAGACACATGCGGAGCGCTACCCGCGATATTACTCCAGTTCCACATGCGTAATCTAACACTTTGACAGGGCCATTCCAATCAACTCCGATCCAGTCACGCCGAGCCTTGATGGCTTTTGCCAATGATACTAAGCCCTCTTCGAGGTCTTTCTCATACGTGGAGGCGATTTGGCTGAGACAGAGCGTCAGTGCTCATTTCAACAAGTCTAACAACTCAATCGTAACAACATGAAATGGCTCTAACTTACTTGAAATGATCCCTATTTTGGGTTGCCAGATCTGATGCCATTATTGGTTAACAGATGTTCACGGTTGTGTGAATTGAATCGGATCTTCCCCACACTGAATTCTTTTAGAGAGCCAGGAGAAGGTGACGTAACCGCTTAAATAAAGTTTTAACATTTGGCTGTCGCTAGACCACCTACACCATGAGAAGGTTAGGGTTATCTATTTACCCTGTCAGGGGATGCAACCACATTCACTTTTACTTGCATTAATAAAGACAACCCACCAGACCCCGTGATTTTGAACTTGCAAACAGAACCACCCCCGAATCTGGTGGCCATCTTTGCACACCATCTGGCCCAAAGACCAGATGACGTCATGACGAGGAGGCAAGCCTCAGCGGTCTACCTCACTCTGTAATTTGGGCGAGTATGTTAGGCTATTTTGGTACAATCATGCACTCGAGAAGTGTTTGGGTTATCCAATTTACCGTCAAGGAAATTCAAACTTACTTATGAGGTTAGGGCATATTCAGGAGGACGGTTGGTCAGCTTCTGAGAACGTTTGATCGGCAATCGTATTCGTCCCACAAATGTATCTAATTATATAAAAATAAACACTTTTAGGCAACCCGAATCATACACGAAAAGTAACCCTGCATATTAAACCTCAACTTAAACAACATCTACAACGCGACCATCAAAACTGTTCCCAAAGCCATGGCAAACAAGACCGACGAAACCTTCAAGCTCGCACCAGCGTTTTTGTGGTTCGGGATTGGTGAGCTGCTGTTAGTGCCGTTAATGCCGGTGTAGTTAGAAGCCAGGCTGCAGGTATGGTTCTTGTACAAAGTGGCGGTATCAAGGACACTGCCGTCGCCGGAGACGACAAATTCGTGGGTCAAATGGGTGCAGTTGTGGAAGGTAAGCTTGCTCCAGCCGTAGGTCGAGTTCTGAACATATCGAATATAATCTGGGCTACCCTCGATGGGGTCCAGTCCGTCATAATGGCCAGCAACACCGTTGATGATGTACCACGGGGCAGATGGATTGTTGAGCTCGTTAGGATCAGCGGTGCCGTTCCTGATGGGGGAATTGCGCTCGTAAATGTGAACATGGCCGGCAAGGACCAAGTCCACGTTATACTGGAGGAAAAGAGGCTCGAATGCGGTGACACATTCGAGGCACACACCACCTTCGGAAGCGGCACCGTAGAACGGTCTGTGACCAGCGACAATGACCCAAGGCGTCTTCGTCCTGTCGACCGAAGCGAGATCGTTTTGCAGCCAGTTATACTGCTCATTATAAGCACCAAATGGTCCAGCATCCTGTCCAACAGAGTCAAAGTTACCCTCAGCACCATAAGGCTCAGAGGGCGAGACGATGCCATGGCCAAGGTCAGTCTCGGTATCAATCTGAACGAAATGAACCATGCCGTGGTCGAATGAATACCAGAAGTTCTCGAGACCGCCAGATTCGGTAGAAGGCATTCGGAAGTGGGCACGGTAGCCGGTGAAATTCCTCTGACCCTCAATACAGATGCTGACAGTGTAGTTGGCAGTGCCGCCGTTGTCGCAATTGGCTTCGTGGTTACCGGGCCCGACCATATACGGCTTCAGCGCAGTGATGGGCTGCATCTCATCGTAAAATGTGTTGAGAAGCATGTTATAGACCTTGTAACCCTGGTCGACAGGTACTGTTACGAGATATTTATGGATCTGCTCCTTCAGCCAGTAGTCGGCATACGCAATGTCACCAGCTAGTTGAAAGTTAGTCAGCTCCAACGGCTTGATTAATTCGACGTATACATACGATGCCATAGGAAATCGAAGCCATCAAGATATCGAGCGAGAGACTGGATGGTATTACTCTCATTAGCAGCAATCGCTCCCGCGCTGGTGTCACTGAGACCAGTAGCGCCCATGACACCGAGGTCAACGGCAACAGCCATTGTGAAGGGGGATTTATCACCGGCCACACGAGAAGTGGTGAAGGTGTAGGGAGCAAGCTCGGAACAGTTGTAGCAGTTGGTGTGCGACACAATGTAGTAGTATTGTGTGTTTGGCATCAATCCAGTGATCTTGACGTGGTTACTCCAGGTGAGCGAAGTAGCGTAAGTGACAGATGTACCGGTGGCGAAAGTGGTGAGGTTCCAGCTGTCGGTACCATAATAGACAGCCGGCTCGGAGATCTGCTCATAAGTATTCCATGAGACAGTCATACCGGTAGGACCGGCGTAGGCCAGACGGTGCTGGAGGGGCTCGACCGGGTTGATAGGAACCTGGCCGGGGACATTGATTTGAGCGAGAGCGGAACCCGCGACGGCGAGCACGGCGACGGCAATTGAACGCATTATCGGCTATACGGTACTGTCGGATGTGACCTCGATAGACATCTGACAGCAGGGACATGATATTTTATAGTCGAGTGGCCGGGGAGAGGTAAGTGCCGTGTCATGTACGGGAGTGCCAAAGATAGAGAAACAAAAAAAGCTATTAGCCGTATTTGTCAATGTGTTCATATTCCCATTAGCAGAAAATTTTTAAACCTGCCAGTGCAGTCAAGAAAACATCGCGTGAATGCGATGGACCCCACCCACGTGTCCCAGGACTTGCATGTATAACAGAAAACACTTGACCGAATTAGTTCGAGTTCCGGGCCCTCAGCAATCTGTCAGAATGCATTAGATCGATTGAATCAAATAGAGTTCCTGATAGATGGTTAGGGCACTCTAAGCATATCCCCCGACATACACCTAGATTGTCGCTGTTCTTGAGTAGGCACGGTAAATCCCGATTTAGAAACATCGCCTATTGACGGATTCTCTTAGTCGTGCACTCGTGCAAGCACGACAAGTCCATAATCTATCATGCCGGAGTCTGGTGGACAGCCATTCTCTTCGAGGGTTGCAACATGTCACCCGGCCGATCCTCCTCAATGGAACCCGCATTAAGTTAGGCATCACAGTTTATCACAAACAATCATAAGCTTAATAATTTTAACTGGGTTTGGGTGCGAAGCGGGACACGAAAGCCTCGCGATGCATGCGGCTCAAGACTGCACGTGCATGCTATCGCCAAATCTCCTTGGTCAGCCTCCAGCACTTTTGGCGCCGAGGTTAAATCTAAATCCAATAACCCAATTGTCGACTTCAACCAAGTTTCTATGGGTCGTCTACATGCAATGAGTTATTTCGCCAAGAAAAATTTCATAACTTTGCTTTTGCTCTAATAATATTATTGGCCAGGGGTTATCACACCATCTCAAAAGGGAAACTCCCCTGATAAACGGAGCGCATATTTGGACTGGTGCAAAACTTTTTCGAAAATGACTCTCGTCTAGTTCGCGTCTATACCTCAACATATGAAAAGTGTGGAAATGAGATGGGGTTTTCTGACATTTGTCGGATTTAACATTGAATTGGGAACCTAGCTTTAGTGTCTTCGATATGCCAGAGCTCCCGCGACGACTGACTAGCTTCAAATCCCGACCTCCCTCGGATATTCATTATGTCCATGCTGATTCCTACTCCTTTTTTTTGTATGTACGTCCAAATCTGTAGGCCAGTGCGTAAGGGTAAAAACTGTTCCAGAGTCAGGAAGTGAATAAAATGAAAACTCCAATGACAGAAAAGGTCGATGGCATGTCGGCATGTACTGACAACTGGGCAAAACCCAAATCCAATGATTAGGTACTGGTCGATGAATCAAGATAACCTTTGTTTTTCCGGTCTGACGCGTGCTGCCTGTTTGGACCCTTGTCGTACGAATTACTATTGAACTTTCAGGTGAGAGGTGGTTACCAACTACCAAGTCGACAGGGATAGGGTATTTGTGACTTGATCTTTCACATGCACCACTCTGCTTACCTCAAATACTTTGCAAATGTTGAATCTTGCTCATGACTGGGATACAGCCCGCATTGCGTCACGGATCAATATAAAATCACTGTCGTTCATCCGAACTAGCCCCAAACGCAGAGCGCGCCCCCAGTACTTCCGGCCAGAGCTGAAACTAAGTTGTGGAAGCAGGGGAGCAATGGGGGTCTCAATTGCGTTCATCCACACGACATTGCGCCTCCAGGGGCGAAAATTGTTACCCATGTCCGAACGATACGGGTCACCTTCAACGACTGTACCAATGGCTGTCAGGTGTCGATATGGTGTCTTCTCCCCCATACTCACTGTTGGCGAGTAATAAACAATCCTATCACCGGGTCGGATACGGTGAAGCTGTGCCTCCTTGCCGTGGCAGATCTGCATAATTCCTTCGACCGTCCCCCGTCGGACATGTTCCGCGCACGCGACGCTTAGCCAAGTGCTAATGGGCATATCGCCAAGAGCAGGACGATGGGATGCTGACGTGCGCCTGCGGCCGATCTAGAATATCCGGTCAGTACCGCTCACCCATACCCACTGTTAGCGAGTAATAAACAATCCTATAGTACCTCAGACGACCGGACCACAGCGGACTTAGTTCCCATAGCGGCTGCGCGTACTGCCGATAGCTGAGGGTGTTCGAGACCCCGAAGATATATAATTTGATAACGGTAATCAAAAGAGCACCTCCAACAAACACAGTTGCTCTGAGCGATGTGATGCCGCCAGGTCAGCCACGTAAACTTATAGGAACGCGAATACGAAGTGATCGGACATGGTGATGGGGATTTAATGGCGGAGGGTTGCGGTGGTCGTCCAGTGTATTTACCCGGCGCAGCAGTGCTCACCCAATGTATGATACAGACCGGTTTTCTAAGAGGTTAACTTGATCTGATCAAGCGAGCGGACCATTTGGAATTTTATATGGCACACCACGTAAAATCGTATCTGTCACCCTGTCAGTCACACGCACCAGCGCTCGCAACACAATGACAGTAGGACTGCTGCCCAAACGACGCCCAGCTAGGAGAAACCATGTCACGAGAATCCCGTGATTTGACGAGTGCAGGCGCGATCAGGAGTATGATAAGATAACCAGTAGTTAGGTCTGTAGCTCGATCGTATCATACGCTGTGCCGTCAGCCGCTGACACCCAGAGATAATGGTTGATTACTAATCACTCAAATTCGAACAGCCATCGGCTGTAATACCGCCGACAGCCGAACCCTAACCATGATCGACAAGTGTGGATGTATGCCTAGTAACTATCTAAAGTATGCTGCAGAGGGAAGTTCAGTCACAAAAAAGTCCAATGCATGGGATATCATTGAGAGACTACCTGCACGACGACCTTGCTCTCGCTGTATGGAGCAAATGGAGGCTGGTTTGATAGACGAGGATACACCGGATGAAACCAGGAAAACAGATCAGTGGCGTGACGAGCTACCTCTCCAATTTATCACGATCACAGACCTCATTGATGCGAAGAAACCAGATCTTGCTACTCGCCGGATTGTACGTGCACAGGCGAGAAAATCTGCGTATCGAGCCTCTACACAGGCATTGACAACTGTTACCGGCAAATCAGAACCGCCGCTCAAATCCAAATTCAAGCTTTCATCGTGGCAAGGGCGAAGCTCGAAAAATCAATTGGAGGGAATGGCACTGCCTTTGGTGATATCGAATTTCAATCATTTAAGTAATGAGCCTCTCCCGCAAAAGGTCACCCCCGAAATTGCACCAATAAATGTTCTACCGATTCCAATGATTCCAATGACACAGGAGCTTCTGCATTTCTGTATGTCATTCGTCTATTAGTAGTGTTGCACTAAATCTAACTTTGAATGCGGATTACTTTGACTTGCGCACGAACAGTTTTGCCCTGAATCCGGAAGGCGACTGGTTTAATACTACCAAGACAGATCCTGCTGCCCTTCATGCGTTTTTATCGACAATTGCAGTCTTGCGCAATCTGCATTTGGGGATCACAGACTCGACGGCAATTCTCTATCATAGGGCTGAGGCCGTCCGTTTTATCAACAGGGATCTCGCTGACGTCGACCGGCGGCTGTCAGACGTATTAACCGCCGCGGTTGCTGTCCTCGTGAATGCAGAGGTACGGGCTGTTTGTATAATTAGACTTGATGTGCCGGAATAGGCAAACATTTACAGTTCTCTATTATTGAAGCTAAATGTATTCTGATGACTTTGACAGGCTGTTGAAAGTAATTTTGAACGGGCTTCAATTCACATGCGTGGATTGGTGGCGTTGGTTCAGCTTCGTGGTGGTCTGCAGAGCTTTGAGCATTGGAAAACCTTACAGAGAGTAATAACCTGGTATGAGGTCAACTTGTCAATACTGTGAGATTTCTCAAAATAATATGAAGTATGAACCAGGGCAGACTTTTGTTTCGCATCGACGTGGTGTTTACCGCTTTCATTTCCGTTGCTCAAATCACTGTCTAATCCAGTGTTACCTTCAGATCCGCAGCCTGCGGAGGTTCAAATGATAGATATTGCCGAGCCTCACAGTAGACAACTCCTGAAGCTATTGATGATGCTCCGCTCTATCTCCAATGCGATCTCAGCCTTTCCAGATGTCGGTGGTGATCGAGTCGCCATCAGCAATTCAATTTACCTTGTGGAGTATAAATTGATCTCTCTACAATTGACTGACCCTGATCGGATCGCGGATAAGATTGATATCTCCGAATGTGTAAGCTTGGCAGCTCTTCTGTATCTTCATCTTGCGATTCGAGAATTACCTTCAAATGCGCATAGACACCATCGTCTAATTCAGAAATTATTTCATTCGTTGCCCCATAAACAAGACTTAGCGAAGATGATGGCTCCGGATCCGACCCTAACTCTTCTCTTCTGGGCTTTCTTTATCGGAATAGCATCAGCTACTGATCCCGCACGACACGCGATCCTCGTAAAAAGAATGACTGAGCTCAGGACCGTTCTGCACATTAACGAGTATGCAAAGTTTGCGAGGACTTTGAAAATGGTCTTGTGGATAGATCACTTCAGTGAGCCGTGGTCTATTACCTTGTGGGGTGAGATGGAGTCGCAATCAATTAGGGTCTCGACAGATCTATGAAGCGTTTATATTGATAAAGAAATGCATTTATGGTTAAGTCTGTGTAGTAAGTTCAGGGTCGGTGGAAGCATAATATCACACTACGAATCAAGGCTACTTCAACCCGGGATGCTGAACAATAAATATGCAGCTTTAGCTTAAAAACGTAGTTATGTAGACAGTGATTATTCCTTATATTCTTATATTATTCCAACCCTATAAGTTATAATTATTGTCTGTCTTTGCAAACGAACTATCAATGCTAAGAAAGGCCTTGGTGAGGACTTGTGTTGAATTGGCTGGTCGGCGCTATGACACGCATGACTCGGCTATGCAGGCGTCCCCAATCAACTTCGAATTCGTTGATGTATACAAAGAATTGAGCAAACCTGTTAAGGAGACATACGTCATCTTCTTACAAATTACAACCACAAGCCAGGATGCTTAATAATCGGTGAAGCACAATTTTGAATTCAATTCTTTGATTTTGCATGTGCATGGGTTTCAGGGTTAACAGAAATTACCGGAAATGGAAAATGAATGATCATATTTCGGGCCACATTTCTGCACGTCACGTCACTTTGGCTGTACAACCTAAACTGATGATGACTGCGACAGTCGTCATTTACTGGATAGACTAATGAGGCTTTGAGTTATTCGTCAGATGATTAATCATGATCATTGATTTAGGAGGATAAAACCCCGAGCTGATCGCTCGCGGAGAACTAATTGACATCAAAAGTATAACCCATTTCCATCTTTTATTTTTGAGTGCTGAATACATGTTGGTTTAAATATGGCTTACGAGAAGAAGCTGGTCGTGGTCACATCTGCCACAGGAGCCCAAGTAAGTCTCTCGCTTCAGGATTCAGGTCTATCATCATTAACCGGGCTGCATCTCAAGGGCTCTTCAATTGTGCGATATCTCCTGAAATATTCACGCAATCTTTACGCTGTGAGAGCCGTGACAAGGGATCCAGAATGCGCGAAAAGTCGAGCGTTGGCGGCTTTGGGTGCGGAAGTTGTAGCTGGAGACTTTGATAATGAGGACTCCGTTCAGAATGCACTATCAGGGGCCAATATTTTATTCCAGAATACTGATTTCTGGACGACTGTCTCCGAGGACAAGGAGTTTGCTCAAGGCTTGACCATCGCCAAGGCCGCGGCAGCACAACCAAACCTTGAACATGTCGTTTTCAGCGCGCTTGGCGACCCGGAAAAGTTGTTCGATGGCAAGTATAAACACAATCTTCCCTATAATGCCAAGGCTCGCATTGAGAGAGCTATAAGAAAAGACTATCCAGAATTATGGGCAAAGACGACATCACTTCTTGTTGCGCTCTATCATTCCAACTGGCTCATGCCACCTTTTGCTCCTGTCAAGGTTGGTACAAAATTTTGAAAAAGCCAACGCAGAATTACGTGTTAGTGTGGCTATATGTTGTTGACATCTGCTAAACATTTTTCCTAGGTGGCAGACGGGAAGTTTGAGTTGCAAAATCCATACCCCGCGGACGCGCATATCACGCTAACGTCTCCGGAGGAGACTGGGATCGTTGTAGACGCGATCATTCGAGGCGGAGACAAATTTCATGGGCGAACTGTCTCGATTGTTTCCGAGTGGATTAGCGACGAGAAAAAGCTGCAAATCTGGGCTCAAGGTGAGTAGTAGTTGATACACCGGCTTCACACGTCCATAACGTATACTAAATTGTCACAGCCCTTGGTGTCGAGGCGACGTTCAAGCAGGTCACGCCATTACAGTATCAGAAGAGACTGGAGGCTATGGGCTTTCCGCCGTATCTAGCACAAGGCTCACAGGAGCTCTTGTCTATGCTAGGAGAAGGGGTCAGTTATATCTCAGGTGGTGATATAATTGACGCTAAGGCCGTGAGGAAATGAATTGAGCTTTTCAATCTCACACTCTACTAATATTATATTAGATTGTTGATCCTTCGCACCATTTCAAAACCTGGGCGGAGTATGTCAAGGAAGCCGACTGGTCCAGCAATCTGTGATGGATGTTCACATATGTGAATCTCATTTGATACGTCAGCACAGAACAATAATATTTCCTTAGCCAAAGCCCAAACGGCTATTCATGGTCTAACCTTAAGCAGTTGTTGCCATTGTCCCAGATTTGGTCCAGATTAGTTTACATCCTCTCGTTGACTTCGGTTCAGAATCCGGCCAAGAACTCAATCCGACGGAGATACTGCAAGTGTGTCTGCCTGTGATACAGCCAGGGAATTAATTTGAAGGTGACTTATCCATTTCCGTTTTCGTAATTAATACCGCGCTAGTGTTACTATATAGCGTAAGCTATCATGCATTTTTGCGCTGCCTCGCAGAATATTACCCGAAAAACAGCTCTTATAATCCAGGTCAGTGAGATGACTCTTAAGTAGAATCCATCATAGCTTAGTGAACGTGCACATAAATACATGAACCCTTGTCCGGAACTCTAAGCGTCGGTTCAGGGACGGGGATCGATACGGTTCCGTGTGCGAATGGATACCCAGGATATCGTACGTTCATTTATGAAGTACAGCTACGTCATGTTCAAGAAGGGCTTATTATGCAATCTCGGATTCTGTCTTCCAAAAAGTCATGAGTATATTAAGCATACTTTTCATTTAAGAAGGGAGAATTTAGCCACAACAGCATATAGAACATTCCGGAATTTATTGGCAGTCAACATTGAATGCAATAACCTTCCCTCCCGTTGGGGGACCGTCTACTGGATTCACAAGACCCCCATTAGTCGTTATATAGACGATGTTGCTGTCGGCCGGGGTTCGCCCGAATTGAGCGGCCGTATCACCCTCGATCAAAGAGCTATTCGCACCGCCGAGAATAGTCGAAACACTCCCTTCAGGTGTAACCTTATAGAGGGCATTTCCAGGATCCTCAGTAACATATGCGTTTCCTTCATTGTCGAATGTGAAATCATCCCCAAAATGGTTTGTCGCAAGGATTTCTGCGTCTCCAGCCTTGGTACCATTCGGCTTTAGGGGCATGCGCACAAACAGTTCCAGTGCGGAGTTCGTGTAGTACACATGGTCATGGAGAATGTGAATACCATTTATTCCAAGGTTATAGGGAGGTGCCGGTGCCATGGTCGAGTCTTGAAGAATAATCTCATAACTCCTATTGGGAATGTCGACCTTCCATACCGCACCCAATCCAGAGTCACTGACAAGGATAGTCTGCTCTTCCCAGCTGAGAGTAGTGAGACCATTGAGAAAGACCGCCTCCGGAATATCCACCACCTTCTTTACTACAGCTGGTCGAATCACTTCACTGCCAATTGCTTGGAAAGGTCGCATGTCAACTTTCCAGATCGAATAGGAGTGCGCTGTTGTTTTATCTGTGACATCAGACCAATTGCCGACTACCACCGCGAATTTGTCGGGTTGAAATTCCGCAATCCCCAATAAACCAAGAGCATCTGGAAACGCGGATACTTCCGTTGTCGTGTTGCCTGGACCAAAGGGATTGATCAAATGCAATTCAGGATGGTCAATCAATGTAACAAGGAGGTCTCCGTTCGCTCGGACGGCGATGTTCTCGACCCAGGTTTTGAAAGGATATTCTATTACTGTTCTCACTGCGGGACCAACACAAGATGCGACGGCGCATCTTAAGATCAAAAGGCTAAACACAATCGCCCGGGTGAAGTCCGTTCCTCGCATTGTCCTTTTTGCCGATCTATATGTTGCACAATCTGGAGAACGATTCAACAGATCGGGCCCGCTTAAGTTAATTAGTAAATGTAGTCATGCATTAGCCCGACCAGGCCTGTGATGGGATTTATATGTAACCAGCTCGTTTCTCGGCGGAGAAGACTCTTAGATTTGTCAGCGATGCAAATAAAAGATGATTAATCAAAAGATGAAATGGGTGGGAAGAACTGAAAATCCAAGCTTTGTTTTTGTGTCTGAGCGCTTGCCTATGGGATCCACATAGATTGAAAATTTCCATAATCGGCAAATGAAAGTATATTCACTCAGAAAGGACTGTTCAGCCTGCTCGTACTGCAAACACTGCATCTGAAGTTGGGAGTTGAATAAATTCTCTGTTTCAAATGTAGCCAATACCTAGTCATTTATCAGATTTGAGAACGTATGAAGACTCAAGCTGTGATACTGCTGAGGAATGAGTTTTGTAAGCGTCGAACATACACCACTAGCACTGCTGTTGTATTGTGAGTTCACCTTGTTATGTATTCTTCCATTCTCGCCTCTATATACTCCACGCCTTATCGATAAGGCGAGCACTGCTCTATCTGCATAACACGCCCAATTGGCAAACCTAACCCTTGTGTACTTCAAACAACTGCCGACTCCAATATAACTATTCAAATCGCCTCCAATTTGGGCCCCGTGCAGCAGCAGCAGCCGCGCAGACCAACAGCACGCGTGGCCGGAACCGGATAGCGTGCTGCCGGGGCACAGTTCGGTCCGGGGAAGAAGAAATTATTATTATTATTATTTTGTTGAGCATCCCCCGGATTTCGTCATCTCCGGCAAAATAGGGCCAGGGTTTATTATTCATTCATTTCGACCAGCCAAGATTAGTAACGGGAGAGGGTTCAGGGTTTCAGGTTTGACCCTTTTAGGAAAAGGGCAAATGCACAAATAAGCTTGTATAGAAACTTTCAATATGATTGGAAACATAGAGAAATTACTCAAAAGAAAGTAACTAGATTTCGCCACGCTAGACTTTTATCTCACCATGCTAGTGTTCTAATCAGCTTAGGACGCCTGAGCCCTGAGAAGGAAGGTCGCCGCAAATGGCGCTTAAATGAAGTATGTTAGACAAAATCCTTAGTATCCAGAATGTTGACCTCCGGTTTGAAAAGCATATCGGCCATAGCCTCAACAGTCTGAAGCTTTCTGTCTACAAGCTGCTCCAACGTTGGGTCGAGGTAGTTGACCTCCCCATGCTCCATTCCCATATGCCAGGATGCCCAGTTAGCAAGGAAAGGAGTTTGCTCAGGAGGCAAAGTATTGTGACGTTTGTGGTATTCAATCGCTTCCTCCGGTCCGACAATCCGAAAGTTGACTTTGCGCCCAGTATATTTGACGTACAAATCCACAATATCTTTGATCGTTAAGAGTTCTGGTCCGGTCAAATTAATGGTCCTCCCCACATAGTCTCGCTGTCAGACGTTGAAAGTCAGCTTGGATTCACGAAATATATAATTATAATAGCGCGACGAACCCAATGACCCACGATTTGAGCAGTTCCTTCACCGAGATCTTGGCGGCTCGCCCAACAGTTGGGACCGTCCGAGGCGACGACAACATCAAATTCACCCATCTCCTCCAGGCGTAGGAAACCTGCAAAATTATTCCACAAGTGGGCATATGTTGCCTCGCGAATGATTGTCCATGAAAGACCAGAGGCTTTCAGGTAGTTGACAGTCTTAATGTGCGCTTGCATCACTCCGGCGATACTGCGCACACCCTCCACACCGCCAAAGGTCAAGGAGGTGCAAAAAATATGCTTCACTCCAGCTTTCTTTGCGGCATCAATAGCGTTTCGATGGAGATCATACCTCTCCTCTCCCACCGAGGGGTATGAGACCAGGAAAACAGCCTCGGCACCCTCAAATGCATGAACCAAAGTCTCTGGTTCCCGCAGGTCGCCACGCCGGACGTCAATGCCTGCTGCAATGGCTCTGGCCGATTTGGTTTGCCCGGAAAAGGTGGAGAGTCGGATCTCATTGGGAGCGAGGAGGTCCCTGTCAAGAACGGTGTCGAGGACTACGCTGCCGAGTCCGCCTGAAGTACCTGTTCTTCCGCGGTCAATTTCTTTCGCCTTAGTCCATATATGTTGATTGCGACTAATCAAACTTACCAGTGAGGACAATCATTTCGTTTCAGTGTTCAAAGGCACAATGGAATACCCTATTAGTAATTCTGAACTTTTCTTAGAAAGTGCGCTTTGCCAAATGCCAGACTAAACATTAGATTCTGCTAGAAGCTATATATTGAAGGAGGTAGAGTGACGCCGGCGGGCCATGCAGCAAATCCAAACTTATTACTGGCGTAGGTTACTAGTTTATTTAGCGGCGCTGCTGAGCACGATCAAGATGAGGCCCAATAAGACCTAAAAAATTACTTTAATAGGCAAGTGAAGGTATATCAACGTCCCACAGCTTTAGACTGCTACCGGATGAGACAGGCAAGGAAACCACGTGGGGGCACTCAAAAAACACAAAAGATTGTGGTTATGTGGACCGATTCAATGTTTTCAATGTTTTGGACTAAGTTATCGACTAAACACGATATTTGTCGACCGTTCTTTGTTTGCTGGATCGGATTACAGTTGCTATGATGTGTAGTTTGTTGCTTCGACTTAGTCACTCTCTGCTATGCTTCCGCGCGCGCCAATAATCAACTTATACGGATGATTTTAAGAATCTGCACAAATCGCACAAAGGAGCAGGTTAACTCCGGCGGCCCTCCAATTACAGCTAACCACGTGACCCAATACCGCCTAAAAAGGAAAGTGTGTCGCTGACAAAGGTGGTATTGAAATCGAGAGCTAAACAAAACTCAAAAGACTACTACTCATGTCTCCTTCCTTGTATATTTGCGAGGCCCGCCTGATACAATTAAACCCAATCTAATCTTGTGCTATAGTCCCCGGTATGGAGGTACCCAAGATCTTCGGGTACATTGGTCTTGCCACATCTGTCTTGCTCCTCGCGAGGATCATCAAGAATGTGTACATCTACATCCGCCCTTCGTCACTATCCCGGTATGGTAAGGAGGGAGACGAGGCATGGGCATTCGTCACCGGCGCTAGTGATGGTATCGGCCAGGGCTTTGCGCAGGAACTCTGCGCCCGAGGATTCAATGTTTTCTTGCACGGTCGCAATGTTGAGAAATTACGCAAGATCCAAGAGTCATTGAGAAAGGAGTACCCTACACGACAGACAAGGATCATCGTCTACGACGCTTCCCAGATCGACGCCAGCATCGACGACATTGCTTCGCAAGTCGGAGAAAACACGCGCCTGACTGTGCTCATCAATAACGTAGGTGGGATGGGTGTGATGATGCCCAATCCATACACCAACCTCCAAGATTTCACGTTCGAAGAAATGCAGACCATCATCAGCGTCAATGCCACCTTCTCCGCACACATCACGCGGGTTCTTCTCCCGTTGCTATTCAAGAATGAACCCGGGCTGATTATCAACATTTCGTCCACCACGAAGTTTGGCATACCCTGGCTTGCTCCCTACGTGGCCACCAAGGCCTTTGCGATCGGATTCGGCGATGCTATCAGTGCTGAGATGCGGGCGGACAAGCACGATGTCGAGGTGATGGGTGTGATCGTGGGATCTGTGGAAAGTGCTTCAAATCCGGCGAAACCTAGTCTGTTCACGCCCACTTCGCGAGCCATGGCGTCCGCCGTGCTTGACCGTGTGGGATGCGGAGAATTGTCGGTTTATGGACATTGGGCGCATCGATTGCAAGGGATAGCCGCGGATGTGTTTTCGCAGAAGACGTTTCAGGATATAGCCACGACTCAGGTACGAAAGTTGAAGCTGGAGCAGGAACAGAAGAAGTTGAAATGATGTTCTATCCAATATTTTGGATCCTTTGGCGGTTGTATATCAGACTCTGATAATAGACATTTATTTATTATATCCTGTGAGATTGTGTAATCGGCCAAGCGATAGGTGCAGTAAGTCAGATATCGGCATGGCAGCCCAATTGCCCATGAAATGAACACAGCATTGCTAATGACATGGCTGTGGTTGCGAGGTAACAATATGGACGACATAAAATACTCGAAACATCTCTAGAAATGAATGCCTGCTATTTCCTCCATAATCGCAGTCGATTCCGGTTATCTGGAAACATGGACATGATCTGCTTTCGTCTATGGCCTATGTCCCAAAAATAATTCCTCCGATTCTACAACGAGCAAGGTCGGGGAAAATTGACTGGATTACGGTCGACAACACTGCAAGGACAGTGACTAATAGCAAAGATTAGCTATCAGCGTCAACTAGACGACATCTTTGACCGTATGCTGAGCACTGGGATGGCGGGCGGCTGGCCTAGCGAGGTGCCCTTCTCACCTCTCACGGTGTCAGCAGGCCATCAAATTTGCCCTGAGTGGATGCACTAACGCTACCACGGACCGCAATTAATATTGGTTAGTCTGGATAAGCAATGGCCGCCATTTTCCTCGTCGATTGGGAAGTACGTGAAGTAGTTGTCAATCGGACAACCTCTAATCGATGGTCGGAGCACGGAAGTATTGATCTAATTCCAGACTAAAAGCTTTTTGTTGCATCAACCTCGCCATCCTATTCCCCACGGTGCGTCTACCACAGTCGGATCTAGATAGTGACGTTGCGGCATAGCAATCTCCCCGTGCAAACGTTGCCAAAGACTGAGAACAAGATAACTCTTTTCTGTAAATTGGAAGCATTCGAGAAGATAGGCCAGAAAACCTAACGACAGTGGAAGCATGGAGAATCTTAAGATCTGAACGATTGCCTGTTTGAGTTGCTGGGTACTAAACAACGTTGATTCGTTCTTCTGGAATGGCTGCTACGCCTACTAGCTAGCCAAGTAGTTTTAATTACTCTATCACGAATGCGAAGCCTGTCAAAGTGCTCGCCCTCAGCAGGGGAACGGCTAACACACCCCTTCAACTTGACTTTGGCCAATAAGACGATTGATATATTCAACAAAAATAGACTCGAAGAGAGAGAAAAACAAATTGAACTCCTATCTATTCGTTGTATTAAATCCAATAGCGAATCCTTGTAGTGATAGCCTTCCGTGTACATCCAGCTCATTGCGATGCAATTCCGTCGGACATTGCTGACATAAATTCTCCACTAAAAGGATAGTCGTTATACCCGACCTCCGACATATGGATATAGAAGGTGGCCCGGTTATACTTGTTCAGCGGAATATTGTTTTTGATCCTGAAAACAAGGTCTGGGTTGGCGAGGAAATGTCGTCCAAAGGCAACAAGCACATTCCATCTCATGTAGTACTCCTCAACAGCCCACGCGGCAGTCTCAGGCTGATAACCCCCAGCGACAATCACGGGGGACTGGTTATTCCAAATATCAAGAATGAAATCTAGAGTCATGCCTTGGTTGACCCACTTGCCGTTAAATATGAGAGCGCCAGGGTCACCGGTAGCTTCAACAAGAGATAGGTATGCGAAAGGAACATCCATTCCCTTCAACTCCTTCACAATATAACTATACTGTCCAATAATGTCACTAGACTCGGCGCCTTGGAAAGCAGCGAAGGGGGATAAGCGAATCGCAACACGCTCAGCGCCGATCTCATCGACAACGCGCTTCACGATAGTGAGTAAAAAGCGGGCCCGGTTTTCGATAGTTCCACCCCATCTATCCGTGCGCATATTGACTGAATCAGAGATAAACTGGTCGATAAGGTAGCCGTGAGCACCGTGAACCTCAACGCCGTCGGCGCCGGCGCGGACCATATTCCTGGCTCCCGAGACGAAATCTTCGATCTTGTTCTGGATGTCTTCTTCCGTCATCTCAGCTGGGGCCACGGTGGTTTCGTCGATAGCCACAGCGCTGCTTGATTTGTAGCCATAGCCACGGCTGGCCAGGTAGTCGGGCTCGGATGCACGCCCAAGTGCGTAGAGCTGCTGGAAGTAAAACGAGCCCTTAGCGTGGACGGCTTCGATCACTCGTGCCCAACCTCGGACCTGAGCCTCGCTTTGAACGCCGCCGAGGTTTGGCACCCCCTCGTCACTGTGACCAGTAGGCGTAGCCTCTGAGATAATGAGTGTGCCAGGGACAGAGGCTCGATCTGCGTAGTATTTGACCATGAGGTCCATGGCGACGTGATCTTTGTCATTGCGATAGCGAGTCAGCGGTGCTAAAACGATGCGATGCTGGAGATCCACACTTCCGAGTCGAATGGGCTTGAAAAGCCGGCTTGAAGCAGGAGCTAGTGCATTGACCGTTATAGTAGCGGCTGGTTGCTTCGAAGCGATGGTCATTACGGCAGCTGGAGTTGTCTGAAGATGAAAGACGAATTAGGCTGCATAGAACAATAGACGAATTGGAAGCCAGGATTGACTTGATATTATCATAGATGGTTCGGCTGTTTTATATGTCATGTTCGACACTAAGTCCAGGCGATTTATAATCGCCATTGCGGAACCGAGGACAGGTTAACGTCGATGTTGAATGAGTATTTCGGGGAATGCGACTAGAGGTTAGGACATTCGACAATTGCGGCAACGCGCCGCACGCATTATTTACTGCCCCTGGTCGCAAGCGAGTTAAGCGATATAAGCGGGAGCGAGATAAACAGTACATCCGGGTAAATCCTATTAGCTGTCATTTCATTCTGCCAAAGGTCCGACGCTCGCCTCTTAATAACATTATTAATGGAAATAAGGTTACCCATGAATGACTCGAAGAAAGCGCCGAGTCGAAGAACTAACTGTGATCAATCGACCTGCGAACATATAATACTCGATTGCCTGAAATCCAAGTCTCGTGTCATTCCTGGGTGATCACTACTCAATAACCACCAATAGCGATATACATCCAGTCCAACCCAGACTCCATACAAGACAATGACGTCTGTTTCTACCAGCGACAAGACCAAGCCGTATATCCCTCTGGCTGGAGCTAGCCAGGACGGCTGGTCTGGCGGAGGGAGAGCGACGGCGACATGTTTCTGTGGTGCCGTGCAACTCAGCTTTGTACGTCCTGTACTGGCGCCTTTTTAATCTTTGCTCCGAGTCTAACATTTACTGCAGCCAACTCAGGGACCAGGTCTGATTGACACCTTCATCTGCCATTGCACCGACTGCCGCAAAATCACCGCTTCCATGTTCGCCTCCAACCTTACAGTTGACGATGCATATCTGACCCACGAGCGCGGCCGCGAGAACTTGTCAACATATAGCCAGTCCAAGACTATCGGAACTGGAAATACGATGACCAATTATTTCTGCTCCACATGCGGCTCCCTCATGTACCGTGTCGGTACGGGCTTCCCGGCGAAGAGTATTCTGCGCATTGGCACGGTTGACGATTTCAATCTCCACGAAACCAAGCTAAAACCCCGAATCGAGCAGTTTGTCAAGGACCGCGTGGCGTGGCTGCATGGTGCGGATGGAGTTCAACAGGTTCAAGGATATGCTTATGCATGAGACTATTATTACTGTATTCCCTTCACGATAGGGTGTGCTGTACCGTATCCTTATATTAAACTCTAATACGTATACCTTTCCACGTTTAGCCTAGCACAAAAGAATAACCCTTACCTTGTTTGTTTACGATACTCCAACGCGTCGCAAACGTAAACAGTACGTTCCAATTTTCTGTACATCACACACGATAACATCATTTGCTTCATCCTAGATATAAATTTATATCTAACCGAGATTTAGCAATTGTACCATGGACAACAGTCAAATAACAGTCAAAGGCACGAAATATTGCCGGAAGTGCGCGTCGTGTCGCTGTTGGATTCGCTGTGACACGCTTCAAGAGGTTCAAATGGCATTTACCGGTATTGATGGGAAACCATTTAAAAGTTGCAACAAGTGCCGTGGCAATGTGAGTTCATCGATGAGCCTCGTGATATTTGCGAGCAGGACGCGTTCAGTACTAACGTAACGAAGGGCCAAACAAAACGCATCGTGTTCGACCTTGATAAGTCATACGAGAGTCATGAGGAATTCGTTGACGATATTTCTACCTTCCTAGAACAGCATGACACTCACGAATTTGATGCATGGCGTCCGTCTCTGAAGATTAGGGCAACACTTTCATCTTCCGTTCTTCTCGATAATGACATCTCGGTCGGGAACTGTACGCAAACTGCAGACCCGGAGCTACGAAAGCGTGCTGTCACTCTTCTTAGAAATGACATTTTCGATTGCAGTGGATATTACTTTCATATGCGGCGAGTTAATGAGCGGCAGGACGGGCCACGATTCAATATGAGTTGCTCCAGCTCCAAAAATCGCAAATTTGAGAGAGATGTATCGAACACTCGTCGGTATACAGGTATTGAGATGCAATTTCGCTCTTGATATCATCGATTTGTGACTAACCAGTTGCCTTGCTTAGTCACGAAGGATTTTTTTGAATGCTGCGGTGAGCTTCATGTCACCTTTTCAAATGCTGCGGTGAGCTTCATGTCACCTTTTCAAAGACACATGAGTCGGCAATAATAATTTATGAGCATAACGGCCACACTGAATCACCAAAGTTCCACGTTACGGAAGAGGTACGCAATTATATCAAGGAACAAAAATATCTTCCGCCGCGACAAATCTATTGGAATTTGATTCAGTTGGCGGATGATCCTCGCTTCGATAAGACTGAGCTGCACACGATAACAAGGCAGCAGGTGTACAACGTCTGGTTGTCTCATACCAAAAACCAGTGGGAAAGGGACAACACCAATGACTTTAGGTCTGCGCAGCTTCTAGTTACTGAGCAAAATGGCTACCGGCTAATCGAAGAACTTCAAGAACCTGGGGTGTCTTTGGCGTTTGTTACTCCCTGCTTTAGCAACTACGAGGAGTACAACCGCGGAAAAATGACAGAAGTTTTTGTAGACTCCACTTTTGGAACGAACAAACATGGATACGAACTCTACTGCGTGCTTGCCGAGTACGACCTTGTCTCGCTACCTCTTTCCTATCTTTTCTTAGATACCCGAAGTCTCAAGGAAGATGGGAAGAGGGGTATCCGGTTGACACGGTGGTTTGCTGCATTGCGAGATGCGGGCTTGAATCCAACTGTCGTGCACACCGATAAGGATTTTGCTGGTAACAAGCTTTGATTTCGTATTTACAGTTCATTGGTTGCGATTAACAGTTTTGTAGAAGTAACAGCGGCCAGCATTGTTTTCAAGCCAAATAATCGAGCGTATAATCATCATCTCTGTCTCTGGCACAGCTTACGCGCCACAGATCAGCAAATCGCAGGTAAAGTGAAAAGCTATGATTCAATCGATGTTGTTAGAAACTCCATTCGCAAGACAGCTCTCCCCGACTATCTTGAATTTTTATCTGACGAGTCGGATTGGATCTTGTCGAAGGGTCAAACCAAGCAGTGCCGGGCGGAGCAAGCGCAGGTCCTTCGCAGCATGATCAAGGGACACCTATTGCGGCACCCTTTACTTCCAAAAGTAGTTTACGATAAGAAGGCCGCACCCAGTACTCTGCAGTTTCAGAGCTATGAAGACATCCATCGCAGCTCAATAAAAGAAATGCTGGAGTACTGCAGATCGATTGACCAGCCAAAACTGTTCCGTTATTTTTGGGCTAATTGGTACCGGCCGAGCGTCGGAAATGTTGGTTCGCGCTGGGAGATCGCCTCTCTCAGTGGCAGGCGAGGTTCTGATGTGTCCATTCCCATTTCACGCACGACCATGCGCTTGGAGAGCCATTGGCGAATACTGAAAAAAGATTATGCGTCGCGTTTCACTAGACCGAGACTTGACGTGCTCACTTACATAATTTGTACCGGTTTAGTTCGCTCCAGGATGCACTTGCACGCCCAGGTTGATGTTGGTCGCAAAAGGCCCAGCGCATACGATGATTTTGTGCATTTATGGCGAGTGTGCGCTTCCGCAGTTGACTCTAGTGTCATATCGGATCGCGACGAGGTGTACCATGCTGACCGCGGGAAATGGGTGTGCAGTTGTCCGTCCTTCGTTTTGAATGCACGGTACATATGCAAGCACCTCGTGTCGTTTTATTGCAAACAGACTGCTGATGGTAAGTATGTTATACGGCCGCCCCCTCCATTCAGACCAGATTTGTTCCAAGAAATGTTGCCGCTTATCAGGTTCAATGAACTTGATCAGCTTGACATTGTGAGTACTAGGTCGGGTGTCGCAGTAACCAATGCTGCAGATAATGAAACTGGAGCTGAGCCATCAACGTATAAAGAGGAGTTGGAATCTTTCCAGCTCCTGCCAGCCGAGGATCCAGAGGCTGTAGAAGATAATGACGAAGAGTCGATGGAGCTCCTCCGGATTTTGCATTGGGCATCTGGGGATGAATGCGCATCGAATCCAAGGATGCAACGCGATATCTGTCGCTTTATCACCAATCCGGCTTCCTTTATTGCACACTTTAAGAGACCCTATGAAGAGGCTTTGGGCAGATCTCGATCCGAGCCTAATCATACGATGAGAAAAGCGCCGAAGACCTATTATTACATGAGGCCGAAAAATCAGCATAGTCCGTCATGAAAGTGTATGTGAAGCCAATTCGTGAGCAGAGGGCGGGTGGCGGGTGAAATAGCCGAGACAGAGCGGGCCGACAATAGATATTTATACGACGATTATTGGGATTGGATCGCTGTTGCGCTGTATCCGCTAGTTGTTGTTTTGATTCCGTTTGTGATTTTGTGTTTGTTTACGTTTTGTGTTTGTTTACATTTCGCCTTAATATACAGAGTTTGCAATCAGACTCTTTCAAGCGTAGTGAAAAGTTTATTTAGGCTATTTTCCTGAGGTACGACCTGGTACGGAAAGTTGTCAATGTCGCGGGTCTTGTAACAAAAACTCCTTACGGATTGTACCAAAAGAACGGGACGTATCTCGCGTGGAGCCCTTCACCATCACTTCAAATAATAGCTCCTTCTTCTCAATTTGCTGACCCCGACTCTACAACCTTGGGCTGAGTAAGGGCACAAGACACAGTTTCGGTCGAAGTTTATTTTCAGTCGCACAGTCCTTATTTTTTACATAATTGCCATATATAGCAATATGTTTAAGGGCTTCAACTCCGAGGTTATCGACACGGGTGACACGACGATCTTCGTGCGTATAGGTGGTGCTGGACCTCCCCTTCTATTACTTCACGGTTTCCCGCAAACACATCTCATGTGGCGTGAAGTAGCACCGGATCTTATGGAGCATTTTACTGTCGTTTGTGCAGATCTCAGGGGTTACGGGAGCAGTGGATGTCCGCAGTCATCATCGGGCCATGAACAATACTCGAAGCGCGTAATGGCGCTGGATATGGTCAAGGTCATGCGACTTCTTGGATTCGATCGTTTCGCTGTGGCAGGACATGATCGGGGTGGTCGCGTAGCCTATCGCATGGCACTGGACCATCCAGTGATTGTCGAAAAGTTGGCTGTCCTGGACATTCTGCCGACTAAGGCGATGTGGGACAGGGCAGACTCTCGATTTACCCTCACTTTTTGGCCATGGTCTCTCCTTGCCCAACCAGAGCCGCTACCGGAACGTCTATTGTCAGCTGATCCCATTATAATAGTTGATGATGCATTGAATAACTGGGGCGCCATACCAATTGTCGTTCCGCAAGATGTGCGTCTCAGCTACATTGGTAACTTTCAGGATCCTGCGCGTATCCATTCGATATGCGAAGAGTATCGCGCAGCAGCTAGTATTGATTGCGAGCATGACGCTCAAGACGTTGCTTTGAGTAGACGCATTCAATGCCCTTTACTTGTACTCTGGAGTGGGCAAGGCGGACTGGAGCGTTGGTATTCTCAAGAGGGGGGCCCGTTAGCTCTTTGGCAATGTTGGGCAGACAGGATTGAGGGCCACTCAGTAGAAGGAGGCCACTTCTTCCCAGAAGAGTGTCCGGAAGAGACGGCGTCCACTTTGATGGCATTCTTTTCCGTTCGCCCATGAAGCGGTACCCCGTTTCGTACTGGATTTTTGTCTATATAGTTACGTGTGAGAAATCGCTATGAGTGTAGATATGGACGATGAATAAAAGTGAACTATAGAAGGGAGGCTGAGACTCTGATCTCGATAACGACCAGTCTCACGACTATTCTAGTCTATATATACATGAACAACACCTCTAACCGAGGTGACAAACGCACTGTCAGGAACATGCCTGTTCCTGAGGGTATCGTACCGGCCACCAATGCCTGCGTCGGCGACCGCCGAACCCTCGGAGCCCTCCGCCGGAACAGCACTCGGGATCTCAGACGACGTTTTCCTTCCGCTCGGATGCTCGGGTGTTTTGATTTGGTTCTTTGTAATATGTTTATCGTTATTGGCTAGTTTTTTTTTATGATAAAAGTTTTCATTGGTTGTAGAGGCTCGGACGGGGGCGCAGGAATGCACATAAGGAGACGCTGGTCCCCCGCCGAGTCCTCATAGTTGATATTCTAAAATATATTGTTACAAGCCATCCCGCTAGCGTAACGTATAGTACGAACACACGTTGATCCCCTGACCCTCACACGCACGGCGTTCGCGCGTCGTGGACTGGTCCCTCGAAACGGTAAGTCCTGCTTGATGTAGAATTCTGGAAATAGCTTTTTTTTCGTACTTCGTTTCATCGAGAAAAATTTACCGCAATGACTTCTTCCCCTTAAAAGAGCCAAAATGAAGACTTGGTGATGCTCATTTCCCGAAATTTAAGTCTGCACGAGATTTTAAATCCAACACATAGGAGGTAGAATTTGTAATAGGATTTTCTCGTATTGAGTAACTGATCCCAGTCATCAATAATGAAATGACTGTAATGTTTGTAATGGCAGCAGAGGTCATCCAACTCTGGCTGAAAAGCGTACATAACATTCAGAAGATTGTTGAGATCAGGGTCGGGTATTTATAGATGGATTGATACAGCCATCGACTATCGATAAGGAGATAGATAGAGGAGGAATACAGGAAGATGTGAACCCACCATACAATTCACAACCATAAAAGAGTTCTTCACATTTCAATCTCATTAGTCAGTCCAAGGCTGTTCACGTTTTGCCGATATTGACGATATTGACGATAATATAAGGCTTGCCTTTCTAATGTCATGCATCAGACTTGCAAAAGAACAGCGCCTCGAGGGTATTATCCATAGTCAGTTTTATTCGGTATATGTAGCCTTCAGCCCGCAAAGATTCGATGAACTTTGCGCTTGATGCACCTTGCATCTGTTGTAGACGTCCATGGCTAGCAACGATGGTCCATATGTGTTGCTTACAACCGAGGCAATTGACGTGTGGGACGCATTTGAGTGCCGGACGAGATCGAGCACCTTGGCTCCAGCACCCAACGGCCGATTCTCCAGGTATGCAAGCTAATGCTTTGGAGTTCGTGCTTTTGTCGTTGGCCAACAAGTTGAGTAATAATCCACGAATCGTTCAACTGTTTCTTGAACCGCACCATCCACGGACAGTTGCAAGGGATGCTCCGGAACTCTTTCTGACGCGTGAAGCCATTTTCATCTGTAGCTCCTGTTTCGGCGGCAGACTTGGCGTCTTAGGCAATTTGGCAGCATTGGCACAGTCCGAGCGACTTTTATTTGTTCTAGACTGCCCCATTTTTCATGGCAAAGTTATGATGGATCGCATAGGCGTTGACAAACTCTCTTGGGCACGCTGCTGATTCCAGTTCCACCCCGACATACAAAGCATGAACGTCGTTGCCAGCCGGCGTAGAAGAGACAGTTGTTGCGAGATCCATATCCGTTCTAATATCCGTTCATTAACACGTAGTCAAATGTGAGCCAAACGCGTCCTCTGAATTGGACACGTCTCGAGTTGGAACGAGTAGTTTTGCTGGCACAAGCTTGTTTCGTAGACTTCAGGGTAACAACATATGGCGGTGCACAAATTGGTACGACATGAAATTTTAGCGTGTCCCAAACAGGAATAGCGCATTGAAGTTCCATGATTCTCCTAAAAAAAATGGGAGTCGCACAGAACACGTGCCCAGCCGATCGCGTTCTGCTGATGCTCACCATTGAACGGTGTTGGACATAGAGTTTCACGCCAGTCGCTCGACCGGTGTGCGGCTCAGGAGGTTAGGGTCTCGATGTCTTGAGAAACTTCTCGAGACATCTGGTCGACCTTTTGAGGTTCTACACTGAGTCATCAGCTGTAGACATTTGTTCTTTTGCGTTCTTTTGTGTTCGCTCGTGTTCTTTGTTGTTCTTTGTTGTTCTGTAGATGAACCGGCTCCGTAGTATATAAGGAGGTCACGTCGCCGGTTCAGTAGCTAGTTCTTCAAGAGAGATATAGTATTCCATACTCCTGTGTACTTGCACACTTAGTGACTTTTGCTCAGCCTCGAGATCAGCTCACATGGATACCACCAGGGTGTTTGTTGACAACGTCCAGACACTGTTGTCGGCCATACCGGACAGTGTTCGCCAACAAACGGCGAGTTGACTCCAATCATCCATGGCTTCCAGTGTCGAGCACATTGATAATGAGGAGAAGACAACAGTTATCACAACGGACTTATAAAAGTATATATTCGTCTATATAAAAAGGAGAAGAAGGAAAAGAAAGACAATTGCTCTATATATATGTAAAAGAAGCCCGGAGGCAGCACAAGTAAGGGGTCCTGCCCTAGGGGTCCAGCCCCTGAACGTAAGCGAACTAACATCCTAAGCGAACTAACACACGTGTTTACCCGGCGACAACAGTCAATACGTTGATAACAATTTTGGGTCGTCTACGAGAGCGCAGGTTTTCTCTCATGTTCGACTATTCGAACGACAGCCATGACGCGATTCCAATAGCCCATGCTCTGCTCGATGAAGGTTATAACGCCAACGGAATGTCGAACGATCTCTGGACGCATTTGACGAACACTTATGCAAAAAGAAGTCAACTTTCGCAGTTTTTGACACCCGTTGGTGGGACGTGGAGTAGAGTTACGAGTTTGAGAGGAGTTACCCCACGAACATCTTTAACTTGGGACGACGTTGTGAAACGCTTTGAAAACCTGACCTTTCTGGACAAAATAACGAGATGGACGCGTCCATTTTATGTCCATATGTTAATTAATATGAAGACCAGTGGAAGAACGCCTACACCAACTAATAGAAGCACAGCTTCCAGGCCAAAGGATTTGAAGAACATGGTATAGACTAAGTTCTACGTTAATGGAGTGTAACTGACTAACGCTCGTCTTAAATTGCTAGCCAGAGATGGCCGGTATAGTGTTGTGGGAGGGATAATGGATGACACAGGACCTATGCCATCCACGCCGCCAGCTCATGGCATGGCAACGCTTCAAGTTGCACATATTATCCCCTTCAATGCTACTTGTCGTATTCCCTTAAGAAATATGCTCTCTAAATTTGCGGGTCAAGATATGGAGAATTTACTAACCGGCAATGGTATCAACGACCCATCTAATGCACTGTTGTTAAATCCGAATACTCATCGGGCTTTTGACACATTTAAATTTGGTCTGGAATGCCAAAATGATCGATATTTTCTCAGAATGCTAGTGCCAACGTGGTTACAACCTCCAACAGTTTCTCGCCACTTGGAAGACGATGAACTTGTATTTGGCCAAGGACCTGCGCAGGTCGCATTACCTTCGGCTCTCCTTTGCAATATCCAGTTGGCTGTTGGTCGTGTGTTACGTGCTAGTGGGGCCGCCGAAGCTATAGATAAGATTCTTGAAGATGAAGAGAGTCTTAGTTGCGGGAATCTTGAAGGTGATTATGGTGTGCGAGTGAGTGCCTCATACCTTGAGAGAGAATTGGGAGCTTTGCACGGTCTTGACGAGTTAGCTATTGATCCGCAGGACAGTATTATGGATCCCGATAGCGAAGTAGTTGTTCCAGTTACTACTCGTCATAGAATATGCACGTAATATGGAATCCAGATCTTTGGACGGAATCATTCTTCACCATGAATATCCAAATTTTGTCGTCTTCAAACGAGTGCTGGACCATATTGTAAGTGTGTCCATCAAGAGAGTTTTGACTAATTAGGTAAGTTTACATAACGTCCATTCAAGCAACTTCCTGTCCCAGGAGCCGTATCCTAGCCTTCCCTTAGGAATTTCTAAATTCTCCTGTAGAACGCTACTAAATTCTCCTGTAGTCTCAATTGCGTGCTCTAGCCTTTTACGAGCCTCTTGATGCAATCTTAACCAGCGGTGTGTCGCGGAGCTGTTTGCAAAATACGGCGATTTTGGCAGATACGAGCAATACTTTAACATATGCTTCCGCGGATAACGTGATCAGCAAGCGAGCGGATCACAAAAAGTCAATGGTCCGATTTCTATTTATTCTAGCAATCCACAGCAACATTATTTCAGTATAATAAATATAAAAAATTATCCTTTGTCAGTTTTACACGTACCCGACGTATGTCCGCTCTGGTTGCAACGGCTACGTCGCCTTGGCGCACGGGTTTCTTCTACGGTTCTCCCCTCTGGGTTCCCACCGTCGACTACGTCTTCTTGGCGGGACGTACCGCCTTGACCCTCTGCTCCAGTCAAAATAGTGCTTGAAGTATAAACGATCTATTTGTTTAGCCTTTTCTTTTTTGGTGTTGTGTACTGGCCTGCGTTTGGATAAGTTGATCAGTTAAAATCTCGGTCTTATATAGTGCCAGTTCGGCGCACTTCTTTAATTTATCTGATCGATTGCGACCGTTGTCGGACCTGGGGGGGACTCACCGTGCTTAAATTGTTTTTGATTTTCTCCGTTTGACGTTGCAATTGAATAATGGTCCTCAGCGTTTCAGGTACCCATGTCGCTTGAGAACTGTGCGGCTGGCTGCTTTGTCTGGGTGTTTCAATGCCGAAAATTGTAAGGCTACTGAGTACCCTACTTGGATCGAACGGCAATAGTCCTGTAGCTCCAAATCCACTCTGAATATTCGGCGTAGACAATGCCTCTTGTCATGCGATTTGATATAGGCGTAGAAAATCCAACTTGTCAATGGGAATTTATACCAGCTCTCGTACTCGCTTCAACTTAATTGACTGCCGTGTGCCCGCTTCAGTGGCGCAAAACAGCCCACATCGAGCGGTTGAAGCAGATGGGACGAGTGAGCTGGCATATAGAGTAGAATAATAAAAATTTTCTGTGCAATACTGATCAAATTCTGATGTAACATGTAACATGACTTCCGTGACCGTCTAAAATTAGTAGTCGATACTTTCCTTGAGTCCGATCCCGAGTATATTTATCGAAGACTTCTTGAAGCCACTGTCGGCCAAGGTCGTTAGTAATCCAGCCGTCGGTGCTCACACCTATCGTCCAATCCTGTGGTGTGTCGCGAAACCGCAGTGATTGGAACACTTTTCCCTTGAAGATCACCATAGGTGGTAGAGTCCATCCGGAGGAATTGACCGATTCAACGACCGTGACCCACTCGCGATTCCCGGGATGTTTCAGAAACGCCTTCACATATCTTTCCGCAGAAGTTACAATTTTTGAGGTTCCGATAAGACCCATTTGCAAACCTGTTTCGTCGAAGTTGTAAATGTCGTCCTCAGGGAACTTTGTTACAATCTCGGAGTCCTCCATCTTTGCCCGTCGATGATCGTATCTTCGCAAATACTTTGATTCAACTCAGGATGTCGTGTAATAAAATTACGTACCCATTTGTCTCCGACTTGTATGGGAGTTTGCGACTATGATTCCGCACGCTTGGCAAGGAGCAAATCAGCCATTTTACGAACGCCCGCTACCCTAGGAGGAAGTCCCCGCTTACCCATTGACAGGATCCATTCTAGCAATACCTCCTCTTGTCTGTCGGTCAGTTTTCGCGTCGGTGTGATCGAATCGAGGCTTGATGTGCGGCCATTTAGACGAGCATTAAAAGTAGAGCAAGGGACGTCGTACAAACGCGCAGCATCTCTAATGCTTGCAATTTGGTATCTTTATAAGCCTGGACTGCTAATTCAATTCTGCCTTCCTTACTTTGATCGTTTTCGGCCATGGTTGCTACGTTACCAAAAATTTGAAATACGGGACGCCGCCGGACGCGTAAACAATTGACGAGTGAGCCGCTCGCTTGGGTGGTGCGCTCGCTTGGCGATCACGTTAGTCCGCCAGTGTTATAAGTGTCTCAAATGAGAATGCAACCGCTGGAAGTACGGGAGCATTCGTCATATAACTTAATCTGATTAATTGAAAGACCCTGTTCTCTGGATGAAGATTAACATACTGGGCATATAGGAATTAGTTGGATTTTGCGAACACTTTTCGGCTAGTTACGTACTGCACGAGTCAATTAAAAGACATGATCGGGAGCTGAGGGCTGTGAGTGGCTCTCGCACTGGTGGCTGCCGTTGCATGTACGTATTGACAGCGTCTAAAAATACGGTGCCCCAGGCGTCCGAGTGCTGCTGTCTTTTCTCGGTGTTCCGCTGTGACAAAGTCTTGCCTACATTGATAATAGCATCTGCTGTAAAATTCTCTGGTAATGATTCAAACGAATTTTCCTCGCGGTTCTAGATAGTGAATGTCAGTTGCTACGCCGTAGATGCACAAGCATTTTCAATGCTCACATCTTCAACGATCCCATAATCGTCATAACTTTGAATCTGAGCATGGTTAGCCGTGCTCTTTTTCCCTTACGCATTTTACTCTTCAGGAGGCGTTGAGCTCGCTCATCGGTCATTCTATGTACTCTCGCATTGCTCTGCAAGACTTCGAGTGTATTTATAGTACGTCCTTCAATCGAATACCGCGCACGTATGTTTTGCCGTTTTCTTCTTGTAGCTGCTCTTGAGTTATCGATTGTGTGAGTTACAATAAGCGTGGTTCTATATTCAATATTTAATTAGGGACGCGTGAACGAAAACGGCAATCGGAAAATAGCTCAACCCCTGAGGCCACCACAACACCAAGGTTGTTGTACTCAGGCCAAGTGCTGAACCCGGCCAGATGCATACCCCTAACCCTCTCGTACCATAGGTGGGTTCATGGCCATGAACCACAGCTTACTCTGTTAGGGTAGCATGTTGTTGTTGTTGTTGTTGTTGCGAGATGGTCCGGCAGAAATATAATGCACCTGGTCAGCGATAAACATCGTCAACATCGAACCCTCTTTGCCTGCTTAGCTGAAATATCTGCTCTGAGCTCGAGCATCCGAATACTGGAACACTGAACCGCGACACTGTCGTAAACTGTATTACTGATCATTCTGTCTCTGTCACGTGCGTTCAAATGGCTACCTATTACGGCGAGTCTCGTCGATCTCACAGAGTCTCGTTGATCCCACAGGCCTATCGCGTGCAGAGTCGCAACGCATCTGCTGTGTTTTCAAATATAGTGTCTTGTGGACATAGCCATGAAGTGCAGGTTGCGCAGCCTACATCTACGCTAGTCGCAAAGTCGGAATTTTGCACAACAACCTGCTCCACTTCGGTACCGATGGCTAGTGAAGAAGAGATTCGATGTCAGAACATACGCAAGCTTATCTTGGCGAATGATCCTGACAACGAGTTTGAGTATGAAATTAGCCCATCTTCCTATGATCGACTCAAGGTAGAATTTAGCAAGGACAATGAGGATGACAACGAGTACACTATGTGATCTGAGACTGTAACAATAATCACTGATGCATGTTGTAGGTATCCCCGACTATTCTATGATTGGACGCGCCAAGTAATCACCATTGTGACCGTACCCACTCGGCTCCATGAAGACACTTCCTGTGCTATTCGCAACCAACTTTGCAACCGCGTGGAATCCGTCATGCAACGTGAAGGGATTCGTTTGTCCCCTGGGCAAAGTCTAGGATCTACCCAAAGCCCGACGACTGTGATAAAAACCCGCCACGCAAGCTACGAGATGCAGCCAGATGGCCTCATATTCTTTGAGACGTCGGTCGGAGAGGAGTACAAAGTCGTTTTCGAAGTTGGCGTCTCCCAGACACATGATAGTCTGCTGAAGAAAGCCAGGAAGTGGATATTTGACGCGAGATGCAACATCGTTATATTGCTGGCGTTTTACGAGAAAGAACATTACTCTGCACCGCCGAAGCCCATTTCCTTAACCTCGCACCAAATGGAAGATGACGTTATACAGATGAACCAGCTGTGGAAGTCACAAATTTCCTCTGAAATTGGTGCCCTAAAATTTAAAGGGCACACCTGGCTGGACGAAATTTCTCAGGCATTTATTGAGGTCGTTCGCAAGGACCCGGACTCCGATGACACGAATTGCCTGACGACTATGAAATACGTAAGTCTTTTGCCGACCAGTAAGCCACAACACTAATGCAGGCGAATTATAGGTCCTCGTAGAAGCAGGAAGAGACAGAAGCTCTGACGTCCCGCTGTCAGCTGGTGACATACACCTTACTGAAGTGATACCCCGGGAGTCACTAGGCAGTGCAGCTGATGTTCTTATTGACTTTTTTGACGCAAATGAGTTTATGCCTACTGTCCGGCGTGCGATGATCCGCACCGCCGTGACTCGGTTCCAAAAAGCTGTCAAGCTTATAGTTTAGTGCATATTTTATTCTGTCCTTTTGCTATCTGCGTTCCCAATGTTTATTCCCGTCAGTGCATGATGAGACTTTTCCCCCATGTATTGTTTTCCAACAAATTTAGCAATTATTGTGGGATTGGCAGTCGGTCAACCCTAAAAGTAGTATTTGGACGCGAAAGCTTGAGGCTTATGCCGATATATTTTAGAATATCAACTATGCCGGAGGAGTGGGTATAAACCCTTCCTTATATACACTTCTCCGGTGTCTAAATTCGCAGCAAAGACTTTTAGCCGCGGACTAAGCCGGGCGGACGAAACTGTTGTAATATATATATTGAAGCACACTTTTCTAAACTACTATTCTATGACGGGTTCCAAGTCCTCTATATATACTTAGGACCTTGTCTTCTGGAACCTTCTGGACATGTAACTGGAATCTTCCAGACATCTTCCAGACATCCCAATTGCGTCATGGTTACATCTTTCTAGAATCTACGATCTTAGGCTAGAGTCTTCTACACATTTCCACACACCCCCCATAGTGATCTTAGAATGTATGAAACGAAGGATAATAGCAATAGATATTGTGTGTTGTCGAATATGGTTAATGTTGCCGACATCACTTAGCTAACGCCATTTTAATTCAGTGCCTCGAGGTGAACAGTTTGGGAGTTTTTTGCGGATCCATCCCCCAACTTTAACTACTTTTGTTACGTATGACCAAAGCCTACGTCTGAAATGTCTTGCCAACACAGAAAATTCATGCAAGGATTATGTTTTATCAGCGTACTACGACTATCTATGGATGAGCCTTCATAAATAAAATGTGCAAAAATCCCACTTCGACAATGCAAATAAGTAAAATTGAGGTGCCGATCGTACATTCGTTTTCCGTGGTGTATAGGGAAATGTGCCTGAATTGCCACGTACCCTAAATCATTCGCCCACCGCGCAAAGCTAACGACTGTGATGTTCACAGCGACTACAAATCGCCTCAAGAGGTTTATTATCAGCATAGACCAGATCCTCTTGACCGGTTGGTTTTATGTTACGTGGAAGCTTACGTGGTTGGCAACCGGTAACGCATATATATTTATAGCAATGGCTATGGAGTTCTGAAAGCCCACGACTTGAGGCTGAAATTCGATGACGTGAGCTGGACAAATCATAACAATCAATCTTCCTCGAAGATACGAGCTATGAGCAGATTTGATCTCTGGTGTAGTGGCTTTTTTAGTGCTGGTCGTGAAACACACCAGAGCTTGGCGGATCGCATGCCCGCACTCAGTTTGCTGAGCTAGCTCGGACTTTGAGGAAAACACTAAGCATCTCAACATCCAAATGTATATCTTAGCGTCCCAGGGGTCTTTATGTACCTCATTACAATTTCGATGCCGGTGAAAAGTAACATTTACGTGCACGCATATCTCCAATCTCAACCCAGAGCTTAGCAGAGTCTGGCCTGTCCAAGTATCCCTCGATGTCTTTGTGAGGTTATCACATAGTAAAGTGAGCATTAATGTCTTACAAACACCACAGGGCATCTTCACGAACACGAAGCAAATGAAGCCACTGTAAGTCAAATAATCACATCCAGCATCGTAAAATTCCCAACACGCTCACTTGTAATCTCACTGTAATGTCCAGGTCTGCTAGCTGTCACCACATAGATTCTTCCCGTCTACGCAGGCTGCCCACATTCAAGCCTGAAGTTCTCCACCCCTTAGCCCCACGATTGAAGTTCTAAGGAAGTAGGGATCCTCATCAATACGCTTTCGAACCTCGCCAGTGGATAGTTCCTCGACGTCCCACGCCGCCCATGCAAAGCGTCCGTGAAGAAATTCAGCTTCCTTCGTGGCAGCCCAGACTGCAAATCCACCACAAAGCCCAACTAAATCGGGCAAAACAAAGATTATCAGTGTATATTATTATATATTGTCAGTACAAGGAGTATCTCACCATTGTCGAACTGTTCCGGACGGAAACTCGGTGATATTGCCTTCCACCCGTCGCTATATATCGCTCCAGGATGGAAGCTGATGACTTGCATCTTGTGGGCCGGAATACTTTGAGCAATGAGCTGGAATAACAGTGTCCCAGTCATCTTCGTAAGAGTGTATGCAGGACGCATAGCTACCCCAGGATGAGCTGTCATATGTACCGACACCGTCGAGACGTTAATGAGGAACTGTCAGTTTGGTGAGACATATCTTCCAGGAACGAGAATAGAAAGCGACCAACATGGAAAGATACATCACTTACTTTTTGTTTGTCGCCCGGCTGGGAGTAGAATTTTTCCGTGAAATACAGTGGCGACTTGGCATTTACCTCAAATTGAGACCAGACTTCGTCTGCGCCAAGCTCGAGTATCGGCTTAGGTTCAGTGAACTTAACAGCATTGGCAACAAACACATCAACGGTGATGCCCTGGGTTGCGAGGTCTTTCCACAATTCGTCGACCTGGCCTAAGTTCACGACATCGCAAGGACGGGTGACAATCTTAGTGTTGGTTCCGGCGGCTTTCGCTTCTTGCTCGAGGCGGGAGCCAGCTGTTGCTAGCACATCAACACGACGACCGATAATGATGACTGTGTCTGCCGAGGCCTGCACGAAGGATCGAGCAATGGCATAACCAACGCCAGTACCGCCGCCTGTTATTAGTACAACATTTCCAGCCTGACTCAGCTCGGGTCTCGAGGGTAATATAGCAGGGTATGGCTCCCGGTGGACTGTTTTTGTGACGTTAGTCTGCATGAGCTGCTGCAATAATTGCTGTAGATCTGACATGGTTTGGCGGTAAGAGTGAAGCTGTTTTGTACGGTGGAGAATTCAATCTCTTAGCGAGTAAATATTGAGTAGAGAACTGAAAGCCAAGTTATATGTAGCCAGCCCTCGGGGAGGTGTCCTTCGTTACATGACGTTGGATTAATAATAACGATTCCTTGTTCCAAATTGTCCCGAGTCCTTAGTCACCCATAAATTAATTACAATTAACGAGTAGATCTCCGGTACGGCGCAATAGATGTCCCGTTGTGTTGCGTAAATCTAGGGGAATCAGTATACCCTTGCGGGAAAACTCCCAATTCAGCGACGTAACCCAAAGAGGATAACTCCCGCTAATTGAGGTTCCTGCAGAAAATCTTGAATAATCCAATAGCCGCAAAGCCGCAACTTAACGTTTATCAAACTTCTCCAGCGAAAACTTTCACACCTCTATAATCATGGCCAGAGTCTTCGAAACCAGGGCCTGTGAGGCTTGCGCAGTTGCGAAGCGGAAGTGCGGAAAGCAGACGCCGCGCTGCTTGAGGTGCCGGAGCCAAGGCATTGAATGCAGGTATCCCCCGACCAAGCCAACGAGTTTCGTCCTTTACGGAGACGTCACATTCCCGGTCGAACATGACTTCTTGACTTGCAGCACTCCGAAGTCATCCGCATACAGTAACTCTCCCGGCCATCAGACTAGAGGAGTGGATGTTTCCCCGCTGTTTCTAGGGCTAGATCCTTTCGGACTCTCCAATGGCCTCATCGACAACCAGCTAGCCTCAAGCTGGTTTACTTCGCCCGAGACGTGGGAGATCGGCGATTTTCCATCCGAGGGCAACTCATTCTATAACATAGAACTGAAGCGCCGTATTGTAAAGATTCGGCGGTGGCTTAGGCAATGGATCGAAGAGGGCAGCAACCCCTTTATCCACTCTCAGCTATATCGAACTCGGTTTCCCCGTTGTGTTCAGGATGCATACATGACTCTGTCATGTTACCTTCACAAGACAGCATCAAATGAGCAGATTATTTTTCAAATCATTGAGGACAGAGCTAACCTGTTGTTGGAGGAACATGGCATTCCCTCGGCAGATTCAGCGCTAGAGAACATAAGCACGAGTTCGGTCACTCTTGATGCGCTTGAGCATATAGCTCGGGTTCAGGCCTTACTGGTGTACCAGGTCATTGGTCTCTACGACGGTGACATTCGGCTACGCCATCTTGCAGAGAGACGCATCCCTGTGTTGAAGAACTGGATTCAGAAAATGGTTGATCATGCTAGCCAAACGATGTGCCTAGGTAGCTCCTTCATCTCATCGACTCAGGAGCAAGCGGCTGGCGAGTTTACTCTGTCCAACGTTCCGGCTTGCGAGAATGTTCTTTGGTACTCGTGGATAGTTGCCGAAAGCATTCGACGCACTTGGGTCGTTGCCTCTGGTGTCCAAGTAATATATTCGACGATTCAACAGGGCCAGTTGCCTCCTTGCAAAGGCATAATGTTCACAACCCGCCAAGGAGTCTGGGAGGCCAAGTCAGCTCTGGCTTGGGAGAAGCTATGTTCGGAAGTGAATGTAGGATTAATACAGATGGCGGAGGCTGATAAGTTATTCATAGAAGCTGCACCAGAAGATGTTAATGACTTTGCCAAGGAAGTCCTCGAAGCTAAATTCGGCGTAGAGAGGATGGAGAGATGGGGAGCCCAGATACAATGCGGAGAATGTAACTAAGAGTGTGACCGATTGCTTTGGCCTCTGGCTATTTCCGACAGTGGGCTTGACGTCCAGAGATTGTATATGATATTCGGACTCCATTATTTATGGGCTTTATAAGAGACCAATCTGGCTCCCCTCATAACTCTGATAACGGAATAGGCGACTACCTATTTCATCTAGTTCCTTGTAATAGGTAAATCGAAATTGTATATAGGATTTTAAATGTCCAAGCGAACCCCAAAATACAGCAAAATGAGCTTCACAGGAAACTACGTCCCAATATACCAAGAGGACTTCGACGGGTTTGGTCAGGCATGCAGTCATAGGCAGCCGATATACTAGGAAATTTGGCGGGTCTTCTCTATTTGGGTACAAAAATGCCCAATACGCCATCTAACAAGAAGAGAACAGATACGAGGAAAGAGTGGATAGCGGGATGGTGTAACATAAAGGGTGAGAGCGCATCTCCGTCAACACATATATAGTTCCCATACTTCGCAAATTCCTCATCCGCTTTCAGTCTTTCCATATCTTCGTCCCTCAAACAAATTGTAAGCACAAGCTCGCCGTCCAGCCGAGGCCAAATATATAGAAAACTCTGGAGGGCCTCAGGCTTGCCTAATCCAAGGTTGAAATCCAGTTCATAAAAGTTTTCCTTGGCCCACGAACTAAGCATGATATGTGGATGAGACGAGGCGGCCATCTTTCCTATATCAGCTGATAGCTCGGTGAGATACGTTGATGCCGCTGTAGCTAGAGGCAAGGAAAGCCACGGAAGCTTTGTGAGCGACTGGGAAATCCACCGGTACGTCTCGTACCTTTCATCTCACCCAGCTCTCTGACTATAGCGAAGTTTATAGCGCTAACGTCGCTAGGTTCCATCCTTTTTATGTACGCCGAGGAGGGCGATAAATTCATGGATCGCCTTTGGAACGAGTGGAAGAGCTGGATTCTTTGGAATCACTGCGTGAAGAATCTACGGTGTAGTCTACTAGTTTAGAATATATAATGTAACTGCGGTCACTACGGACTTGGGAGACCGAGTCGCTATGTTCTTACTTCTTAGGCTGCCTAGCTATGGATGACTGGCATTGTCGGTGTAGATTATGTCAATTGTCAAATGTATAGATGTGGATTTTATAGGAATAATGAATATAACCAGTTACACACTTGGTCTGCATGCCTTCTGTCGAGGTGGGAATAGGGTCTGAAGCCAGGCGAGAGTGGCCGCCACTCCTTTCTGTCATCAAGCCTCCATGCCAGTCGTGATAGGCGATATCCTACACTCGACGGCTTTAAGTCCATCTCAAAGTAATTGTTTTATCATCAAAGCCAAGTTGGTACTCAGCTTGCCGGGTCGAACCTGGCCACGTCGTCGAATGAGAAGATCCCACAGACGCGAAGCTCGGGCATTATGCAGCGGCTGTGGTGTGGTTAGGTTTTCTCTTAATTTCCCCGAACACACAGGATCCTGACCGCAGTGTATGATATGACAATAGTCACATATTTCACCACCAATTCATTGCAAAGTATTAAGAATTTTTCTGATTGGTACAAAGAGGTTACTTGCAGATAATTATTTCAACTTTAAAGGTCAACGAACACTTCAATGAAGACCTACAACCAAATCAACACTTCTCCCGCCGGTGAGATTACTTTATTCGCAGGCGAGTACGTCCAATCATAACTGTACCACATGCAGAATGCAAGTGATACAGATAAGCCCAGATCATTTGATCCCACAAAGATGGGGCCAAGAAATTGGTCGTCGGTAGTGAAATGGTATCCTTCGTTTTTGTACTTCACGAATGCAATATTCTTGCCCAACCCAGCGTCATTGCTATACATGTACAATAGCGCCGTGTTAGAACTGCTTTTTGACTCTACAGTCACATTCACAAAGTTGCTAACTCCGATGACTCTGTTGTCATAAAACGGAGTGTTCTTGGCCGCGAGCACATTGTTCTCTAACAATAACCAATAGTCATTGGAGATCTTAGAGAGAGGTCCTAGTAGTCCTGCAAGCTTTACTAAGCAGAGCTTAGTCGGCTCCGCGGCGCAGAGAGAAGCATGAGCGAGTATAAGAACCAGCCCGATGAAAGCCGTAAATCCATTCTTGACATTCATTGTTCTACAGAACGAAGTTAGTGGAAGATATATATATATATACACTACAGCGAGTATCTCGTCTCTCTTACTGACTTACCAGTTGCAGTTCTTTTAAGAGGTTGTTAAATTTAAAGGGATGGTCCTGTCGCAATCAAAAACGATGAGTTCAAGAAGCCGATGGCGCCCTTCGCCCTTTTGTTTGCGAGCGCGAGACGATGGCCCCGCTCCGAGTTGCATACGGCATTGCCGGTTCTAGTCATAACTGGTAACGAATGGGATCAATCAGACCGCGCGATATATCATCATAGGCGACTTGCATATTTGGCTGGAGATATAGCCGAACGCGCTGAGGCTAAACACGAATAGAGCTAGTGTTGAGGATTCAGATGCGACTTCTGAGGCCTTGGATAGTTAAGAATCGTTAAGAGGCACTCTAGGTCGGAATAAACCTTCTTTGGTTGACGTGCGGAAAGATACGATCCAAGGGGACGGCACGAAGTATGCAGCCTGTCACACCGATGGTGGAGAAGTGTCAGCTGTCAGCTTTGGGTTGCTTCCAGCTCTAAGCTTGGTTGTGATTATGACGATCAATCCTAGTACCAATTTGAGATCATTAGCAATTGAGTAATTGACTTATAGGCTGGAATGAGAGTACAGGCGGTCTCAATGTGGTATGGAATATTAAGTAAAAGAAGGTGTCATTACCCGGTTGTCGGCAACAATTCCGTGCATAAGTGCGAAGCAAGGATTCGGCATCGTATTAATTTCTACATAGATCGGATGTGTATGTTAACTTAAGCGGAACTGTTCGGATGACACACTTTGTGGCTGCCTGTCATTTAGGTAATGTGGTTCAAGGGTTCAGGAAAAAAGTACCTCATCGTCTCATATATTCATGTTAGCCATTATTTAGAGCGACGGAGTTTAAAGATACTAAATAAGGTAAGTATATGGATCTTAGTAGGAGTTCTAGGAGCTTCACTATGACGAGGCGTCCTTTAGACATGCCAGTTTTGATTGAGAAAGTTTTTTGCTCCTTCTAGAAGCTGCATACTCAAGCCTATTTCGGCGACGCCACGTGTAGCTACGCGTGATATCTTGCTAGTGTTTCTTCGTGTTCGCAATTATTCCGCTATTTATTAATTAATGATACGCAGATCTCTTGAATTTTGCGAATAAAGTTCTGCACACATTTCGCCGTCGCGATAATATCCTATCTGAACCGATGACGCAAATTTCAGTCCGCACTCCAAGTGTCTGGATCATGAACATTTACATTTCCACAAAGATCATTCCAAGAGATAGATTCACCGTCCACTGTAAATGCGCCTCCTGACTGATAAATCCGCTCGCTCTTGGCGACGACATCCGGATTATTGCGCTGTTGTGACCACCACATTTGCGGCCACCAGTCTGCCATAGCCCCCTTCGGACCATTGAAATGAAGTACGGCCGGAACAGATCCCGATATTCTATTAAGGGCAATTCTTCGACGTTGCGAGGTAGGTATTCGTGGATAAGTCAATAAATCATTGTCAACCACCACAACGTCATAGTGAGAGAAAGTCATAGTCTGGAAAATTTCCGATTTATAGTCCAGGGTCATATTATAGATTTGACGGCCAAAAACTTCGGCAATAAACATTTGATCAGAAAAAACTTTTTTTGGGGGGGTTTGTGAAATGCTGTAGTTTGCCTCCGAGAATATTTCTGAAAGAATCGCCACGTTTCCCACAACCGTTCCTGAGTTTAACCATCGCGGCCGATTAAACTGGTACGCTTCACTTTTATCAGGCATGCCTTGCAGTGAATCTGTCAAGGTGCCGTATGCGTCAATTGGCAGTGTTGAACTTGGTACGTTAGTACACGCCGGTGAATTTGGCTGATTAGGCCAGCATTTTTTGTCCGCACCAAAAATTGCCAGTTTGCGATGTTCACCCTGCATGAAATCAAGCAATTTTGCCGCAAATTGAGTGTAAGGCAGTTGGTACCATATATCAAAGCCGTCCATAATTAGCGCATATTGATCCGGCTTTTGCTTTTGCAAATATTCTAATATTCCATGGATTTTGTCTGCATGTGCATCATACCGATTGGCATATACTTTCCCCCAGTTAATGATAGTAGGTCGAGGATAATCATTAATTAAAGCGGTATACAGCGATCGGCAAAAGTTGAAGTGACTGTTAGACAATGGCACCAAAAATTGAAAATCTAAACTGTCCGACACGACTTTGTCCCCATGGACGATGGTCGGTGTAACTGAAGAAGATGAACGAAACTCTTTGTAGCTCTGTAAACTGTCTTGCTTATTATCGCGACCAGGTATGTATTTGTCCGGTACTAGAGACTATTGATCTCAGTTAGCCGATAAGAACATCCAATTTCTTCTCTGCATGTCATACGCTCCCTAATACGACAAAAGAGACCGAAACGAACAGCAGTAAAGTTATAGATATAATAACTTCAGGTCTTCTAATGTGTACAGCCATAAGATATTTTAAGCCTCAAAAGGGCTCTTGTCAGAAAGTCACTAACAAGAGTGAGGATAAATATGAAGTCATGGCAAAACATATAAATGTGGGTTATGAATTGAGGCAGCAAGTGTCTTGACGCTAAATTAAACTGCCGCTTGTACGCCACTGCGCCGGTGCTGCACGGAGTGGGCACAGTAGCTGTTGGAAATTCGGACTCATTTGGGCCGCCCAAACGTATAAGAGTCGAAGCTTATTTACAGTAGAAAATGGTTAATACTATCGAATGCGTACGGGAATTTTCGAACGGAGGAGGCCCTAAGGCTATTTGCTGATGGCGGAAATAGCGGGTGTGCGTAGCTATAGGCTTGCTGTTGACTATGCATGGTGCATGCAGGTTAGTCCCGCAAATGTATTCAGCTTCAAACAACGCATAATAACGTCATCATATTTGCGGATATCAATTTGAAATTAAAATAACACACTGACTAATTGGTCAACGAATACTTGTATGGTGCATTCAGCCTAGTCGCTGAATTCTTACGTAATCATTTCAAAATTTCTAAAGCATAACTATCAAAACAGTGTGTAACTTACAACGAAAGTCTAATTTACATGTCCAATTCTAAC